>CM062289.1:3977690-4342189 GCA_031216915.1 Pictodentalium vernedei | reverse complement strand
GGTTGCTCCATAATCCAAGATTGATCTTACAAGGGATATGTAGGCTGTTTTTCTGAATTCGTGTGGACAAAATTTTAGGTTGCTTCGTATGACGCCAAGTGTGGAGCTTGCTTTCTTGGTCCAGGAAAGCAAGCTCCACACTTGGCTTCATACGAAGAAACCTTAAAAGTGGTGATGTTTTTTATATGGGTTGTCCATTTTAATTCGTTGGCGATCTGGATGCCTGGGTAGGGATTGTTTTCCACACTTTCTAAATTGTGGTCGTCAAGTGTGTAAAATTTTTGGCTTTTTTTCCAATACTCATGACATAGCATTTTTTTGCATTAAAACGCATTCCCCAGTTTTTTGCCCACTTTTCAAGGTTTACCAGGTCGTCTTGGAGGGTGGTGAGGTCCTTGAAGCTCTTGATCTTTCGGTAGAGTAGGCAATCGTCGGCAAATAGTCGAACTGATGACTTGACAGAATCTGAAAGGTCGTTTATGTGACATAGAAAAAGTAACGGCCCGAGGACAGTGCCCTGTGGTACTCCTGAGTCCACTGGTGCATCACTTGATTTCTCTCCTTCGAGGGTGACTCTCATTTTTCTTTTGGTTAGGAATGATGTTAACCAGGAGTGTTAACCAATCATGTGCGTGTGTGTGTGTGTGGGGGGGGGGGGGGGGGGTGAAGCCCTCACCATTCTGTTCTCTCTTAAACTCTACTCAACGTGTTATAAGACTCATGGTTTTACATTTTATGAAATAAATTTAATAATAATACGATGTCTCCCGAACTAACTGAGCGATCTCTGCCAAGTCCCGACTTAGTATTAATGCATGGGTCAAGTTCAATCGGTAGTCTTGTTCCCAGAATTCTGCCCAAGAAACAATAGAGCTAACTGCTGTGCAATTCGGTAGAGGTATATATTAATTGACCCAATCAATACACGGTGTAATTGGGTATTACTGGGGTGATAATTGGGTGAAACGACGGACCCGTGAGTTGGGGGGGGGGGGGTACAGAAATGACTTCAGTGAAAATAGATTGTGATGAAAAAAGGTACTAAACAATAAACATTTCTCTGAGACTCTTTAATATTCTATTCAAGAATAGGGTCTGGGCCAAAGTAAATAATTCAACCAAAACAAAACCCTAGTATATTACAATTTATTTTTCTTTATTCAATTTATTTCGAAAAAAACACGTTGACAACAGGAGCGGACTGGCTAATATATGGGCATTTGGGCAATACCCGGTGGGCTGGAGCCAGGCTGCCTTGTAAAAGCCCTTACAGTCTGTAAGGGCTTTTACAAGGATCCAGTCAATTTAAAGAGTTAACGTACTGGATTTAGCTTCTGTTTTAATTAAATATAACGAGGTAAGCTGACCTGACTATGCACACTGAATATTTTCCGACCTGTATTTGGCATTGGCCAGGGTATAGTTCAACAAAATTTTTGACACCAACAAAATAATTAATTTTTTAGATATCCGAAAATATCGAACATTGAAATAATTTATTTCAATTTTTGATATTTTCGGATATCTAAACATCTAAGTATTTTTTTGGTGTCCAAAATTTTGTTGAAATACGGCCTCTGGGGCTCAGGTGCTGAGCAGCTCAGATGCAAGGAAATGGGGTTTGGGGACCCTGGGATTGAAAATTTTTCTATCACGGGCCGAACCATGGTCGGTCCGTGGTAGCGACGGCTCTTGGTGACACTGAGGAGAAAATAAATGAGGCCGTTATTGGACGAGCATCGAGCCCCCCCCCTCCCCCCCCCCACAAAAACGGCCTCATTTATTTACACCGTGGGGGGGGGATTATATTTCTAGATAATGAATGATGGGCCAACCTCGGTGAATGATGCCCGGGCCGGTTTTAAGACCCAGTCCTCTCCTGGTTGACAGTGACTGAATGAATCGCAGCTCAAAATGCTAATCCAAAATTTACCTAATTCCGTTGTAGTACCCATGATGGTATGATCGTCGCTTTATCTGATGGCAAACTTGAAATTGTTGTCTTACCTGGGGTGCGACTTGTACACCAGTAATAGTCTAAAGCCCAAAGGGAGAGATTGCCACCCACGTGTCACAATCACTACTGAACGGCACAATCACGTTTCATTTTTTAAGCTGTTTGTCAGAGCTTGTTTCAAAAATAAAATTTCGAAGTTGGTGACATGAACATTTGAACATGCTGTTTAAAAAACGTGATTTTGAGGACCCAAAAATAAAGTGAATTTTCACCCCAAAAGCCACCAGCAGGCTCCATTTGATAGTACTTTTCAAAATTTTTCTTTTTCCCCCAGACCCCCCTACATTAGCTTGTGCCTTCGGCACTCGCTGAAGATGCCTTCGGCATCTGCAGACTTGCAAGATGAAAAAGGCCCCTTCCCAATTTCTGTGGATTAAAGCCTGATGATTTTAAAAACGAGTCGCCTTTATATACATCAGAAATATCCACTGAATCGTTATAAATATGAGGGGACTGAGACTCTCCTATCGCGGCTGCAAGTTCAACTAGTTTGTCTTGGGACACTTCGTTATGTTTTATGGCACGTATCACATTGTCAATGTCACTGTCATTGCATTTTACACGTGTTGATGGAGGAGGGGTAATGGAAGAACCGGGCCCTAAATGAGCGTCAGCATATTCTGCACATGCTGTACAGAGATATGTAGTTCTTTCCTTAATAAAGTTATTTTCAATCAATGCACGTATTGTCGATTTTCGAAATTTTTTTGCATTTAATTTGTATGTGTGAAATGACGGGGATGATGAGGAAAATGTTTCGTGATTTGTACAGCCACATTTACTGGACATGATTTGACTACTTTATCACAGAAAAAGCTATTCAGATTAGATGGTTGGTGAAGATATGAATATCACAGCATCAGATTGCAGGTATTATCACAGGTTGCTTCTCAATTTTATCACAGCAGTTTATCATTTCCACATATTATTGAATCACAGTTGTCCTTAGTTCACACTTTGTAATTAGTGAGCGAAGGTTATATATCACAGTGTAATAACTTTGGTATCAAACAATACAATAACACAATTGGTATCAAAACACTTAATAACACGCGAACTTTCAAACTCAGCAATCTTTTCAGACTGACTTGGATAAGAATCGGGGGCATGTATTTAAATTCTTTCAATATACATGTATCACTGAAGTAACGAAAACCTTGATTTACCCGTTTAAACCGTAGTGCATGGACGGCACGGATTGCTCGTTAATTTCTACTTCTATGGTCACCTGGGGTTTCCATATTTTGACTGTTTTGGGGAGTATATTTTAACACGATTACCTAATATTCGAGTTTGTACCTACCTTGGTTTATCTCGCGCACGCGCAATAGTCACATCCTTTTAATTTGATGATGAAGCTGCTAGGTGGTAAAATTCTCGACGAAAAAGATTCAAAAACATGTTTTATTTACCGGATGAAGTGTAGTCATCACCTAAATACCGAATACAAATAGATATTAAATGTCAAATTACTTATCAGTGCAACAGTGAAATTCAATGTTCAATGTGTACAAATGTTCAGCCGATTTGAGTGTTGTGAATTTTGATAGCGGTTTGTTGCGATTTTTTGCAAAACATATGTAGTTTGGAAAAAAGGACGTTTCAAACCAGAACCCATAGCTCGAACGAGCTATTATAGCCGGATCTGGCTATTATAGCTCGATTTTAACTTGTGCCTGACCTGATAAAATTATTTCACGCAAGAAAATAGTCATCTTTCTTTCTTTTAAACCCAAAATCTGAAATCAGAAGGAAAAAAAGTGAGATATGAAGAGAAAATTTGAAATTAAAATCTGTGTACGAAACGTCCAGGCGTTTTGTGTACGAAACGCCCGTGTACGAAACGTCCAGCACCCCTAATGCATCACTTTCGCTCGCTTTTAGGTTTGCCTAAATTTCATATTATTAATAATGATGGCTTCACACCTTCTCTAAGTTGGAAACACCTGCAAATGGCGTGAAATTGGGGTAATCTGAATGTCTGTCATTATTTTAATTGTGTTCGGTTGTGTTCGGTGTTTAGTAACACCGTGCATTATGGCCGACCTTAAACGCAAAAACGCGGGAAATCGAACAGATGAAGCCAAAGAAACCTCATATTTTACGGGTTTTCATACCCGCATTCCAAAGAGTCGCAGTGCCATTGTCGTATTTAACCCATTCATGACTTACCAATACAAAATATATCTGTCATTCTCCATGCAACTTATAACTTGATAATTTCACCAGTGTGCGTTGCAAAATGCAATGACCTGGAAACATCAGACATCTCTGACAGGAAGCGGTCCCACTTGAATGAATCCGAAGAGTTCGACTGGGCCCGAGCCGAAAATAAGCAGGATACATAGAGAAATTTAACATATTTTTAATCATTAAAGATTTAGGTTTTTTTGTTATTTATTTATTTATGTATGTTGAAGAAGTGTGCTAATTTCAAATTTTAACATTAACCCGCTTTTAAAAAATTGGATTTTAAAACAGGCCTCTCTGTGAAGGGTATCAGGACAACTAGTACGGGTCCACGGCAACTCGTACCAGTCAAGCCGTACTCAAAATTGGTCGACTCGTACCCATTTTCGGCTGGACAACTCGTACCCACAGTTGGACAACTCGTACCCAAGGTTGGACAACTCGTACCCACAGTTGGTCAACATGTACCTGGTCTTTAATTGTATGGGCGAAGGCGAATATTGGCTGAAGGACTTGAGAAGATGAGTGTCTGCTTTCAATGGGTGTGCATAGAGGCAAAAACTTTCCATTTTTAGCATTTATCTCAGCAGAACAGTCTGAACAGACTTCGCCGAAAGTCAATTCCGCCGGTATGAACATTTCAGCAAGAGAGCAATTCGAAGGAAACAGGAAATATTTAAATTATATATGAGTAATATATTTCGTGAAATATACGAAAAAATTACCCCGAGAGACACTAAAAAGTGCAGCCGAGAATCTGGTGTAGCCGAGTAATGAAGTGTCGTTTTCTCGTTTGTTTATCAATTAATTTCAATAATGTTGGGTATATGTATTAGTGATAGACATGCGAATCCAGACAAAGTGAAATGGATATTTTAAACAGTATATTTTATGAGAAATACGAAAAAATAACTCCGAGAGACACTGACAAGTGTAGCTGAATTTCCGAGCCAGTTAATTAACTGGGCCGGCTCTGATTTACGGTCCTACTATTTAACGAACACAAACGAACATAAACGAACATAAACGAACAGAAGAGAAAATAATAGGAAATACAAGTTAAAAATGGTTGAGGGTGCATATGCATGTATATGTGGGTATATATTATTCGTTTGTAAAATTTTATTCACTTCTGATGAGTATTTTGATGATTAATAAGGTTTATAAAATGTACGACGGCCGGCGCGAAATTCTTGTGTTCGTTAAGTAGTAAGTAGCCTGCTTGAAACTGTCGACAAGATGCGACAAAGGTCTGAAATCAATTAGCTGTCTATCTGATGAAGAATGTCGTTGAGGAAAACAGCGAAATTTAGGTTTAAGAGGATGGCAAGCGCATATTTTAATCGTGTGTAAAATTGTATCCACGTCTGATGAGTATTTTAGTGATAAATAAAGATTATAGCCATTATTTGGATTGACAAACATGCATCAAACTTTCGCTTTTGATTCCAAAGACGCATCACGGCGAGTCGGGGACAAACCGTGATCTACCCTTAGAAAGCGGAGCAAGACTCGGATACATGTAGCATATTGTACACCCACATAATGATAATAATCTAAAGATCTTACAATATCTTGGGGATAAGTCATTAAAGCCCAGTTTAAGCTTTCCTGAAAACTTTCCCCGAACAAGCTCACCCTCCACCAACGCGGGCTCCCACTAACGAGAGAGGACAACCAGGCGCGTAGCCAGGAAAACGTTTCCGGGGGGCGGGGGCGATAACTGGCGGGGGTGGGGGTGGGGGGGGGGGGGTTATAGCCATCAGATGCGCGAAAGGCGAGGGGTGGGGGGGTCTGGGGGTCCTTCCCCAGGATTTTTTTTTTTGGGGGGGGGTATGGGGAAAATTTCCCGGGAAAATTTTAAAATCTAAGTCTAACTACTGGCGGGAAACATTTGGAAGGGGGTACAGCTACATTTTGGGAAGGGGGCACTTACCCCCTGTGGCAACGACAAATCCCGGGACACCTCCACCCACAGACTTTCACCAACGAGCCCCATCCACCCCCGGTTCGTTCCGGGAAACGCGTTCCGTGATACAGTAGGCCTAACCGCTTCGCGATAAATGTAAGCCCAATAATATTAGCCTTCGCCTGTGCTCCGAATTTATTATTATTATTTTTTTTAATATGTCGCACCGGTGCGACATATTAAAAAATAAAAAAATAAATTCGGAGCACAGGCGAAGGCTAATAGTATTGGACTAGATAAATGTTAAACTCCCCTCATCCTTTGCCCGGGCTTGGGACCGGCAGACTTAACAGAGTCAAGTCAGGCGGATTTAGAGGTTTTTTTCCAATTTTTTTTTTTAGTTATAAATTTTAACCCCCCCCCCCCCCCCCACACACACACACACACACACACCCACCCCAGCGGCAGACTTAACAGAGTCAAGTTTGTCGGATTCAGAGTTGTTGTTTTTTCCAAAATGTTTTTTTAGCAATAAATTTTAAACTCCCCTCATCCTTTATCCGGGCTTGGGACCGGCAGACTTAAGAGAATCAAGTCAGGCGGATTTAGAGTTTTTGTTGTGCTTTTCCAAAATGTTTTTTTAGCAATAAATTTTAAACTCCCCTCATCCCTTGCCCGGGTTTGGGACCGGCATACTTAAAGTCAAGTGAGGGAGATTTTGAGTTTTTTTTTTTTTTTTCAAAAAGTTATTCTATTTCTTCTTTGGCAGATATATTCTGATTTTCTTTTCAATTCACTGCCTTATTATAATTATATTTAATGTGAAAAAATGAGTTATCCAAAATAAATTTAAGAATTCTTTTTTCTTTTTGACAAACAGTACAAGCCGCGGAAATAAGTTGTATGATACCCACTAAAACGAAAGTGACCATTTTAGTGGGTAACATACAACATATTTTCGCTAGTACTGTAGCAGTGCCTTTTTGGCTACTGTAAGCAGTGCATCTCCTGCTGTGCGGTGCATATTTCTGCTACCACAGCCGTACAACATTCGGCTTTTTTGGTTATTTTTGACATAGCAGTGCCTTTGGCTACTGACAGTACAAGCCGCGGAAAATAAGTTGTATGATACCCACTAAAATGAAAGTGACCATTTTAGTGGGTAACATACAACTTATTTTCCCTAGTACTGCAGCAGTGCCTTTTGGCTACTGTAAGCAGTGTGTTTCGAACATCTCCTGCTGTGCGGTGCATATTTCTTCTACCGCAGCCGTACAACATTCGGCTTTTTTTGGTCATTTTTGACATAGCAGTGCTATGATACCCACTAAAATGAAAGTGACCATTTTAGTGGGTAACATACAACTTATTTTCGCTAGTACTGCAGCGGTGCCTTTTGGCTACTGTAAGCAGTGTGTTTCGAACATCTCCTGCGATGCACATTTTTTTGCTACCGCTGCGGTGCAACTTTTGGCAACTGCGGGCAGTGCACTTTGGCTACTGTCCTCTTTAGCATCATTTAGATATAACTTTTTTGCATATTTCATTCTGCAATTATTTTTTTTGGTATAGTCAGTTGTCCGTCTGTGGAGGTCTGGAATTTTGAAGAGTCATCTACATAGCATAACAGTCTCCTCATCCGTCTGTCTCGCTGTTCGGCTGTCATGTTTGTCCAGGTTTCCTGTCTCACTTTCAAGGCTATTGCATGCTTGGCTAAGCTAAAATCGCCACAGCCATGAAGAGCACCCCGAATGTCTCTAAGTTGGTCAGTCACAATGCCATGTAGATTGTCAATAAGGTCAGTCAATTTAACCCTTTACCTAACATGAAAATCAGACGACACTTGCAAAAAAAATTCTTGAATAACTATTTTTTTCATTTTTTGTCTCAAAAACATAGGTTATGACCCCTCATTGGAACGAGCTCGACGAGCTCGTTCCAATGAGGGGTCATAACCTATGTTTTTGAGACAAAAAATGAAAAAAATAATGAAAATTAATTGTCGAGTTTTGAGAATAGCGCTGGCCGGTTTTGGCCGTTACGTTAGGTAAAGGGTTAAGTACTTTCCAATTGTTTTCCAACTTTACAATATTGTTCAAACTTTCACAGTTATTATTTGTCCACGATTTCGGAATTATTGGATTTTGTTTGCGAGCGTTAAAAACTTTAGACCGTAATTTGTCCATAAATGTTGTAAGATAGCGTCTATTGCATTTGTAGACAATGTCAGTCTCAACCTCACTATACACTACCTCGGTATCTGCTGTGATGAGGCCAGCATCACTTTGAAAAATTTGTCCAACAATTTTGTTTACGGTCTGCTGGTTGTCTGTCTTACTGAGGTTTCGTATTAGGTTTTTCTTGAGATGTCGTGTGCACAGTGTGTGAGTGGGACTTGGAAAGCACGCTGCGATGGCATTTACAAGAGCTGCTTCGTCGTCTGTTCCAAATACAATATTGCCCTGGGGAATGTCAACAAGCTTGCTGTTCAAGTACGAAAGAAAGCGATGATATGTTTGAAAAGCACCATCCCAATGCAGAAAATGAGGGCCCAGCAAAATTGGTACTTCATTTGAAGATGACTTCCTCACAATATTTGGATTTTTGAAGCATATCGTAGTGACATAACACGCCCCCAAGTTGAAAGTCATATCAATTCCTATAACACAACCACTTTTGATTGCTGACTTCAAAAGAGCAATTTGTTCGTCTGTATGCAAAATAACCGAAGGTGGTTTGGTTGGGTCTGAGGACACAAACTCCTTGAATAACAAACTATCCAAAGCAACCAAATCATCGGCTGTGTTTCCACGATGCTCATCCTCGGGCCTATTTTTACACCTTTCCCTGTGTCCCATGTTTTGAATCTGACGAATGTTTATTGGCTCTTCTGGATAAGCCCGACTCACAAGGCGCTTGATTTGACGGGGATTTTGTCCATGTTCGATACTTTCCTGAATGAGACACCTTTGGTTTTTAGACATGCGTTGGTATTGCGTTGCCGCTGTCTTGGCATTGCCACGCACACTGCCCTCTGATGGGTAAGGACCAATATACTCAACCACGGCTGTAGACAAGTCCGAGAAGCACGTAACTCGCTTCTTAAACATAGGCTCACGCTGCAGAGACGAATATTTCCTCTTAACGTAAACAACTTGCGACTCGATTGGCTGGGGATCAAGCGGTTCGAAAGACTTTTTGACAATCTTACCAAATAAACCATTTTTATTCTCCACATGAACCAACCCATTAACAGTGCGAATAGAATATGTTGTTTTGACTGTGTTGCATTTTGGATTCCACGCACCACAATCGTCTGGATGGTAAGTGACTTTGTTGAGAGACCGCCGCCTTTTGTTTTCCGTGTCATCGATCAAAAAATAAACATTCTCTTTTATGCCTGGGGGAACTGAAGGGAGGACATTCTCCGCCACCAAAGCCAGTTCATATAGTTGATCAACAGCTGGGATGAATTTACCATTCAAACCGTTAACTGTCGGATTCCGATATGGATGTGTAACCGTAGAAGAGAGACAAGTGACATCAGGACCAAAAGATCACCAGATGAATCTTCTCTAGTACCAGACATGTCACCCCTCCCTTCCGAATCAATCTTGTGTCATCATTCGTTTGACCCTCCGGCACCTCGATTTCAACATCACGTTCACGTGCCTCCGCTGTAAACTCAGAAACACCACTCACTTCTACCCCCGGGTCAGATGTGACGTTAGCTTGCTGGTGTGACTCAATATCTCCTTCGATATACATACTGTCCTCCAATATGCTCTCCGAAACACCAATTACCTCATCGCTTCGCCCGGAATCCAAATCGGAAACATCAGAAATGACATGAATTACTTACTGGTGGCACTGGCTGAGATGGAATCAGTGGCACAAAATGATTAGGACTCCATTCTATCTTGATGTCTGGGTGTTCACCTGCCCACAATATCGAAAAAGACTTATGTTTTGTGGCAAACTCTTGGTTTGAAAACTGTATTAAGTATTCGGATATTTCCATCAGCTGGGCCATTCACTGTTGGGTACACAGATTTTACGGGCCGTCCAATAACTGACGCAACAGCATGCATGGTCCACGCTGAAGACCAGCCTTTTTGACGCACACACGCATTGACGTCATCATCTAGGGACGGGCTGACCAAAGGAATTTCGGTGTTTTTGTGAAACGAATCACAAAATGACTTATTTAGCAGCAGCACTATACATGTTCTGACCCGGAGTTCGGTGCTCATTTACTCATCCCCAATTAAGCACACTGACACTGAATTGAATAGACAATTGCCATTTGATCTCACAGCAATGGGAACAGACTCGATCCAGTGTGATCCAAGAAGGCCGGACACCTGTGTATCTCTGTTGTAGGACTTCATGGGGTGGTATCGATGGACGTCTGATAACTGAACAAGCGGGAAGAGGCGTAAAAAAATTGCTTCACGTTTTACAGCTTCTTCCAACTTGCCCTCACCTGAAGCAGACATCAACCGCATGTGAGCTAATTCCCAGTCAAACTTACTTTCTTGAATCAGACAGGAACTGCAGAAGAAGTCTAGACTGGACTTTGTGAAGAAGCCAAACTGTTGAGCTCTGAGACTTTAACATTGTGGAGACCCTGGAACACTTTCTTATAGAATGCCCAAAATACCAGTCTAAAAAAACAAGATTCACGGGGAGTATAATGGGGAAGTGGGATGGTAGAATGAAGGACATGTGGTTAGGGGGCGACTCAAAGGAGAGGGTTAATATACCAATCGAAGAGATTGGGAAGAATGAGGCAAGGGATGTCATCAAGCAGTTCGTCTTCGAGTGTTGGGAGGAGAGAAGAAGCGCGGGAATAGGGAGGCAGTTGATAGAACATGGGTAACCAAGGCCTTCTCATACGAGAACCGCGACAAATCAGCGGCCGGTCGAAGTGTTATTATTATTATTGTGGGTGAAACCACCGACTGCATAAGTCACACCCTATACTTTTGATCTCATGACACTCGTCACCACATAAACCACAAGGATACTTTAGAGAAGACATTGTAGTAATCAGATCGAAGATCAGACTGAAAAGTTAGGAAATCAGACTATGTTATATACTTTTGAGTACCCACATTAGCTTGAAATTTATTATTGCCAGAACAACCAAGCTGTACTTCAAACAGGCTGATACGTTTTTGTTCTCAAGACCAAAGTTATTGTTATAAAAACAATCAAGTTGCACTTATTACAAAAACAACTTAACCCCGTTAAAGATCAGAAGACTTGACTGTCAACGATAAAACAGAAATCCAGAAAGATAAGAAAAATAACACGGTTAAAATTTACGTTCTCCAACATTTTAAACTTATATCTCCCCCCCCCCCCCCCCCACCCCCTTTTTTTATTTTAGCGATAATCCAACTCGGATTGACAACTGATTAATTTCACACCTGTGTCGCATCTTATAGACAGAATTCCTAAATTTATTTTAGAAAACTCATTCTTTCACATCAAATATAATTATGGTAAGGCAGTGAATTGAAAAGAAAATCAGAATATATCTACCAAAGAAGTAAATATAATAATTGTTGGAAAACATAAAAACTCAAAATCCGCCTGATTTGACTTTGTTAAGTTCACCGGTGCCAAGCCCGGGCAAAGGATGAGGGGAGTTTAAAATTTAAATTTAAATAAATATTAAATAAAAAAAACGGGATGGGGTGTATGTAGAAGACATCACCGCGAAAAGAGCCCGGGGTGTCCCCCTCGTTGGAGAGAGTCAGTGGGGGGGGGGGGGGGCGGAAGGGGTGTGGGGGGTGCTCGGGATTTTTTTCTCGGGTCGTGTTTCTAGGAGAGTATGGGTAGGGTTGTCCCCAATGTCGTAGGGACATGGGGCTGGGGGCACTTACCCCCTCCCCAAAATCTAGCTGTGTCCACTTCCAAATGTTTTCCGCCAGTGGCCTTTGATTTTAAAATTTTCCTGGGGGACAACCCCCCCCCCCCCCCCCGAAAAAAAATTTCTGGAGAAGACCCCCCAGCACCCCCGCCTTTCGCGCATCTGATGGCTATACCCGCCGCCCCCCCCCCCCCCCCTGGAAACTTTGTCCTGGCTATGCGCCTGGTTGTCCTCTCTCGTTAGTGGGAGCCCGCGTTGGTGGAGGGTGAGCTTGTTCGGGGAAAGTATTCAGGAAAGCTTAAACTGGACTTTAATGACATATCCCAAAGATATTTTAAGATCTTTAGATTATTATCATTATGTGGGTGTACAATATGCTACATGTATCCGAGTCTTGCTCCGCTTTCTAAGGGTAGATCACGGTTTGTCCCCGACTCGCCGTGATGCGTCCTCGGAATCCAAAGCGAGAGTTTGATGCATGTTTGTCAATCCAAATAATGGCTATAATCTTTATTTATCACTAAAATACTCATCAGACGTGGATACAATTTTACACACGATTAAAATATGCGCTTGCCATCCTCTTGAACCTAAATTTCGCTGTTTTCCTCAGCGACATTCTTCCACAGATAGACAGCTCATTGATTTCAGACCTTTGTCGCATCTTGTCGACAGCTTCAAGCAGGCTACTTCTTAACGAACACAAGAATTTCGCGCCGACGTACATTTTATAAACCTTATTAATCATCAAAATGCTCATCAGAAGTGAATAAAATTTTACAAACGAATAATATATACCCACATACACCTGCATATGCACCCTCAATCATTTTTAACTTGTATTTCCTATTATTTTCTCTTCTGTTCGTTTATGTTCGTTTGTGTTCGTTAAATAGTAGGACCCCCAATATACACTTGAAAGTGTATCTGCATTGCCGAGCTAGTTAATTAACAAATGCGAGTATGGATTGTGTCAGAACAAGCATTTCAACGGGCGATTGAATTGACTTGCTGTGGGTTATGAGTTAAAAAACAACAACAACCGGTTAAAGTCATCTTTTATTCTAGATAATCACACACTAAAAACTAAAGTGTTAAAACTGACACTTTCAAGGTGTTAAACCCATTCTAACTCTTAGGGTTTCATTTTAACACTCAAAGTGCAATGCTTTAAGCACTTAGACATTACAATCGTCAGACATCTGAAACTTGAATGGATGGCACTTCCCATGTGTCTAGCATTAGTGGTTCTTCCAGAATCGTCCATAATTTGATTTGCGCTTGGTAGGTACATAATTAAAAGGACACAACGCAGATGACGCGGATCAGGCTCGAGAGTTCGAGCCTGATCCGCGTCATCTGCGTTGTGTCCTTTTAAAAGTCGCGACATTACACTTGTCAAGTGGTATTATTGTAACACCTGTCAAGTTCTGGGATATCTACACTTGAACAAAGTGCTAGTTCAGCACTTAGTAAGTGTTAAATACCAGGCGCGGATCCAGGATTTTATAAGGGGGGGTGCTATTGTTGGTCGGCAAGCGCCGAAGGCGCGCAGCGTGACGGCGCTCTGCGCCGTCCTTGCGAGCGCCGAAGGCGCGAAGCAATTAGCGGGGGGTCTGGGGGTCCTCCCCCAGAAAAAATTTTTGAATTAGGAACCCATCAGATGCTATCTGAGACGTATCCTGGTCATATATTTGTCCTTTCTCTTAAACCTATTTTCTGCCGATTTGGCTTGAAATTTGGTAAAAACAATTATGGTACTGACACTGCCCAATGAAAAACAAAATAATCATTCGAAATTGTTACCTACCAAGAAGCAAATATAATCACCCCTGGATTTTGCATCAAATTAACTGAAATGCGGGGATTGCCTGGAAGAAACATAATAATTTTCACCATGACATACCTGTTGTACGCAGGGGCGACAGAAGTTCCAGGAAGTATGAGTGTGTGTAGGTGGGTGAATGTGTGGATGGGTTGGTGCCACTGGGTGAGTGGCCGAGTGGGGGGGGGGGGGGGGGGGGTCACATTTCTCCTGATCAACTTTGAGATGCATATACTATTTAAATGTTAAACACCCCAAAGGCAGATTTAGACGGGTGCGCACATGGCGTGCGCCCCTCTATTTTCTCAGAAATCATTTCTGAGAAAATAGAGGGACGCATGCCGCGTGCGTCCCCGTCTATTAATCAGATATAAAAAGTATATGTCGTTGAAAACTATTTTGTTAGAATTGACTCGAGCAAGCAAAGGCACGCCCCAGTCAATTCTAATAAAATAATTGAAGCCAGTGCGTACTTTAAATTAATAGTATCTGCACACTTGCATCACAACAGTTTGTGACCATATAAGTATAGAGGGCGACGTCCCTCAATTTAAAATCCTGGATCTGCTTCTGAAACACCCAAGTCCTGTCTCAGTTTGTGTGCTTCAACCGTGATATGTGAACGCACAAACTTGTACACTGTGTAAATACATTGTTCCATCAACTGATCTTAACTGGTAAGTAGCTTAATTATTTTATTCATGTTATCGAAGAAATAAGTCTGGATACTAGATGTCCTGTTGGTCTGCAACATTAAATTGTTTCAGTTTACTAGAGAATGCCTGTAGGCATTATCCAGCAAGTTCAACTGTTGCGACAATTTAATATTTAACAAAGAGCATTTAACATTGGTGAATCATTCACCAATGTTAAATGCTCTTTGTTAAATATTAAATTGTCCCATTCAATCATCTGTCATAGTGTAAAACTTTTGCTGAAGGCGAACGTCACTATAGCATCACTGATTCAGCTGAACAAAGATATATTTACGAACAGAGCTGATATACGTGGAAACTTTGTCCATAAGACCGTAAATATATGGATGACATTGGAATCAGCTCGTCAACTGATTCAAATGCCATCCATTTTGGGAAAAGCTGTGATTGGTAACTGGTTAAATTCCAGGCACATTCTTATAACAATTACATTTTATTGAAATTAAATCAAGATAGATTATTGGAGGCTGGATCGGAAATACAGTAATCGCGTATGCTTATTACAGTAATACTTGTGATTGGGATGAAGTTCTCACTCTTTCAGAATGTCTGCAAATTCAAATTTTTTTGGATGACTGTGAGTAGTGAGTAGGCGTGTGTGTGTGTGTGGGGGGGGGGGGGGGGTGCTCGAGCACCCAGAGCACCCCCCCCCCCTGGATCCGCCCCTGAATACAGCACTTCAAGTGTAGTTTTTAACACTTTAGTTTTTAGCGTGCATTTAAAAATGAATAAAACGAGGTTATAGAAACGTCTTCAAAGTGAAGAAGACAGACATGACATAAAACAAGCGATAAACAGCATAGCACTCGACAACAGTTAAAAATAAAATAGCGTGAAAAAAGTTTATAACACATAACATAAGATACATGACACGGAAATTGCACGACTTGTTTATTTGTTTATTTATTCAATTATTAATTTATCCATTTAACTAATGAATGAATTTACTTCTACTTTATTCATTCATATATCCATTTATTTATTCATTCTATTCACAGTATTCTTTCCGCTGAATTTCCTCAATTGAGTTCGTTCCGTAGAGAGAAAAGAATGAAGAGAATGAATGAATGAATAAATAAATAAATGAATAAATGAAGGAACAAATAAATGGATGAATGAATTCGAGATAACATCGGGAGTTGCATTTATTTTTATGTATTCATCCACGTATTTATTTATTTATTCTATTCAAGAAACGAAACGAAACGAAACGAAACGAAACGAAATGAAATGAATGGTGTCTCTTCCTCAATAGCGGGCAAAGTACATTTTTCAAATTTCAGTCTTTTTCTACCAGTTTTAGGCGTTGTCAGAGACAAAGGCCCTATTACGAGTGGTGAAGCTATTGGTGTTGCAGCTACTGAGTCGGGTACTGGATTAATGCATCGCTGGTCGTCTATGTCACAGGGGCGAGGGCGTTTTCTCCCCGCGTTTTTATTTGGTTTCTTTCTTTGGTTCGTTGTCAGCTGGGTTAGATTGAAAATTCTTTTCTCGTCAATATCATTTTGTCCTATCGACATTTTCACTGCAAGAATGTGCGAACATGTTCCTAGGGCTGGACATGCACAAGCATCCGGGAACAGAGAAACTACATATTTATCCCCTTTAGTCCCAATTACAACAAATGATGATGCCTGGGCACAGTGATCCACCTTATTGTCGCGGACAGCTTTGGCCGCAATTGCTTGTTGTGACATAGCCATTGAAGACGGCGCTTGCTCTGTGTCAAGCTCAGACTCTGTTTCGTGCTTGTTGTCGTCATCATTTGTACTAGTAGTGTCTGTATTAAGTTGTTGTTGTTCAACAAAAGTCACAATATCAGTTGGTTTTATAGTATTTTTAGGAAAGACAACAGTCTCTGGGTCACGGACACGATGCCGATGCTCCTCTTTCAACTGAAAATCTCCAAAATCACTCATTCCCCGTAACAGTTCTAATAGTATGAAATTTTGCAAATAGTGCAAACACAACATTGCCGAATCCATTGGGACCTGCTTCCAGCCTTGGAGATCCTTATAAACTCTGTTGAATGACTCAGAAATATTGTTTGTGATGCCAGAACATTCATCAAACAGTCCAAGAGGTTCAAGAACAAACTTAGCACAATTGACTTTCAAAACGTCTCTTAATGTTGTTTCAGTATAATCAAGAAATGGTTGGCTCCATTGCTTAGATAGTTCAGCATAAAGTTCGTCGAATTCAGTTTCACTGTTTGTACGCAGAATTCTGTCTATGTCGTCACAATAAACTGCGATATCGTCGCCTTTACCTCCATATTTTTTTACCCAGTATTTAACATCTGACCGTATGTGGTTCCAGCAAAATAACAGTCTAGCATTTGGCACATATTGTCGAATAGAGTTACTGAATGCACTTTCCCTGTCGGTAACAATCTCTGGTGAGGCATTTTGAAAATTTGGCACCGCTAACGTTAACTCACGCCAGAAAGTGTCATGTGAACGTTGATTTTTTCTGCCATGAATCATAAAAGTTGCCGGAAAGCACATTTTTCCCGTGAAAAACGGATGTTTTACAACCAAGGCAGAAAGAAAAAAGTCTCCCAGATTGAATGTCGTGTCGTATGGCATTATTGGTTGATGCTCGGTTGAAAGAAGACGATTCAGATGCTGTAGAATCTCTTTCTTACCAAAAACTAGTTTTAATTCAGGAAAAACTGAATACTCTAACACAATGTCCTCAAGCCGGTAGGCAATTTGCAACGTGTTGAAAGCAGCATCGTGAGATAACTTTTGTGTTTTATTTATCTTATACCTCAAGTTTTCCACCTGTTTCAAGTTTTTTGCATTTGTGATTCCATGGTTGGTTGCCGAAACATTTTGTTTTGTAATACTCTCCTTATACACTTTTGATGGTTCCTTATCGATGCATTCTGATCGTATCTCATTGAGTGTTGAAGGTAACGTCCATTTATATGGCTGATTTTTTGCTTTTGCATTGCCGTGCGGTCTTTCAGTGTGGATTGTCTCGTCACCAATGTAATGTACAAGCACCATTTCTTCTGTTTTAAAGAAATAGGCAAATCTTTGAAATCTGTCATCACCTACAGTGTCACCGATGAATTTCTTGACCTGTTAAATAGAGAAGGTGGACGTTAGCGTTATTCTTTCTTTCTTTCCCTCCCCCTCCCCCACTTTTGTCATCCCCCCCCCTTCCCAAGTTTTCCATTATCACAAGTTTGGCAATTTTAAGCTTTGATTTATATATATAAACCCCTTGGAAACATTTACACAGTAGATTTCAGTAGAATTAACCCTTTGCATTGCACCACAAAGTACATGTATATGTTTTTCATACAAAGTCGGGAGTTTAAAAAGAATGCAAACATAAAAAAAAATTCATGCCCTGTAAGTCTACCACCGCCACCCCACGCCCCCTTCAGCTCGGGCTCGGGCTCGGGCTACACTTTTTAGCGTGTCCCATGGAGTGGCATCAGGACAATCTTGCCCACGGCAACTCGTACCAGTCAAGTCGTACCCCAAATTGGGCGACTCGTACCCATTTTTGTCTGGACAACTCGTACCCACAAAGGGGTTGGGCGGTAGTAACACAAAAATAACAGATCAATGGTTCGATGCCATTGCTTACATGAGCGAGGGCTGGTAGTGACAGAAAAATAATAGAACAATGGTTCAATTCCATGATATTTATTAACAAACAAAAAAGCACTATTAACTTATCATTTCTAACTATTTACATCGAACAGGGGTGTCTAATGTCAACAAGTAATTAGAGCACAGAGAAAGAAAAAAAAGTAGATAAATACTTGATTGAAAAAAACCCCGACGTTGTGAAGTACTTAATTTACTATCTGATAGCAGTTTGCATTGTAAATGAACAACTGTTGCATCCTTGTGTAATAAGAGAACAAGTATATACAGAGGAACATTTCCATTAGTGGCCCGCTCGTTTATACGGTTATGCAGCCCTCAACGTCATTATTGTTACGTATGGACCTTTTAAACACACACCACCCATTGGTTCCTCTTGAAAAGTAACAGCTGAAGTATTGGATTGACTCCGTTCTTCCTCACTTTTTTGCAGGCCCAAGCAAAGCTTTCATTGCAGCGCACAAGCTCCGCTCTGTAGCGAGCTCGTGTTACACCTGTATCACATATGCGGGGTTGCCATTTCTTACACAAGTCGCATAAAAGTACTTCCTGGCGAGGTCTTACCCCCAAAGCACACGAGAGGTACTCTACCGTACTCATATTGGAATACTTGTACCTTACATTCGTAACGAAATTTATATAATTTAACCCTTAAGCCTCCATATAGCCCCAAACCGCCACTTTTATATTGCATTGAAGCAGGTGCTCCCTTGTGTAATCTTTTTTATTACTCTGGTGTGTTGACTGAATTTTCTCTGGCAGTGGTTCTACATCACTGCTGGCTGCCTGTATAGGCAGCCAGCAGTGATGTAGAACCACTGCCAAGTCATCAATAACTATGTAAGCAGAAAAAGGCCATAAATACTTTAAAATTAATCTGTGGACTTGAGGGTTAATAGCTTGTATTACCCTTTGAACGAATCAAGCCATCCGAAATTGAAAGTCGCTATCATTCAGATGAACCGACAAAAGACAGAGGAACAAACAGCAAACCAAGCAATTAAGATTTCACTATCATAACAAAATGGTCATACAAAAGCACATCATTATCAACACACAATTGCAACATGTGCTGACAGCAACTTTCAGAGCAAATCATTATCCAAATACGTACGACATTTGCCGACAACAAGTTTTTACTGCATAAACTTTTAAAAGTATTTTTCCAAAAGTCAAATCAATAGTGATTTAAAAAAAAATAATGACAGCATTTCAATTGGTCTGTTACAGAAGTGTTATTAACCGCCCCCCCCCCCCCCCCCCCTTGTAAATAATATCAGGTACGAGTCGTCCAGCTGTGGGTGCGAGTTGACCAATCGTGTGTACGAGTTGATCCAGGTTTTACAATATTCAGTTTTGAAAAGATAACAACAAAAATATAAAATAATTTTCGAACCTCCGGCTTTTTCGCCCCCTCAATTAAATATTGATCATAATGACAATAATTGACGGAATTTAGTTATTATATTACATATACCTATTATTATAAATTTTATATTACACTTGAGCATATAGCTTCGCAGCCTCCTTGGGTGGTATGCTAGTTGATAAGTCTCTGCCTGAATACTGCTGCTACAGTTCCATTAATCTTCCTGTCACCTCTCTTGTTTCCTTCTGCTGTTTGCGTTTCAATTTCCCTCCTGCGATCATTTTTACATGTGTGTCTGGCTAGCTTCTTGATATAGGAGGCTGATTGATGAATAAAAATGGAGGTTCCCTTTTCTGGCGAGTTGGTTGAGACGGTTATGCCATCCTTCACAGTAATTGTCGGTAAGGATACTGCGGCCAAATACTGACCATGTTGCTACTGGCCAAGTAGTGCTTTATATCCATGTAGTACCAACATAACACAAAAACTGCATCAGGTGGAAGAAAGGGTAAGGCAAATACTTGGCGTAGTAGCTTGTATACACGATCTTTCTTGTTGTATGCTGGCTAAAAAATTAAACAAAAGGCCTTTTCTATGTAAGGTTCACTTCTTTGAAATTCCTCGAAATAATCCTGATTCAAAGTCGACTATAAATAACTCTACTTTTATTTCAGCTGGAAGGTGCTTCAAAACCGCCAGTCAGACCTGGAAGTAAACGACAATTAGAGGGTGTTAAAATCGCAATTGGCATTTTCTGTGATATGTCGCTCACATATAGGTTTTTTGTACTTGTGTTAATACATTTTATTTTTTTCCATGACTTTTCACGACAAAAATTAATGAAACTCCACGATTTTCAACAACAACCAATAAAAAGATTGTTCTCTCAAGAAAATTGCCGGAAAATTTGGCAATAATACGAAACTGTTAGTGAAGCGTTCGATAAAGTATGGCACGCCGGGTTGATCTACAAATTGGAGAAAATCGGAATTCGAGGAGAACTACTCGAATTTTCAAATCATGTCTTTCAAATAGATCTCAGCGAGTTTTCGTAGCTTATGAATCCTCGTCCTAGAGAACTATTTGCTCTGGAGTTCCACTAGGCTCCATTCTTGGACCTCTTTTATTCCTTATTTACATTAATGATATAACGGAAAATTTGATCAGCTATATACCTCTATTTGCAGACGTTACATCCCTTTATTTAATTGTAGAAAACCCTGTCCAAACGGCCAATTTGATCAATCATGATCTGGCGACAATTGATAATTGGGCCAGGTCGTGGTTGGTTGAATTTAATCCACAAAAAAAACCGGAAAGCATGATCATATATCGCCAAAGAAACCATCCCCAACATCCACCCTTTTGTTTGCTAAAAATCAAATTGGTGAAGTTGACAGATACAAACATTTAGGAGTTATTTTATACACAATATGTACTTGGAATGACCATATTGACTATATCTGTGCTAAAGCCTGGACACGCATAGACTTAATGCGAAAACACAAATTCGTACTTGATAGAAGCGTTCTGCAGAAAATCTGTTCCGCATTTGTAAGACCTCTTCTTGAATATGCGGATACGGTTTGGGACAACTGTACCGAAACCGACAAAGCAAACTTGGAAAAAATCCAAGTAGCTGCTGCTAGAGTTGTCACTGGAGCAACTGTTAGCGCTAGCAAAACCTTATTATACTCTGAAACCTGTTGGGATCTTCTTCAAGACAGGCGTCGCAAGCATAAGCTAATGCAGTTCTTTAAGATGTACCACCACATAACGCCTCTATATATTGCTAATAACGTACCACCATTGATCTCGGTGAACAATACGAGACATAATCTAATAATCTACGCTCCGGTGGAAACCATAGGATTCCTCCCTGTCGAACTCAATTATACCATTTTTCCTTTATCCCAGAGGTGACAAAGTTATGGAATCAAATCCCATCGGCGGTAAGAGAGAATAGATCCTACAGTAATTTTAAGAGCTTTTTATACCGCAATAACCGACGACCCCAATCATTCTTCAATAGCGCTAATTGCCGTGCAGCACAAATATATCACTGTAGGCTACCAGTGGCGGCGCCAGAAATTTTTTTGTGGGGGAGGGGGGGGGGGGGCAACTAGAGGGGCAGACTCCCATGAAGGGGGACAAATACGTAAAGGATCATTACTTTGTTATGAGGCAAACTTGGACCCAAAGTCCGTAATATACTTTTTTGGTTTGGTACGTCCTGTGGACGTACCAAACCCAAAAATTATATTACGGACTTTGGGTCCAAGTTTCGACTAAAGAAATAATTGAACAGTGCAAGGGAGATAATGCCCGTCTGTCATAATGCGAAATCCATGATTTTTTTTAGACAAGGGATATGGATAGACATGCCTTTGTTGGCTCATAACTTAATTATAACTTATAAGTATCTGCATCCGAGTCTTTAAATCTCTACTGCCTGGATGTGTTCATCGGCTAGCCTGAGGCTTTGGGCTAAATGTGTATGGGAATAAAAAGAGGTGTGTGTGTGTGTGTGTTTGAGGTTAAAAAATCGCACTGGCACAGACATTTCCTACTGAAACGTTTTTTTCTTTTAATATGCCGCTGAAAAATTGTTTTCATTTACTGAAACCTGATGGGTTTCAAACGTAACAAAAAAGTACATAAAATTGATTTAAACTAAGTGATGAGCTTAGGAACTGGTTAAACTGACTGGCAATAATTGATGTTATTCATTGATGGGCTCTAATTTAGTCCTTACAAGGATGTTACGCAAGCTTTTGTTTTTCTTATAGGCGATGACAGGTCGAAGATTCAAAGGTTCATTTAATTTAGCATTGGTAAAATTGAATTCATCTTTTAACATTTTTGCTATTTCGATATTCATTCTGTTGTACGTTAAAGTGAAAGGAATGATGGACCTCCTTTCGCATTCGCCCTCTGATATGTTCATACCAAATGGCCAGAGGGTTTGAAGCGTATTGATCCAAAAAGCTTCACGTTTTTTTCTAAATTCATCCGTTTCTTCTAATGTGTCTTTAATTGGTGGTTGTTCAATAGGATGGATTTCGAAATCGTCCAAAGAATGGCCAGGAAGGTTAAAATGTTGTGCTACTGGGGCATCAGCATTATGTTTTATATCCTGTTTGTGTCTAGTAGCACGTTCTCGGAAAGGATTTTGACTTTGACCAACATACTGTTTCCGACATCGCTTACAAGTGATAAGGTAAATAATGTTTGGTGAATCACAATGGAGGGGGTTACGGATCTGATAATGATTTTTCGTTTGTTCGGAGGAAAATTCCTCTTTCTGATCGGGCATAAAAGTATGCAGTCTACAACGAGGCTTTTTGCAATTAAATACCGCGCCACTACTATTTTGCAACGGTCTGTTGTGTTCAATCTTCAGTGGTTCGAAATCGGTAGTTTCAGCTGGACTTTCGAGCTTTTTCAGGGTTTGGGATTTCAGGCTACGCAGAAGGCGCAGCGAGTACCCTCTCGATCTTAGGGCGCCAAATAGAGTGGAACAAGCCTCATTGAAATTTACCTTATCACTTGAATTGCGGTGGAAACGAATGAGTTGTGATTTGATGATACCTTTAAATGTATGTTGAGGATGAAATGATTTTGTGTGCAACAATTGATGTGAATCAGTTGGTTTAAAATACACTTTATAATCTAAATGACCGGACGCCTGAAATTGCTTGCCTTTATACACGGTCACATCGAGAAAATCAACAGAATTTTCACTGATAGTAGCTTTCAATTTAATATTTGGATCGTGATTGTTCAAAATTTCTAAAAATTCATCAAAATCTTCTTTTGAATGTTCCCAAATAATAAAAATGTCATCTAAATACCTGAGATATACGAGAGGATGCTTTGCACATTTGCTTAAGGCATTTTCCTCCCATTCCGCTACATAAATGCTTGCAAAATTAGGACTGAATCTTTTGCCCATAGGACAACCCATTATTTGTAGAAAATATTCTCCATTGAATTGAAAGTCATTACCTTTTAAGCTCAGCTCTAAAAGATCCAAAATTTGTTCATCCGGGCGTTTCGCATCCGGATATTTTTCAAATGCATTTTTAACTGATTTAACACCTTTATCAATATCAATGTTCGTATACATACTGTCGATATCCAAAGTAGCCAGAATTGCATTTTTCGATATTTTCAATTTCGAAATTTTTGACAGGAAATCCTGTGTATTTTTTAGATAGCTCGGATGTCTATTTGCTATAGGTTTCAGATGATAATCAATTAATTCCGAGATCGCATAAGATTCCGAATTACAATCTGATACAATTGGCCTCCCGGGTGGAGTTAAGTCATCCGTCCATGAAGAACGGTCTTTGTGGATCTTTGGTAGGATATAAAATTGTCTTGTTTGAGCACTGAGCTTAGCTGTTAAATATTTCAATTGTTTTTTGGTAATGTGACCTTCGTCGAGGAGAAATTTTAAGATCTTATTGAATTTTTCGATATTACTAGGCCAAATAAGTGAATCTATTTTCTTATAATGTTTTGTATTGCTGAGTTGTCTCATGGCTTCCTTTATATAATTATCCCGAGATAGAACAACTACCGACCCACCTTTGTCGGCTGGTTTAATTACTAATTTCTTATTTTTTCGAAGTTTCGTGAGGGCTCTCCGTTCACCAGCTGTTAAATTGTCTTTATCGGAGAGTATGTTCATGCTGAACACCTTTTTGATGATTCGTTTGCTAGCCTCAATAATTTCGGGATCTACTTCACTATCTGGAGGTGACCAGCCAGATGATTCTGTAAAAGCAAGTTTCCGACCGCTGGAGTTTCTAAAGCGGTCGGCTAATTTCATTTGCCTAAGAAAATTACAGTTGTATGATGGTAAATTTGTTTGGTTATCAGTTTTAGGCTTGGGTGTTGGTACAAAAGTTAAACCGCGATCTAAAAGAGATTTCTCTTGGGTTGTTAGGTCATTGGTGCCAGACAGGTTAACCACATTAGTTCCTAATCCCACATCTGTTAGGCGGCTGTTACCTTTGCCTTTACTTAGTTTAAATTTAGGTGGTTCAACCAGTGATCGTACATAATATTGGCGGTTCTCGTGGTCCAATGGATTAAATCCTGAGCAACATCAAACTTCGCGTCATCAATTTTTGGTATCACGTTAACGTCCTTCACTTTCCGAATGGTTTCGTTGATGATGCTCAGGGTTCTCCTCTCAGCCTGAGGGAGTTTTTGCGAAAAGTTTAGTTCAGCGAAATAAATTTTTGCGGATCTAAACTTGACCCTGATATCGCTAAGCATATTCCGCAACTGCTTAACTACGAGATCAGAATTATCGTTTCGAGAATTCACGCCAATATTTAATAATATTTTTTGGGGACTGGACTGGCCCCTGTGCCCTTTAAACATAGAGCGCAGATGATTGAATTTGGCGCCGGGGTAACACTCCACCTGGATGTCCGGATGGGGATTTCGATCAATGCGTCCTAAATTTGAACTTCCAATCATAAGGATGTTTTTACAAACATCGGGGAGGCGCCAATTCCTTTTGTCAAAATTAACTCCGCTTTTATGCCGAAACTGGGAGAATTTAGAATCAAATGAGCGGCCCGAGTTGCGGCTCGGTGATTTGACTTTCTCTGAGTACGATATACCTGGTTGAACCACACTAGAGGCAGGAGAAGGGGGAGAAGAAACAGAAACAGGAGAGGAAACAGAAGCAGGAGAAGAAACCGAAGGAGGAGGAGGAGTTCTAGTGAGAGCACTAGGAGAACCAGAGAAGAAAGGCTGAGGAGGAGTAGGAGGTAGAGGAGCAAGACGAGGCGAGACAGCGTTACTCAATTTGCGAGCATCTTCAGTCACAATATGGACCGGAGATGTTTGCAAATTGAGGCGCTTACTCTGAGAGAAAGAAGAAGTAGAAGGAAAAGAAGAGGGAGAAGTGCTTTGCCTTGATCTTTTCTTATTTTGCTTTTCGCGTTGGGGTAGAGGGACAACACGGGCCGGAGTTTGCTTGCTCCCTCCCGTATTGTTCCTTACTCCAGACGCTGGGCGAAGTTCCGAAATGCAAGACTCATAGGCCGAAATAGTCTTATCTGTCAACTTATTTTTAAAGTTCTTTTTAGCCCAGATCAAGGCACGCGCCGAAGCGCTGTTGAAGTCTATTTTTTCGAGTCCAGGAGGTGGTCGCATAGCCAAAGTTATCTTAGACTTCAACTGGTTTAAATTTACCTTATAATGCTCAACTAAAGCATTTAACGTTTGATTGGCCCATCCCACACTAATCTGTCGAAAAACAGAAAAAATGTGTGGGGTGGGAAGAGCTGGCTTTAGAAAGCCACCTAACTCATCTACTTTCTTCTCCAGCTGTTTCGGGAAATCCCGATTTGCCAAATGGTGCTCTAATAGCCCAATGTGGTGCAAACATTGAAGCACCTGAAACAAAGCCTTGACCAGCCTAGAATAAGCCTGGAACGATTGTTCCTGGCCAGTTCCGGACTGGGCAACTCTCTGCCTCAGATGCCTCTGCCCTTTTCTTGCCATTGTTAAAGAAAGTAGTTGAATTAAGTATAAATAAAATATAAAAGTGATGAAATAAATAAAATTGGAAAATTAGATATTACCTATTAAAGAAGATACCTGGATTGGTTGCAGTCTTCAGCAAAGGTACAAAATAATCCGTCTGTCTCGACGCGTTTCGCTTGGTTTTGCTTTTTCAAAGAGACTTTGAGGAAAATGAATCCAACTTTGGGAGGGCATGCATGGTATATATCCAAATGTGGGCTGGGGGTGTTTTTCACAGCTCAGTACATAATTAAACTCAGTAACAAGCTGACAAATGTCACTCATCTAATTAATTCTTTTCAATCTGAGATGTCCCAAGTTTGTTTTTCACAACTCAGTTTGTGTGGTCCAAACAAATTAGATGAAGCCCTATTGATTGGCTTCCATTGAATTTTAATCAGTCAGTGAGTGGTTTGCTTTACTGGCCCCATGAAGCCCCATTGGTTGGCTTTGATTTAAGTAAAACCAATCGGGAGCGGTTTGCTTTACTGGCTTCAGAAGTATGTGAAAATAATATGAAAAAATGGTTTGATAAAATATATTGAGACTAAAGAAATAAATGAAAAAATAACGCCAAAGATCATGCTGCCTCACGAATGTTATCAGTTGGAATGAATATCCCCCGACGGAGGTTTATGACGGAAAATATTTTACACCACGTAGAAATTGTGTTTTTTACCTTGTGACCCTCTACATTGTGTGAAAGGTATGAAAAATTAAAAATAAAAATAAAAATAATAATTTAAATAAATAAATAAATAAATAAATAAATAAATAAATAAATAAATAAACATTACTAAAAAATAAAAAATAAAAAATAAAAAATAAAAAATAATCAATAAATAAATATATAAATAAATAAATAATAATTTTATTTAGGAAATATATACACATGATTGAAATTGGAACCTATTTTGTTTTGGGGCATATATAAACTCTGGCACTCGCCTGTGTGTGTTTGAGGTTAAAAAATCGCACTGGCACAGACATTTCCTACTGAAACGTTTTTTTCTTTTAATATGCCGCTGAAAAATTGTTTTCATTTACTGAAACCTGATGGGTTTCAAACGTAACAAAAAAGTACATAAAATTGATTTAAACTAAGTGATGAGCTTAGGAACTGGTTAAACTGACTGGCAATAATTGATGTTATTCATTGATGGGCTCTAATTTAGTCCTTACAAGGATGTTACGCAAGCTTTTGTTTTTCTTATAGGCGATGACAGGTCGAAGATTCAAAGGTTCATTTAATTTAGCATTGGTAAAATTGAATTCATCTTTTAACATTTTTGCTATTTCGATATTCATTCTGTTGTACGTTAAAGTGAAAGGAATGATGGACCTCCTTTCGCATTCGCCCTCTGATATGTTCATACCAAATGGCCAGAGGGTTTGAAGCGTATTGATCCAAAAAGCTTCACGTTTTTTTCTAAATTCATCCGTTTCTTCTAATGTGTCTTTAATTGGTGGTTGTTCAATAGGATGGATTTCGAAATCGTCCAAAGAATGGCCAGGAAGGTTAAAATGTTGTGCTACTGGGGCATCAGCATTATGTTTTATATCCTGTTTGTGTCTAGTAGCACGTTCTCGGAAAGGATTTTGACTTTGACCAACATACTGTTTCCGACATCGCTTACAAGTGATAAGGTAAATAATGTTTGGTGAATCACAATGGAGGGGGTTACGGATCTGATAATGATTTTTCGTTTGTTCGGAGGAAAATTCCTCTTTCTGATCGGGCATAAAAGTATGCAGTCTACAACGAGGCTTTTTGCAATTAAATACCGCGCCACTACTATTTTGCAACGGTCTGTTGTGTTCAATCTTCAGTGGTTCGAAATCGGTAGTTTCAGCTGGACTTTCGAGCTTTTTCAGGGTTTGGGATTTCAGGCTACGCAGAAGGCGCAGCGAGTACCCTCTCGATCTTAGGGCGCCAAATAGAGTGGAACAAGCCTCATTGAAATTTACCTTATCACTTGAATTGCGGTGGAAACGAATGAGTTGTGATTTGATGATACCTTTAAATGTATGTTGAGGATGAAATGATTTTGTGTGCAACAATTGATGTGAATCAGTTGGTTTAAAATACACTTTATAATCTAAATGACCGGACGCCTGAAATTGCTTGCCTTTATACACGGTCACATCGAGAAAATCAACAGAATTTTCACTGATAGTAGCTTTCAATTTAATATTTGGATCGTGATTGTTCAAAATTTCTAAAAATTCATCAAAATCTTCTTTTGAATGTTCCCAAATAATAAAAATGTCATCTAAATACCTGAGATATACGAGAGGATGCTTTGCACATTTGCTTAAGGCATTTTCCTCCCATTCCGCTACATAAATGCTTGCAAAATTAGGACTGAATCTTTTGCCCATAGGACAACCCATTATTTGTAGAAAATATTCTCCATTGAATTGAAAGTCATTACCTTTTAAGCTCAGCTCTAAAAGATCCAAAATTTGTTCATCCGGGCGTTTCGCATCCGGATATTTTTCAAATGCATTTTTAACTGATTTAACACCTTTATCAATATCAATGTTCGTATACATACTGTCGATATCCAAAGTAGCCAGAATTGCATTTTTCGATATTTTCAATTTCGAAATTTTTGACAGGAAATCCTGTGTATTTTTTAGATAGCTCGGATGTCTATTTGCTATAGGTTTCAGATGATAATCAATTAATTCCGAGATCGCATAAGATTCCGAATTACAATCTGATACAATTGGCCTCCCGGGTGGAGTTAAGTCATCCGTCCATGAAGAACGGTCTTTGTGGATCTTTGGTAGGATATAAAATTGTCTTGTTTGAGCACTGAGCTTAGCTGTTAAATATTTCAATTGTTTTTTGGTAATGTGACCTTCGTCGAGGAGAAATTTTAAGATCTTATTGAATTTTTCGATATTACTAGGCCAAATAAGTGAATCTATTTTCTTATAATGTTTTGTATTGCTGAGTTGTCTCATGGCTTCCTTTATATAATTATCCCGAGATAGAACAACTACCGACCCACCTTTGTCGGCTGGTTTAATTACTAATTTCTTATTTTTTCGAAGTTTCGTGAGGGCTCTCCGTTCACCAGCTGTTAAATTGTCTTTATCGGAGAGTATGTTCATGCTGAACACCTTTTTGATGATTCGTTTGCTAGCCTCAATAATTTCGGGATCTACTTCACTATCTGGAGGTGACCAGCCAGATGATTCTGTAAAAGCAAGTTTCCGACCGCTGGAGTTTCTAAAGCGGTCGGCTAATTTCATTTGCCTAAGAAAATTACAGTTGTATGATGGTAAATTTGTTTGGTTATCAGTTTTAGGCTTGGGTGTTGGTACAAAAGTTAAACCGCGATCTAAAAGAGATTTCTCTTGGGTTGTTAGGTCATTGGTGCCAGACAGGTTAACCACATTAGTTCCTAATCCCACATCTGTTAGGCGGCTGTTACCTTTGCCTTTACTTAGTTTAAATTTAGGTGGTTCAACCAGTGATCGTACATAATATTGGCGGTTCTCGTGGTCCAATGGATTAAATCCTGAGCAACATCAAACTTCGCGTCATCAATTTTTGGTATCACGTTAACGTCCTTCACTTTCCGAATGGTTTCGTTGATGATGCTCAGGGTTCTCCTCTCAGCCTGAGGGAGTTTTTGCGAAAAGTTTAGTTCAGCGAAATAAATTTTTGCGGATCTAAACTTGACCCTGATATCGCTAAGCATATTCCGCAACTGCTTAACTACGAGATCAGAATTATCGTTTCGAGAATTCACGCCAATATTTAATAATATTTTTTTGGGACTGGACTGGCCCCTGTGCCCTTTAAACATAGAGCGCAGATGATTGAATTTGGCGCCGGGGTAACACTCCACCTGGATGTCCGGATGGGGATTTCGATCAATGCGTCCTAAATTTGAACTTCCAATCATAAGGATGTTTTTACAAACATCGGGGAGGCGCCAATTCCTTTTGTCAAAATTAACTCCGCTTTTATGCCGAAACTGGGAGAATTTAGAATCAAATGAGCGGCCCGAGTTGCGGCTCGGTGATTTGACTTTCTCTGAGTACGATATACCTGGTTGAACCACACTAGAGGCAGGAGAAGGGGGAGAAGAAACAGAAACAGGAGAGGAAACAGAAGCAGGAGAAGAAACCGAAGGAGGAGGAGGAGTTCTAGTGAGAGCACTAGGAGAACCAGAGAAGAAAGGCTGAGGAGGAGTAGGAGGTAGAGGAGCAAGACGAGGCGAGACAGCGTTACTCAATTTGCGAGCATCTTCAGTCACAATATGGACCGGAGATGTTTGCAAATTGAGGCGCTTACTCTGAGAGAAAGAAGAAGTAGAAGGAAAAGAAGAGGGAGAAGTGCTTTGCCTTGATCTTTTCTTATTTTGCTTTTCGCGTTGGGGTAGAGGGACAACACGGGCCGGAGTTTGCTTGCTCCCTCCCGTATTGTTCCTTACTCCAGACGCTGGGCGAAGTTCCGAAATGCAAGACTCATAGGCCGAAATAGTCTTATCTGTCAACTTATTTTTAAAGTTCTTTTTAGCCCAGATCAAGGCACGCGCCGAAGCGCTGTTGAAGTCTATTTTTTCGAGTCCAGGAGGTGGTCGCATAGCCAAAGTTATCTTAGACTTCAACTGGTTTAAATTTACCTTATAATGCTCAACTAAAGCATTTAACGTTTGATTGGCCCATCCCACACTAATCTGTCGAAAAACAGAAAAAATGTGTGGGGTGGGAAGAGCTGGCTTTAGAAAGCCACCTAACTCATCTACTTTCTTCTCCAGCTGTTTCGGGAAATCCCGATTTGCCAAATGGTGCTCTAATAGCCCAATGTGGTGCAAACATTGAAGCACCTGAAACAAAGCCTTGACCAGCCTAGAATAAGCCTGGAACGATTGTTCCTGGCCAGTTCCGGACTGGGCAACTCTCTGCCTCAGATGCCTCTGCCCTTTTCTTGCCATTGTTAAAGAAAGTAGTTGAATTAAGTATAAATAAAATATAAAAGTGATGAAATAAATAAAATTGGAAAATTAGATATTACCTATTAAAGAAGATACCTGGATTGGTTGCAGTCTTCAGCAAAGGTACAAAATAATCCGTCTGTCTCGACGCGTTTCGCTTGGTTTTGCTTTTTCAAAGAGACTTTGAGGAAAATGAATCCAACTTTGGGAGGGCATGCATGGTATATATCCAAATGTGGGCTGGGGGTGTTTTTCACAGCTCAGTACATAATTAAACTCAGTAACAAGCTGACAAATGTCACTCATCTAATTAATTCTTTTCAATCTGAGATGTCCCAAGTTTGTTTTTCACAACTCAGTTTGTGTGGTCCAAACAAATTAGATGAAGCCCTATTGATTGGCTTCCATTGAATTTTAATCAGTCAGTGAGTGGTTTGCTTTACTGGCCCCATGAAGCCCCATTGGTTGGCTTTGATTTAAGTAAAACCAATCGGGAGCGGTTTGCTTTACTGGCTTCAGAAGTATGTGAAAATAATATGAAAAAATGGTTTGATAAAATATATTGAGACTAAAGAAATAAATGAAAAAATAACGCCAAAGATCATGCTGCCTCACGAATGTTATCAGTTGGAATGAATATCCCCCGACGGAGGTTTATGACGGAAAATATTTTACACCACGTAGAAATTGTGTTTTTTACCTTGTGACCCTCTACATTGTGTGAAAGGTATGAAAAATTAAAAATAAAAATAAAAATAATAATTTAAATAAATAAATAAATAAATAAATAAATAAATAAATAAATAAATAAATAAACATTACTAAAAAATAAAAAATAAAAAATAAAAAATAATCAATAAATAAATATATAAATAAATAAATAATAATTTTATTTAGGAAATATATACACATGATTGAAATTGGAACCTATTTTGTTTTGGGGCATATATAAACTCTGGCACTCGCCTGTGTGTGTTTGAGGTTAAAAAATCGCACTGGCACAGACATTTCCTACTGAAACGTTTTTTTCTTTTAATATGCCGCTGAAAAATTGTTTTCATTTACTGAAACCTGATGGGTTTCAAACGTAACAAAAAAGTACATAAAATTGATTTAAACTAAGTGATGAGCTTAGGAACTGGTTAAACTGACTGGCAATAATTGATGTTATTCATTGATGGGCTCTAATTTAGTCCTTACAAGGATGTTACGCAAGCTTTTGTTTTTCTTATAGGCGATGACAGGTCGAAGATTCAAAGGTTCATTTAATTTAGCATTGGTAAAATTGAATTCATCTTTTAACATTTTTGCTATTTCGATATTCATTCTGTTGTACGTTAAAGTGAAAGGAATGATGGACCTCCTTTCGCATTCGCCCTCTGATATGTTCATACCAAATGGCCAGAGGGTTTGAAGCGTATTGATCCAAAAAGCTTCACATTTTTTTCTAAATTCATCCGTTTCTTCTAATGTGTCTTTAATTGGTGGTTGTTCAATAGGATGGATTTCGAAATCGTCCAAAGAATGGCCAGGAAGGTTAAAATGTTGTGCTACTGGGGCATCAGCATTATGTTTTATATCCTGTTTGTGTCTAGTAGCACGTTCTCGGAAAGGATTTTGACTTTGACCAACATACTGTTTCCGACATCGCTTACAAGTGATAAGGTAAATAATGTTTGGTGAATCACAATGGAGGGGGTTACGGATCTGATAATGATTTTTCGTTTGTTCGGAGGAAAATTCCTCTTTCTGATCGGGCATAAAAGTATGCAGTCTACAACGAGGCTTTTTGCAATTAAATACCGCGCCACTACTATTTTGCAACGGTCTGTTGTGTTCAATCTTCAGTGGTTCGAAATCGGTAGTTTCAGCTGGACTTTCGAGCTTTTTCAGGGTTTGGGATTTCAGGCTACGCAGAAGGCGCAGCGAGTACCCTCTCGATCTTAGGGCGCCAAATAGAGTGGAACAAGCCTCATTGAAATTTACCTTATCACTTGAATTGCGGTGGAAACGAATGAGTTGTGATTTGATGATACCTTTAAATGTATGTTGAGGATGAAATGATTTTGTGTGCAACAATTGATGTGAATCAGTTGGTTTAAAATACACTTTATAATCTAAATGACCGGACGCCTGAAATTGCTTGCCTTTATACACGGTCACATCGAGAAAATCAACAGAATTTTCACTGATAGTAGCTTTCAATTTAATATTTGGATCGTGATTGTTCAAAATTTCTAAAAATTCATCAAAATCTTCTTTTGAATGTTCCCAAATAATAAAAATGTCATCTAAATACCTGAGATATACGAGAGGATGCTTTGCACATTTGCTTAAGGCATTTTCCTCCCATTCCGCTACATAAATGCTTGCAAAATTAGGACTGAATCTTTTGCCCATAGGACAACCCATTATTTGTAGAAAATATTCTCCATTGAATTGAAAGTCATTACCTTTTAAGCTCAGCTCTAAAAGATCCAAAATTTGTTCATCCGGGCGTTTCGCATCCGGATATTTTTCAAATGCATTTTTAACTGATTTAACACCTTTATCAATATCAATGTTCGTATACATACTGTCGATATCCAAAGTAGCCAGAATTGCATTTTTCGATATTTTCAATTTCGAAATTTTTGACAGGAAATCCTGTGTATTTTTTAGATAGCTCGGATGTCTATTTGCTATAGGTTTCAGATGATAATCAATTAATTCCGAGATCGCATAAGATTCCGAATTACAATCTGATACAATTGGCCTCCCGGGTGGAGTTAAGTCATCCGTCCATGAAGAACGGTCTTTGTGGATCTTTGGTAGGATATAAAATTGTCTTGTTTGAGCACTGAGCTTAGCTGTTAAATATTTCAATTGTTTTTTGGTAATGTGACCTTCGTCGAGGAGAAATTTTAAGATCTTATTGAATTTTTCGATATTACTAGGCCAAATAAGTGAATCTATTTTCTTATAATGTTTTGTATTGCTGAGTTGTCTCATGGCTTCCTTTATATAATTATCCCGAGATAGAACAACTACCGACCCACCTTTGTCGGCTGGTTTAATTACTAATTTCTTATTTTTTCGAAGTTTCGTGAGGGCTCTCCGTTCACCAGCTGTTAAATTGTCTTTATCGGAGAGTATGTTCATGCTGAACACCTTTTTGATGATTCGTTTGCTAGCCTCAATAATTTCGGGATCTACTTCACTATCTGGAGGTGACCAGCCAGATGATTCTGTAAAAGCAAGTTTCCGACCGCTGGAGTTTCTAAAGCGGTCGGCTAATTTCATTTGCCTAAGAAAATTACAGTTGTATGATGGTAAATTTGTTTGGTTATCAGTTTTAGGCTTGGGTGTTGGTACAAAAGTTAAACCGCGATCTAAAAGAGATTTCTCTTGGGTTGTTAGGTCATTGGTGCCAGACAGGTTAACCACATTAGTTCCTAATCCCACATCTGTTAGGCGGCTGTTACCTTTGCCTTTACTTAGTTTAAATTTAGGTGGTTCAACCAGTGATCGTACATAATATTGGCGGTTCTCGTGGTCCAATGGATTAAATCCTGAGCAACATCAAACTTCGCGTCATCAATTTTTGGTATCACGTTAACGTCCTTCACTTTCCGAATGGTTTCGTTGATGATGCTCAGGGTTCTCCTCTCAGCCTGAGGGAGTTTTTGCGAAAAGTTTAGTTCAGCGAAATAAATTTTTGCGGATCTAAACTTGACCCTGATATCGCTAAGCATATTCCGCAACTGCTTAACTACGAGATCAGAATTATCGTTTCGAGAATTCACGCCAATATTTAATAATATTTTTTGGGGACTGGACTGGCCCCTGTGCCCTTTAAACATAGAGCGCAGATGATTGAATTTGGCGCCGGGGTCCTGTGGACGTACCAAACCCAAAAATTATATTACGGACTTTGGGTCCAAGTTTCGACTAAAGAAATAATTGAACAGTGCAAGGGAGATAATGCCCGTCTGTCATAATGCGAAATCCATGATTTTTTTTAGACAAGGGATATGGATAGACATGCCTTTGTTGGCTCATAACTTAATTATAACTTATAAGTATCTGCATCCGAGTCTTTAAATCTCTACTGCCTGGATGTGTTCATCGGCTAGCCTGAGGCTTTGGGCTAAATGTGTATGGGAATAAAAAGAGGTGTGTGTGTGTGTGTGTGTTTGTGTGAGAGAGAGAGAGAGTGACTGAATGTGTTTGTGTGTGGGGTGGATGGAAATGCATGCGAGATGGTTGGGGGTGGGGGTGGGTGGGGGTGGGGGTGGGGTGGGGCAACTGGGGGGGGGGGGGCAAAGCCTTCCAAATATGCCCCCCATGCCCCCCGTAGCGCCGCCACTGTAGGCTACGCCTGGGATGTAGCTATCTCAACTCACATTTGTATGCCAATCACATATTACCATCACCATACTGCCAATGTGGTGAGATTGAGACTACTGAACATTTTATGCTATTGTACCCAACCTACATTAATATTCGTGATCAAACTGTTGGCCAACTGTCATGTGTTCCCGATGTACAATGTATCAACACGACTATATGGTTCCGAACTTCTAACTGATAAAGAAAATTGTACAGTCTTCGATGTCGATCAAGAATTTATCATGGCAACTAAGCGCTTCCAGTAGCTAATATTCGGTTATGGTGGCCATGTATCTATATGGTCATTTCGGCCGAATGTAATAACTTTATATGTAATATTTGATGCTGCGATTCTATGCTGATCGTATGTTTTTAGCACTACCTGGCAGGTTCAAGGTCCAGTTTCACACCCAGGTTGACTTCCTCTTTCGAACTTTCTCCCCTTCTCTGTATATCTCCTTTTGTCTCCAATTCTAACTTGTTTTACTTTAACAGGCCAGGTTTGAACAAAAATACAAATGTGCACATGTCATTGATCCTACTGTATTAATATTTTATGAAAATGTTGCATGTGAAAACGAGCTAGTATAAGCTTTTCAGCTTTCTGTCGAATCCACCTTTTATGTTCCTGTATTTTGTATATTCGGTTGAAGATATTGAATAAATATTGTTTAAACTAAAACGAAACTCAATGCTCACTTTTTTTGTAATCTCTCTTCTGCCATACTGACATAATTCCACAACAAAGAGAGAGTTGTTTCATGTCATCACCTGGGCGTACAAAACCATGGATCGACAGCAGCTGGACAAATGGTCTCTTGATGATTTTAAAGGTGCCGTTTAAGTACCATGTCTTGACATTTGCTCACAACTGCAGTTGTTGGTCGGTGGCAAATATCAAACGTCTCTGGTCGTCAACTCTAATATCATCTCTTAGGAGTACACTGTCAGATTGTGCGGAAATATAATCTGTGTCTAACTGAAATTGTAGGAGAAGAGAAGGGTAAGTTTACAGCCAGAAGAACATGGGGTATATATATATATATATACATGTATGTTTGTGTGCCTGAAAGGCAAGATTAAATGACAAGATAATATTTTGTAAAAGGTGAATTTTATGAGAAGAGGAGGGTAAGTTTACAGCCAGAAGAACATGGGGTATATATAAGAGATAAATTAATGTTCCGCCACTTTGTTTAGATTTACCGTTCCAAGTTTTTGACTCTACCCACCTTCCTGTTTACAAGGAGCGAAAACGTGTTTTTAGCAATCTGCAATTCTATGACGTCTTATGTTACAAATCCTGATATTAATTCCACCTCAGTGTCAGATTTTATCGTTAAATATTATTAGAATATCGCTCCACTTTTAGTAAACCTCTCCCCTTCATTTTTATAAAGTTACAAATACTTTTGTCGACCCACACCACTCGCTTCGTTCGTTCATTGAATGCAAGACAAATCGTTCCTTTACCGCTTCGCGCCGTATCATTTCGCACCTGTTTTAGAAACCCTTTGCTGACGCCCTCAATATCGTCTTTTCTTTCTATTTTCAGTCTTTACCGAACTAATGTATTGTGTTTGATAAGATATGCACACCTTTCAGAGAATTAAAATAAGAAATATTACTCCTACATTGGTGTTATAACTTCACAATCAAAAGGTTATACTAGCTGTACAAGCTGCAGACAGCATAATTAAATAATAAGATATTTACCTCAAATTGAAAACAGGCTATAGAATAAACTCCTGTTAATTGGAGCTCTGTCAAACAAGGTATCCTAGAATAAATGCTAACTTTATCTCTAGAGTACAAGAAAGTGGCACAATCTCTTTTAATTGAATACTCCAGTTAATTGAATAATTAGGAATAATAGGCACCACATATTATTTTGAAATAGATAATTTAAAACAATTAACGTTATAGAGTAGGAAAACCTTCATACCTGTATCGCAAGTTCTGTGGGCCCATCTCATACAAGTTTGTGTGTCGCACTCAATTGCTTCTTGTCGTGGACGTACAACATTTCCACTTGAAATTCAAATATGGTTGTTAGATATTGTGAGTAAATTAATGAGAGAATGGTGCCGAAATGATGAATGCTCACAGGGAAATCCCGTGCGACCCGAATAACTGTATTTGCTTTATATCTTTATTTGCTTATGAATCCACGAGAGTCGGAAGCGAGAACCAATAGTCTTATTTAGCTTAACTGTGCGCATTGGCAGTAGGGTAGAGGGTTGAGATCCCCGAGAACCTCTAAGTGGAAGATGACTAGGAATTTTGCATAACTACATGTACAAGAATTCTGCTCCGTGTTTGCTCAGAGAAGTGGACATATTTACGGTAATATTGAAGCCATAGTTTGATGTTAGTTATTTTAGAAAAAATAAAAAGGAACCCAAACAGTCGCTGGTTTGGTTTGGGTGCCGAAAGAATGAATGAATAAGAATGAATGAAAAGTTTCTGTGCATCGAAGACGCACAGGGACGATGTGGGATTGAAATCTCTTGCGACCCGAATAACTTTATTTGCTTTATAGCTTTATTTGCTTATAAACCCACGAGAGGCGGAAGCGACGGACAATAATCTTATTAAGTTTGAGTGTGCGACTGGCAGTAGGGCAGTGGGTTGAGATCCCCGAAAACCTCGAACTGGAAGATGGCCAGGAATTTTGCATAACTACAAGAGTTCTGCTCCGTGTTTGGTTAGAGAAGTGGGCACATTTATGATTATGAAAAAAGAAAAAGAAACCCAAACAGTCGCTGGTTTGGGAGCAGCCCCAGCATATTATCCTTAACGGTTACAAAAAGGAAAAGAAAGCCAAACAGTCGCTGGTTTGGGAGCAGCCCCAGCATATTATTCTTTACGGTTACAAAAAGGAAAAGAAAAACTGGGAGCCGTCCATCAGTCTAAAAGGGAGAGTGGATTCTGAGCATTGGTCATCTGGTCTGCCTTCAGGGGTGATTGGAGAGAACCCCCCCCCCCCCCCCCTACAACCCCCCCCCACACACACACACATCGTCTCACCGACACACACACGAAAACCTTTAAAAGGGCTATTAAATCTTTATTCAAATGTTTATTTAAATAAAATATACACTCGTCCCAGCCAGGCAAAATTGTTTCAATCCTTGCCTGGTGTTTGGTAGTTTCCTGTGTATGTTAACAGAAAGGTAGGTTGTACCAATTCCTCCTACGTTTCGTCTAGTATTTCCATGCGTCTTCTTGATGAGGGTTTTGCAAGAAAATTAGAGAATGTTGAATTAGAAAGGTTATAGGTAGAGAGAAAGATAGGTATCCGCTATTGTATACTTTGCCCTTTGTGTGATTGTTGCTATGAATGGGGTGAGGGGTGGGTTTATTGGGAGCCCACTCCCCACATGCAGAGGCAGTCCTCACAGACTCAATCCTAAAGTTCTCAATGAGTAGCGAGGCAATCCTCACTGACTCCACGCAGTTTATAATTCTACTGAGTAATTTTAATTTACTGTGGCTTATTTTGTGTTTTCTGTTAAGGGTTCGGAGTTCGTTCAGCTCTACCATTGATTCACTATCCCGGACTCTGGAGAGTTTTGTTATATAGGTCTTATTAAACGCGTTTCAATCGCGCTCCAGTAGAGTTGCGAGGCAGTCCTCACAGTCTCAGTCCCAAAGTTCTCAATGAGTAGCGAGGCAATCCTCACTGACTCCACGCAATTTAATTATATTGAATAATTTTTATTTTCTGAAAACTTATTTTGTTTTTCTGTTAAGGGATCGGTGTTCGTTCAGCGCAACCGCCAATTCACTGTCTTGGAGTCTGTTGGGGGTTTTGTATTGTAGGTCTTCTCATCGCGTATCAATAGTTTCTGTTTTTGCTAGTTCGGTGCTACACGTTGGGCATAATTTTGAACCCTCTGTAGCTTCTGATGTTGGTTTTGCTCAGATCACTTGTTATTATGGCACCGTATTCTAGTATCGGACGTATAAATGATTTGTAGAGCTTGAGAAGCACATCTTTGTTTGCTCCCCAATTTTTACCTCTGAACGTCTTCAGAAAATAGACACGTTTAGTAGCTTTAACCGTAATGGAGTTTTCGTGACTATTTAGACTGAGATTGCTATCTAGTATAAATCACAAAAAATTGGCCTCCTAGCTTGCTTCTAATTTGTGGTCGTATAACTGGAGATCGATACTGGGGACTGGTTTCTTCCTTTACTTCTTGAAGAACGTAACTGTTTGAGTTATAGCGGCATTGAGTTTGATCCCCCATAGGGCGCACCAGCTCCGAAGATCGCGAATAGTATCCTGTAGACGATTTTAATTATGTTTCGGCGACTTGCTGGCCGTCCACATGCCTTTGTCGTCTGAGAACTGCGATAGTTCAACACAGTGTTTCCCTACTTTTTCTATGTCATTCACGTATATTATGAAAAGAAGCGGGCTTAGAACCGACCCTTGAGGTGTTTCCGCTTCATGTTTTACTTACTCTGACACCTCGCAGTTAACCCTCGCCTTGATTTTTCGGTCACTTAGAAATGATGATTGGATCCACAGAATTTTAGTGGGTAATCCCATTTTCGCTAGTTTATATCTCATGCCATTGTGCAATACCGAGTCGAACGCTTTTCTACATCCAAGAATAGTGCTGTTCCAATTTCCTTTTGACTAAATGCCGTTTTCATATAATCGACCAGTCTGTATACGTGTTCGATTCCCTCTTTCTGACTCCTATACGCTCTTTGCCATTTGTTGAAAAAGTTGATTGATTCGAGATAGCTGCGAAGCCTCGTGGTGAGAATCCGCTCTTGATTTTTTTTTCCAACACAGCTAAGCAAACTAATTGGGCGGTAGTTAGAAGAATTGGTAAAGTCTCTGTCTGGTTTAGGTATCATGACTCCTGTGTGTAGGTAGCATATTTGTCCGTGGATCAAAATCTTTGCTTTTTCCATATTCCAAGCTCGTTTTCAGGAATTATTTCTACATATGATGTTCGGAATGCTATCAAGAATACCAGGAAAGAAAAACTCTGTTTACATTTATTTTGATTTATATGTACTCTTAACATATTTTTTTTTTATCTTCAATCTATATTCATCTGTATCTACATTCAAAACATTATATAGACGAGAGGCCTAGGGGGTTAAAAACATATGATTAGTGTGTCGTTATAGTGGGCATACATTTTAATAAAGTTTATTCACTTACGTGGATTAATGCTCTTTTTCTCTGTTCCTGCATTCCTGAGATTACGTACCCGTTCCTGTTCCATATCCTGTTCCTGAGAATAGGTGGCCCCAAAACCAGTTCATTGGCGAATTCCAAGACTTCCTAGGATGCATTACAGCGCTGCCAGGAAAATTCTTCATTGGAGGTGATTTCAATTTCCATATGGAGAAGAAAACTTCCAGTGATTCTTCTAAACTACGTTATCTTATCAATTCAATGAATTTACGCCAACATGTTCGTGGCACTACCCATAAAGATGGCCACACATTAGATCTGTTGATCACCAGAGAATCCGTTGCTGACCTTGTTAAAAAGTTATTAATTGTTGATCCTGCAATCTCTGACAATTTTATGATTATCTTCGATTTGGCACTTCCTCGCCCCTCCCCTGTCCGGAAGGAAGTCACATACCGCAAGTACCGAAGTATTGACCTTGCTAAGTTTGCGTATGTTGCTTCGTCTCTCGTCGCTAAAGTTAACGAGATGCAAACTGTTGACAGCACTGAATACACCATCACTGGCTCATTTCAAGAGGTTATTGACAAGTTTGTGCCTAAGCAAACACGCACATTTGCTCACAGTGGTTCAGTGATGAGATTAGGCACGCAAAAGATTTACGACGCAAACTAGAGCTTCAGTGGCGGCAAACGAAACTTTGTGTTCACAGAGAGATGTTTGTCAACCAGCGAAATGTTAACAAACTAGTCAAATCCGCGAAACGGAAATACATTTCGGACTTATTGTCAGCTAATGTTAATTCCCCTAATACGCTATCTGTCGTTCTTGAGAAGCTTCTGTATCGTCAGAAGACAACCATACCCTCAGGGCATTCGTCATCCGAAGACCTTGCGAATAGATTCTCTTCTTTCTTTTCTGAAAAAATGAGACTATCAGAGCTTCGCTTGATGCAAGCTCACAATCAGATCTTCGACAGATGGCCGACATGCCATGCACCTGTGTTAAAGATGTTGCACAGTTGTCCCAATTCAAACCTTTGGCTACAACAGATATCTAGAGGTTAATATCCAAGGCACCATCTAAGCAATGCATGCTAGATATCATGGCGCTAAACCTTCTACTCTTGAAAAGTTAGAACACATCCAAAATTGTGCTGCGCGGGTCATAACCATAACATAAAAGTACTGCCATATAACACCAGTACTCTCTGAGTTACACTGACTATCCATTAAGCAAAGAATTCAATTTAAAAGTTTCCTCTTGGTGTTTAAGTGTATCTCGGGATTTGCATCATCCTACCTGACCGATCTCCTTACCATTCACAAACCACCGAGGTCTCTTAGGTCATCAGGTGAACCCAGTCTGGTTCAGCCCGTATATAAATTTACTAGTGCTGGTGACAGGGCCTTTGTGGTTGCTTGCCCAAGACTTTGGAATTCTCTTCCAATCTACATAAAAAATAGTAAATCACTTGAATCAGTCTGGTACTAAAACCTACCTTTTTCGAAAGGCATTTCCTTCAGTGGTCTTTTACTTTTGGTCATGAACTGACATTACCAGGTGTGCGAGTGTGACCGAGTCAGTGGGGATTGCCTCGTTACTCGTCAAGTCATACTCACTTGCTTGTTTTGGTAAAGTTGTAGTTTTTTTGTTTTAATTCAAAACCCCTTTTCTTTGAGGTTCTGTCGCTTATCGCCACGATATAGCCTTGGTTGCTGATGTGGCATTGGGTACCAATAAATGATAATAGTGATCCATGCATCAATGTATCTATGAGAGAATGTACGTGTATGTATGTATATGTTTGTATGCAATTATGGTAAGCCATTAAGCACCGTGTGTGGATTCTAGACTTTAAAATTATTATTATTATTATTATTTACCACGAATAGGTCGAGTTCTTCAATGATGTTGAAAAAGGTGTCACCATTAGGCTCAGTCTTATGACAACCGAATACTTGGCGTTTGGAATTGAAATCACGCAGGAATATGTAGTGCTTGTATTATTGGTAAAGAATTCAAATACTTTACTGTCTACTGTTGCTTGAGGCTTATTATAATATGATACGATGGTCACGTGTTTGTAGTCAAGTTCAATATTTCAGCTGCAATCACTTCAGCATTGAGGTGGTCGCATGCTATTGTTTTGTATTTAATCTCCTGCCTTATTAGAAGAGCAACGCCACCACCTTTTTGGACGGGGCGATCTCTTCTAATAATAATAAAAAAACACATTACGAGATTTTTTTGTTTGGTTTAAGCTACGTTTCGCTAATTCCAATTATGCTCAAATTTTTTAAATAATGTGACATTTGCAAGTTTTTCTGATTAACGCTCCGCTCCGACTATTTTTAATGTATCCATGAATGGTTTAGGAATAACTGTGCTAAGTTTATTTAAGTTTAATTACTATTTGTAATATTGTTACCTAATTTATATTTTGTTGACAGTCGCTTCTAATAGCGTGTGAGATATTTGAGTTTTATATAACTTAGAGGCTGTTTTACTGATGATCTTTGCAAACGCCCGAAAGACTGGTGTCGTATTTCTGAAAATAGAGCCAGCCATTATGGCTCACGTGGAATAAGAGGAGGATGAGTTCTCGACATTACAGTTAAAACTAGAAGTCCTGTCACGAACTTTGCGCTTATCTAGGCTTAACTGCGCGTAGGAATTGCGCGCAATTGCCATATTGAATAGCATCCAAAGCACGGCAGGCTCTCCTGGTTACTCGTAGCAAACACAGGCAATGTTTCTGCCAATGGACCTCCGGGTTACCCGGACGTCCATTGGCTGAAACATTGCTTGTGCACAGGCCATATGTACAGAATTTGATAGCCCCACTATGGTCATAACGCGTTGATTAACGCGCAGATCGACGTGCTATTTGTGCGCAGTTCATGACAGGACTTCTAGGTTTAACTGTACCTACATTTAGAATTTAAACTGGATGTTTGTTTTAACTTTTTTGAAGTTGCTACACCCTCGGCAGTTGCTGGGGTGTTGACCACCGCAATTGGGACATTCAGAGTTGTAGCACTGCATGCCTTCGCGATGTGTTTGTCGCCGCATTTCATACGTCGTTGCTCCCCGGCGCATTTCTGTGGCAAGTGCCCAGATTTCTGAGACGGGTTGCGAAAGAACACGATATTCCTCGGTTCCGTATTTTTGACCGTTGATAATTACCCCTTTGCTTTTCAGATTTAATTTCGTTCCTCTATTAGGGCATTTTACTTTAATCTTCCAAGTATGGTTGCCCGTGGCTTTGAAGATTAATCTCACCCGGAGCATCCTGAAAGTGCTTTCTCAATCGAGTTTTTTCCCCTTTGGGGTGAACCCGTGTGATTACGACACAGAGGTTTGGTTGCGGATGGCTCTGTGTCTTGTTGTTTTTATTGGCCACCTTAGGGGGCGTTTTTGGCTTTTACTTTGTCGGTGTACGTCGCGCTATCGGTTGGACTAGCTGCCGCATTCAAGATTTCCGGTGATGGAAGCTCTGTTGTGTTAACAGACCCCCATTTTTTGGTGTGACCACCGAGTCCTTTTCAGTATCGGTGCTCAGTGAATTTTGCTTGTTAGTTTTTGTCGTCTTGACATACCGATCAGTAGTCGTACAGAAACCATTTTCGTCTTCGACGTCCACGGTTTCATCATATTCACGGGACTCATTGGAGAGTTTCTTTTTCGACCGATTTTGGTTAGGTGATTTTGTCTGTCGCGCGATTTGGGGATTTTAGCTGAATTTTTATATAATTGAATTTCAGCTGCATCAGCGGGTGAAAATATTGCGGAATATATAGTGTGGGAATTGACAGTTATTTATTTATTGGTGTTTAAGATCACATATTTATGCACAATGGCTAATCATGACCGTGACACTTTTACGGGTGGAGGAAGCCGGAGTACCTGGAGAGAACCACCGAGCAACGACGAGCAGCTGCCAGCTCCCCAAATGAATTGACAGTTGTGCTGAGTGTTAAGTGTTAACAGCATCATTGTAACAACATCTCTCTGAAGTTGATAATGATAATCACCAAAGTAATTATTCTAAAGGATAGGTGATCTACTGACCAGTGAGCAATGAGTAGTTTGTCTTTACAGTATAATTCAAAACATCTTTACGATTATAGTCGGTGTAATAAACTATTAGACAAATGCCAAATCACAAGTAAGAGAGACGATTCACTGTTTATATTCATGGTATATAAGCGAGGACGTGTGCACTGGGATGAAATGTGTGCACTGGGATGAAATGCCTTGTCCATTATACAATGAGGGTCGCTCTTATGGCATAACGAGCTTGAGCTCAGAGCCTCGAGCACAAAAGTCAAGCCGTCTATCAGTGATTCAACACTACCCCTAAATTGATCATAACAGTATCCTCATGGAATTAACTCAAATTGAGGATGACTTCCATGCTATCATAATTTACCAATTGAGAATGCTGGTTTTCCTTTACAAACGTTCAAGCATTTTTTGGAGCTGGGTGTGCCTTCAAAGACTGAAATTTTTCCGGGTCAGGAAAACATCCTCAAAACGCTTACCCTCTTTGGGACGCAATTTTTCTCACTATCGGAACTATAACACCTAAATCCTGCCGGTCTGAGTGTTATGATAGTGAGCCAATTTCAAGCTATCGCCCAAAAATGCCACGCCTTCCGTGTTTCCTAGGCTACACATATTACATTCCCTTTCTATCTAGCACTCTTTTTAATGCCACCCCCCCCCCCCCCCCCCCCACCGCAGTTCTAGTGATTTCGATCTAACCCTAAACAACAGTGACCCCAATAACGTTCAATAGCGGGCGCCTCTTTCTTACTTAGCCAGTCAAATAAGCTTTTGGATTTAACACCCACCCTCTCATTCCCATTACAATCCTCTAAAATTCTATAAAAACTCGCCGACTGATACTGTTTTAAACTCCTAATATTTGCCCCTCAAATTGAGGATATTCGACTATTTCAAATGTAAATGCAGGATTGAGTAGAGAGCCATGGTACGGTCGAATGCCACCGATTGGCCACTTAAATTGCAGCTACAATTTAGAATGACCAATGAAAGCACAGGCGCTACAATTTAGCCCCTGCGCCTGTGCTTTTATTGGTCATGCTAAATTGTAGCTGCAATTTAAGTGGCATTCGCACGTACCATGGCTCACTAGTCAATCCTGCATTTACACTTGAAATAGTCGAAAACCATCAATTTGAGAGGCAAATATTAGGAGTTTAAAACAGTATCAGTCGGCGAGTTTTTTTTAACCAATTTTAGAGGATTGTAATGGGAATGAGAGGGTGGGTGTTAAATCTAAAAGCTTATTTGACGGGCTAAGTAAGAAAGAGGCGCCTGCTCTTGAACGTTATCTTGGTGGTTCGCTTGGGGTCACTGTTGCTCAGGGTCAGATCGAAATCACTAGAACTGCGGGGGGGGGGGGGGGGGGGCATTAAAAAGAGTGTTAAATAGAACGGGAATGTAATACGAGTAGCCTAGGAAACACGGAAGCCGTGGCATTTTTGGGCGATAGCTTAAAATTGGCTCACTATCATAACACTCAGTCCGGCAGGATTTGGGTGTTATAGTACCGGTAGTGAGAAAAAATGCGCCCCAAAGAGGGTAAGCGTTTTGAGGATGTGTTCCCGACCCGGAAAAACTTCAGTCTTTGAAGGCACTCTCAGCTCCAATGTGCTTGAACATTTGTAAAGGAAAACCAACATTCTCAATTGGTAAAATATGATAGCATGGAGGTCATCCTCAATTCGAGTTAATATCCATGAGGATACTGTTATGATAAATTTAGGGGTAGTGGTGAATCACTGATAGATGGGTTGACTTTTGTGCTCGGGGTTCTGAGTTCAAGCTCGTTAAGCCATCAGAGCGACCCTCATTGTATAATGGACAAGACATTTCATGCCAGTGCACACATTGAGCACGATGACTCTGTGTATTGAGGTAAAAAACCGCTATCGACTTACTTCTGTTGTCAATCGCTCCAATCCAGGCTATGCTGCAGGGTGGAGTTATGATGTTGGGTAGCTGGTAGGTGTTCATCGTTACTAGGTGATTCTCTCTGGGTACTCTGGCTTCCTCCATCCGTAAACCTGTCACCGACATAATACAACACTGGTCATGGAAGTGCCATGAAACCACAATAACTAATTAGGCCTAACAAAATAACCTTCTTGTCACTTGTGGGGTTTGCAGTTGTTTTATGAATGTCCTGGTTGCATGCTGAGAGAATAAAGCCAAGGTATAAGTAACGGTTGTCACGTTCCCTTCAAATCATGGGAGTAGATTTTGGCGCCGAGTGCTTTAGCTCGGATCGAATCCAGAAATCGGGGATGTATGTGACTAAGATGTAAAATCATGAACTCGCCGGGCGAAACCAAGATATCTGCATTTGGTCAGCAGTCAGGGGCGGGGCACACGGGGATAAACAAACAATTTATGCAATTTTTTATTAATTTTTTTGAAGGCAGAACTTGTTGAAGTTTTTGTTTTAAAAGCAACCATTTTCAACTTTGTATAATTATGACTATACCTCCCCGCCCACTGTGCACGCCCTTCTCCCTATATATGTTCTATATTATCACCAAAAGTCGTACACAAAACCTTTCCACCAATTGTTCAGGAATGGCCAGACTGACAAACGCCCAGGTCTTCACTCATTTAGGGGGTCCCACATTTCCCACGGAATTGTGCAAAACGATAACATTCTCTCAAATATGCAACATGAATCGCGCGAAACGATGTTCTTGAGAGGTTCAAGTGCCAGGAGATGGCTCCTTTTCCTTTCGGATTAAACAAATTTTCACCCGCGGGGTCACAACATGGTTGATCTTGTACATTACTCGAACCTACAGGCCCACGCAGATCGGCGCTACCTAGGTCCCTCTATTTCTTACGGCATGTGTTTTACCCCAATGATACACAATGACACCCAAGTTGCCAATGTTACGCAGTAATACTCAATTCATGCCCAATGATAACCAAAATAAAAATAATTATTATATTTATAATAAAATGATGATGATTTTATTTTCCCATTTCTGTTGTTAGATTTTGTTGCCGTGACTGACTCAATCGGCGGAATGTGTGAAACATCTCAAAGAAAGAGATTATTCAGACCATTTTCAGCAAAACTAAACAACGAACCCGATTGGCCAGTTAAATTGCAGCTATAATTTAGCTTGACCAATAAAAGTACAGGCGCTAAATTGTAGTTACAATTTATTAAATTGTAGTTACAATTTAATAACTGAAAACGACGTGAAGCTAATAGGCTTCCGTACGATTCAGTTTATATTCACGGTATATAAGCGAGGACGCCAGACGACGCGATGCCAATAATAATGCATGGAAAACTAATGACGGAACTTTGGCCATGAACGACAAAGCAAAAGTCAACGCTTTTGCTGAACTTCTAAAGAAAGCTCATCGTCAACAAGAAGGGAACAGATTTGGCTACGATTTCAAAGTAAAAGTAAATAATTTGTCGTAGACAACAACTCAATTTTTAACGAACCCGACTTCGACCAAAGACCTGAAAAATGGGGACGATCATGAATTAACAGAACCAATAAGCGTAGATGTCGTGGGTAAAATCCGAAAATGTAAGTCATCTTCGTCCCCCGGAGAAGACGATGTCTCTTACAAAATACTGAAACTGTGTCCCAACATCTTCTACTATAGAATTACCCAACTCCGAAGGGGGCGCGGTGGCGTTGCGGTAATGGCAATTCTCGCCAGTTCACCGAAGTTAAACAACGTCAAGCCCGGTTAGTCCTCGGATGGGTGACCGTCTGAGCGATCGATTCGGACTCCCGCGTTGTGTCCTTGGACAAGGCACATAACCCCGATTGTCCACATGGGTCACGATGACGCCGTGTACTAAAGCGTACTGCATGTCGATGGTGCGCATGTCTTCAACCAATCTAACCCTGCCTGTGCTGCAGTGCGGAGTTACGATGTTGGGGAGCTGGCAGCTGCTCGGTGGTTCTCTCCGGGTACTCCGACTTCCTCCACCCGTATGTCCCGGTCATGATTAGCCATTGTGCATACGAATGTGACCAATAAATGAATAATAATAATAATACCCAACTCCTAAACTGTTGTCTTTCCTGTGGGTACTTCCCAAAATGCTGGAAAGTAGCCACAGGAGTCATGATACCTAAACCCGACAAAGACCTTACCAACCCCCTCTTACTACCGCCCAATTAGCTTGCTTAGCTGTGTTGGAAAAATATTTGAACGAATCCTCACCAAGACTTCGCAGCTATCTCGAATCAATCAACTTCTTTAACAAATGGCATGAGCCTACAGGAGTCAGAAAGATGGAATCGAACACGTATACAGACTGGTCGATTATATGAAAACAGTGTTTAGTCAAAACGAAATAGGAACAGCGCTTTTCTTGGATGTAGAAAAAGCGTTCGACTCGGTATGGCACAATGGCATGAGATATAAACTAGTGAAAATGGGATTACCCACTAAAATTCTTAGGATCATATCATCTTTTCTAACTGATCGAAAAATCAAGGTGAGGGTTAACCGCGAGGTGTCAGAGGAAGTAATACTCGAAGCGGGACCACCACAGGGATTGATCCTAAGCCCACTTCCTTTCATAATATATATGAATGACATAGACAAAGTAGGGGAAAACTGTGCAGAACAATCGCAGTTCTCAAATGATAAAGGAATTTGGACGGCCAGAAGGTCTCGAAACATAATTAAAAATCGCCTGCATGATTCCATTCGTGATCTGGAGAGCTGGTGCGCCCTATAGTGCATAAAGCTCAATGCCGCCAAAACTCAAAAGAGCTACATTCTTTAAAAAGCAAAGAAAAAAAAACAGCCCCCAGTATTAATCTCCAATTATACGATCACAAATTGGAAGCAAGCTACGAGACCAAATCTTTTGGATTTATACTGGATAGCCATCTCAATCTAATCATTCACTTAAACGCCATTACAGTTAGAGCTACAAAACGCATCAATTTTCTGAAGATGATCAGAGGTAAAAATTGGAGAGCACACAAAAACGTGCTTCTCAAGCTTTACATATCATTTATACGCTCGGTACTAGAATATGGTACCATAATAACAAGTGACCTGAGCAAAACAAACATTAATAAGATACAGAGGGTTCAAAATCATGCCTTGCGCGTGGCACTATGCAAACCCATGTGGACACCAATAAAGAAACGGCATGCGTTTGCAAAAATAGAAACTATCGAAACACGATGAAAGGCCCTACAAAACAAAACCCTCAATAGACTCCAAGATAGTGAACTAATGGTTGAGCTGAACGAACACCAAACTCCTAATAGAAAAACAAAATAAGTTTCAGAAAATTAAAAATTTTCAATAGAACTAAATTGCGTTCAGTCAGTAAGGATTGCCTCTCTACTCATTGAGAACTTTAGGATTGAGTCTCTGGGGACTGCCTCGAAACTCTGTTTTCATTTTAAAAATCTTGTTCTCTTACTTATGCCATAGCACACTTTCAGGTGGTGCTATTTACACGTGACAGCAGTTCCATGGCAAATTCCAGCTTCCACGTGTTCTGTGTTTCATTCCAAGCATTTTGGTATATAATGTATTGGGGTTATTCATGTTGGGTCTTTTTTAGACTTGGAAGAAAATGGCATGAAATTTTACCAAAGTTAGGTCAGACGTGCCCTTAATCCTCTGTACACTGATGTAAAATTTCCAAAATTTTGAGCAGCAAATGTTTCCCACAATGCAACTAGGAATTTAAGCAATTCAGTCTTGTTTGACAGAGCTCAATGAGCTCTGTCAAACAAGACTGAATTGCTCAAGGGCCTATATAAGTAATGGAATTTTGTTTACTTTGAAAATTCTCACCTCTCATATTCCTTAAATTCAGATTAAATATACACAAATTATACATCAAAATGAAGGTTGGGATGTATAGAACACGAAACACATATGTAATCAACTCATAGAGTCGACTCTAGGCACCACTGGTTCCTGGAAGTCTGCTACCGCATTCGCACCAGAACTGATAATAAAATAATATTTCATCAGAACAACTTGTGGCCAAATGTGCTTCATATATCCAAGAACAAAGCTAGGCATTCAAAACACTTTCGAATACAGCGATAGGACTGCATTTGGGAAAAGGACAACACTGTCTGCATTTTTTATTGAAGATGGTTTCCATGCTCGACAGATATGCGCAAATCATTCGTTACCACGAATTTCCATCGAAAAACAAAATCGTAATTCTAAGAAATTTCAACAGGTATCATGATACCTTGCATTGAATATGGCAACTGTGCAACCTCTATCTAATCACAGTATACTGTATGAAGGCGATCTTTTTCATTATTTGATTTTAGACGGCATTCTTTTTACATGCTTTTTCTGTCCGATGACGTCGACCGGAAATCGAAAGTACACTCATACGTAAACAAAAGCAAAGGCTTTGGAATTTTCCCCAATGTAGCTCTGTCGCCGTGTTTGAAAGAATTTTTATTCCCTAGCTTTGTTCTTGGATATATAAAGCACATTTGGTCACAAGTTGTTTTCGTGAAATATTATTAAATTATCAGTTCTGGTGCGAATACGGCAGCAGACTTCCAGGAACCAGTGGTGCCTACAGTCGCTCTATGAGTTGATTACACACGTGTTTCGTGTTCTATACATCCCAACCTTCATTTTGATGTACATTTTGTGTATATTTAATTTGAATTGAAGGAATATCAGAGGTGAGAATTTTCAAAATAAACAAAATTTCATTACTTATATAGGCCCTTAAATTCCTAGATGTATTATAGGGAAATTTGAAGGTTGAAATTGTGGTCTTCTGACCTCAGAGTGCAGAGCGTTAAGCTTCCATGATAAATGAAGAGAACAAAAAGTGATTTTGAAGTGAAAAAATGACTTTTAGTTATCGAATTTAAAAAAAAACCAGTTACAGTTGAATACGTGGGAAATAATACTAAAATAGTTAAACCAAAATATGCAATGAACATTCATCCAGTGGCAATTACCAACTAAATAATTTTAAAACCCCTGCAAAGTATTTTAAAACTGGCACAAAAAATGGCAAATTATTTACATGTTGTTTTACAAATGATACAGAAGGACATCCTTAAAATCCCAAGACACTTAACCAATACTCATACACAGAGCCATTGTAACTGGTCAGCGTGGCCAAACAATAACAAACATGCATGATTACAGTAGAACGGATTACCACTTGATACTCAATAATGGAAAGCCGTTTTTCTTCCAAACATGAGACAATCCAATTATCCAACAGGGGTTGAATGCATTTTTCACATCACACTCAGTACCACTGATGCAAAATTGATTAACCTTCGTATTTTTGTTTTCAAAAGTTAACTGATTTAGAACTAACAAGTGAAGTTTATTTTAACAGTTACATTTATGACAAGTTTTCCTCATTTCATATTGAATGTTCTCTCTTCCCCTTCTACCTACATGTGATTTAAAACAAAATATTATCAAACAACTTTGCATTTCAATCACAACTATCCCAATTAGTTTTAGCATTTGGGAGGTTCTGCTTCGGGCATTTGTTCACAGTAAAAAAAACACATAATTTCATCTTTTCATTTTTAAAATTATTTAGATATTTTTTAAAAATTATTTGGTTGGTAATTGCCACTAGATGGATGTTCACGGAATATTTTGGTTCAACTATTTCAGTAATATGTCCTACGTATTCAGCTGTAGCTGTTTGTTTTAAGGGGTCGTCAAACCTAACTTTGGTCAATTTTTTGACATTTTTCCCAATGCCTCAGAAACAGAGAAGAGAAGTAAGGAAAGGCAAATTATATAGCAAAATAATGAGTAAAGTGCATAGAAAAGGTACATATAATTTTTTTCAGGAAAAAAAGTGAATTTTATGATTTTGAAGAAGATTAATTTGCCAATGGTATAAGTAACGAACCGGTAAAACCACAAAATAATCGGTAATTCGAAAGCCTTGTCTTCAATATAATGATAACATACTACAGACTCGGAGAAGCATTTTTTTGACACACACTCTGGTGGGTTTTGATGCTTGAATGTAATAACACCAACACAAATTTTGGTTGTTCCGGATGTGGCCATGTTTCAATGATGTTTATTCCAGCCATGTGATTATGATGTGGTTCTTGCTGAAATACTCAATTTGGGCAATCGTAAGAATGCAAGGACGTGATCACGCCCTTTATTTGTTCGAGACAATGTATGAGCGGATTTGCAAACAGGTGACAACAAATACTTGAGCTGTTAATGTCATAACTGCAAAATATGGTTTGAAATTCCCTCTCGTGTTTCCAGGCCATCTGAACTTTTTTGTTGACAAAAAATTTGAATTATTGCGCATTAGAAAGACAACATGAACCACTTGTAAAAAAATAACTAAGTGTATAAAATCGGGACGATACCCATAAAATAAGGCAATATTCATAACAAAGTAAGCAGAATGCTTCAGAAATCACCTTTTCATGAAGTATATTCCAAGTGACCTGGAACTATATTGATCGTGTTGATTTCCCCCGATATTGTGAAGTTATTTACTTCACAGTTACCATGGTACTTCGCCACAGACTGTGTTGGTGTCGGCAAAGGACCGATTCAAGATGGGTTGAAAATGATGCATCCGCGCTTTTAAATAAGGTGCGTTTGGACGATGCTGAGAATTTAGTTTTTTCTTGCAACCAACCATACTAACACAAGCGTCGATCAGTGTCTTTTATCATCGTTTTACACTGACAAATGTGACAAATCTCCTTCACCGGAAACTATCTCCCAATTTGCATACCACAATAAACATAACCGCTATCAGCGTGACTGTGTGGTCAAAACCGAAACGAATGATCGAATCCACGGTCACAATTAGCTGCAATTGGCTTTTAAACAAATGAAATGTACACGAAATATTCGCAATTTCTTCATTATCTATGCCGAGTTACTTTTTAACCAGACCACATGCGTTCCGTTTCGTTTGTCGGCATCAAACTGCTATTGTTTGTGGTAATTAATAGTACGAGAAGGCGAAAGAAGCCAAATATTTCCCATCATCTATAAATTAATTAAAATTGATAATTCCATTTATTTTACTGTAATTATGAATTGATAGGGTGGGTGTGTTGTGATTATTATGCCCCAGACCTGGAAGTTGTAAAATGAAAGGCCGTGCCGTAGTGACCTCTGTCCTCTTAGTCTTACCCATTCATCTTTACATGTACCAACATTCTCCCTTGTAACTCAACCACTGCTACTCCAATTTGAAGGATATTTGGTCTTGTGATCGAGCATCGTGGGGAAACAATGCCTGTGTAGCTGCTGTAGAATGTGTTTCTTCCCACATTTTTTCAGAGTTGTGGTACTTTTTCACTCTTTTGGGGTAGAAAATTTTGTTTATAACTAGTTGATTTGTTACAATATGTTGGAAAGTGCATGCTGATACCCTCAAATGTATTGCTACAAAATATTTCTGGTGAAGATTTTGTACGTATTACTTATCAAGGAACAACCTAATGAATATTCTGTATAAAGCCACCAATCTGATGTTTGACACTTTTATCGGAGCTGTTATGAAGGCTTATCAAACTTAAAATGTTGATTATGGCAGGACTTTTCTATTCACCCATTAATCGATAAATTAAGTGTTATAGTTGGAATTAAGAAGCATGAAATGTGCAGAACTTAAAGTTTAAAAAGAATGTTTTGCAATGTAACGTGATTTTTGCAGATACACTTATTTGGAGGGTTACCTGTCTGATAATGTTTGAAACATGTGTGGCCAGGATCTTCAAAAAGAAAAAAAAAAGAGTTAAACTTTGAGACAAAAGGCATATGCCTTGAGTGCCGGAGGTAGAGTCATACAAGGAAGAGAGCCCCCCCCCCCCCCCCCCCCTGGGAATTTTTTTGTGTCAAGTGGAGCTCACTTGTCACCTTTTGAGGATTGCTTTGTGTAGTGCGTTCTTGAAAAAATATGTGAGACCCTCTGGATGTGCCCTTCTGATCTCAATATGCCAATAAGCCTCCTTGGGGAAACTACATGCAATAATGGGTATGTAAGGTTGATTTGATGGTTGGTTTTGAATAACAATGTACTTTTAAGTACATTAGATGGTTTATTGCAGTAACAGGTTACAGTTACCCTTATTTCTTCTCCAACAGATATCATGAGTGTATTGGTGTCCAAGAGTAAACAAATTTATTATACTTGTTGATAAACCAGACAAATTTAACAATTGAATCACTGTCAAATTGATGCATGGGATAAAAGGGGTTACAGTGCAAGTCGTTTGTAAATATATTTATTCAACTATAATGTATGACTTTGCAGTGTATTCTACGTAGGAGAATATCATAGTTTCTGTCCAAACCACCACAGTGACACATACATCTTTATATTGGGAGACACTCTTTTGTCCTTCCATACTTCTTCTGGTGGACTCCTTCAGGTTGACCTTTGTTGAACTCCCCAAATCAAAACATAAACAAAAGAAAATGTCTGCCTTCAATCTGTGAGCAATCCACTTATAACATTTGGTCTCAATCTTCATTACTTTCATGAATTAGGAAAAGATTTCTTCGAGTATGTACTTAAATGTTTATAGAATACAGCTGTTATTTTATTTTGAGGTATTTTATTGTGAAAATTTTGTTCTCTTACTTATGCCATAGCAGACTTTCAGGTGGCGCTATTTACACATAGCAGCAGTTCCATGGCAAAGTTCAGTTTCCACATGTTCTATGTTTCATTCCAAGCATTTTGGTATATAATTTATTGGGGTTATTCATTTTGGGCCTTTTTAGACGTGAAAGAAAATTACATGAAATTTGACCAAAGTTAGGTTGGACGTCCCCGTAACCCTTTACCCAACGTAACGGCCAAAACCGGCCTGCGCTATTCTCAAAAATCGCCAATTAATTTTTAATATTTTTTCATTTTTTGTCTCAAAAACATAGGTTATGACCCCTCATTGGAACGAGCTCGTCGAATAAAAAATAGTTATTCAAGAATTGTTTTGGCAAGTGTCGTCTGCTTTTCATGTTAGGTAAAGGGTTAAAACAAAATATTTTCAAACAACTTTGCATTTCAATCACAACTGTCCCAATTAGTTTCAGCATTTGGGAGGTTCTGCTTCGGGCATTTGTTCACAGTGAAAAGAAACATATAATTTGATCTTTTCATTTTTAAAATTATTTAGATATTTTTAAAAATTATTTGGTTGGTAATTGCCACTAGATGGATGTTCACGGAATATTTTGGTTTAACTATTTCACTAATATTTCCCACGTATTTAGCTGTAGCTGTTTGTTTTAAGGGGCTATATAAGTAATGGAATTTTATTTATTTTGAAATTCTCACCTCTGATATTCCTTAAATTCAGATTAAATATACACAAATTATACATCAAAATGAAGGTTGGGGTGTATAGAACACAAAACACATATGTAATCAACTCATATAGTTGACAGCAGGCGCCACTGGTTCCTGGAAGTCTGCTATCGTATTCGTACCAGAACTGATAATAAAATAATATTTCGCAAGAACAACTCGTGGCTGGATGTGCTTCAGATAACAAATCTTGGCATTCAAAACACTTTGAGTGCAGCGATAGGACTGCATTTTGGAAAAAGACAACACTGTCTGCATTTTTTATTGAAGAGGGTTTCCATGCTCGACAGACATGCGCAAATCACTCGATAACACGAATTTCCATCGAAAAACAAAATCGTAATTCTAAGAAATTTCGACGGGTATCATGATACCTTGTATTGAATATGGCAATTGTGCAGTCTCTATCTAATAACAGTATACTGTATTAAAGCGATCTTTCTCATTATTTGGTTTTAGATGGCGTTGCATATAAATGCTTTTTCCGTCCGATGACGTCGACCGGAAATCGAAAGTAAATTCATATTGTAACGACACTGATCTAACCCCGCCTAGACCCTTCCTCTGCGCCGACGCTCTCGGCCCAAACTCACAAGAAGTGAGTTCCAGCAGACAGCCTCGCACAGAAGTCAAGCAAGATCTAGCCGTACACAAATTTCTGCAGGTTCGTTCTTAAATAGGGATTAGTTTCCTTTCTCAGTCACCTAGGACTGTCACAAACGTTTAACGCTGCCTTGGCACCCCTCTTGCGCCGTTGCTCTCGGTTCGAACCCACTTATAAGAAATGAGTTCGAGCCGACAGCCCTGTCGCAAACGCCAACCAAGGGTAATCATACACATAGGTGAATTTAAAGGGCATGTTTCAAATCCACTATTGAACCGCGTTTAATGATAAAAAATAATAATATCCGATCAAGGGCTCATTGAAAGGGCTATAAGCTGAAAAAAACAAAAAAACAAACAACAACAAATGGCGAAAGATTTAAATATATATATTAATTTAACGTTTATTACAATTCCCTCTATTACTATTTCAACTTCGGAGGAAGTCACATGGAATTTTGGATTTTCATTTTTTATATTTCAGTTGGCATGTACAACTACATCTCCACTCTATAGGTGGAAACAAATTTATTCTACCGTCTATTAGGCATTCACTTTTCAGGACAAAACCACTGTTTCGATCACCAAGTCCCACTTCCCCGGCAAAAGAGTTACATACCAAACATCGATGATTTTTATAAATATTACGGCTGCTACCACCCTTGGCTAAAGAAGGGGAGCGCTTATACGTCGGAATCCAGGTTCCAACGTCCAAAACTCTCTCTCATCAGAAGAGTTGTACATCAAAATGTCTGCAATTATTCACAACTGCTACCACCCTTGGCTAAAGAAGGGGAGCTTTACACAGGTCAGAACCAACAGTTCCAACGCCCGAAACTCCCTACCGGCGGAAGGGTTACGCCAACAATCGTATAAAACTACGAATTTTCATATCAAGAGCTGTTCAATCTGAATCCCTCGCGCTCACAAATTTTGTCTACACATCAAAAATTTAGGCCGTTACACCAAACAGCCTGCCCGTCGTATCTCACCTTCTTCCCCCTTAAATAAAAATACGCATATTCAAAGGGTAGAATCGTGCCAATGAATGCGACCATAAAATTCCGTAAAGTTGCCAAATGGGAGGGACGGGGTTTCAAATCTATCGACCCTCCGAAACACGTCGTACGCCGAATTTCATCGATTAGACCGAGGCATCTCACAACTAAATAAGATGCATCAGGCTAATCGTGAATAAACTTGTCTTTTTACTAAATTAATAGAACCGTCATTGGGAATTCGGCGTAGGACGAGGATCAGAAATCCATGATATACTGACCGGCCCCGATGGGGAGTTAATCTGGAGGAGAGTACAAAAGTACAACCTACCTCTATGAAGTCCCGATGTCTTCTCAAAAGTATTGGGAGTCAACCCAATCACTTCGACTTCCAGATCACCAATAATCCGTGCGTGTTCACATTGATTACCGCATGAGTTGTTTCACCTCGACGATCAACAAGAGACAATCAGCCGACGTGGAAATTAACCCATTTTCTATCTCTCACTAATGTGTGCGAAAACGTAAGGCCACCACAAAGTGATTTAACACTTCCAATATAGAAGCGACCAATTCGCCTTCATATACCAGATCCATGCACACAAACCTACACATATATATATATTTATATATATACATATTTATAGGCTTGTGTGCACATATCCTATGTATGGTAATTTCTTATATATATTTTCCTCTTTTTTTCTTACACTACCCCCACCCCAGGATTCAACGTTCCCATTGAAAAAATAAAAGGGGGAGATATTTACAACCCTCCGTAAAAAATAAAAGTAAAAAAAAACTTTTAATACTATTAGATATTGTTGGTTGGTTCCCCATGGGACAACTACAATTTTTTTTTTTTTTAATAATTATTTTTTTTGTTTTCTAAATAATAAATTATTTTCAAATGACATATTAAATAGGGTTCCTTTAGGGCCAATTGCTACGCTTTAGGCCGAAATAGGTCCCCGACCAGTACTGAAACCAACACTGCCTGAAGCCGTCTTTGATATGCCACAGGAGATAGAAAACGTCAGATTGGACCCATTCAAGCATAAAACAAACAACCTTTAATTTTATGGTCCCAACCAGAACCCCAGCATATATATCAAACGATATTTATTCCAATAATTTAAGAGAAAAAAAACACTTTGATTTCATAGATGAAAGTTCTCTTGGAACTTATACCTTCCTCGAATAAAATGACTATTCTTAGGTATACAATTTACCTTTTATATCGTTAAATCTATTCATTATGCTTTTACAAATATTTTCCAAATTTCAAGAAACTTAGGTGCTTATACTGGAAGTATTATTCAATTAGAGGAGCTTTGTTCCTTCAAGACTAAAGCAAGATGTCTTGCATAAAGAGACTGGCCCAAGTTATTCAAGTGCACCCCGTCTCTGGAAAAATGCATACGGGATACTTTAAACAAAGACTTATATACCACATTTGGGCCTGAAAGAGTTCCATAGAACTGGATAATAGCCGCCTTTCGTAGTTCGAATAGGGTGCCAGACACTCTGGTCTTTATCCGAGGAAACAGACCCAATATAATAATCGTTTTAACGCCTTGGCGTAATAAATGCTTAATGAGTCTTTCAACATATAGTTTATAATGTTCAAAATGGAAGTTGTCACTGTCCAAATCATTCTCACAAGCCTGCACCAGTACACTTTTTGCACCAACACAGTGAATCTGTTCCAAATGTTGAAGTTTTGCTCCAGGGATTCCATACATTTTAATCGACTTCAGACGATCAGGAAGTTTCCCTGTCCATGTTCCAATTCTTCTCAAGAACGAATGTCCAATTACCATCTCCATTATGCTATAAGGAAAAAGTTACACAGAGAACAGTATCTGGATATAAAAATATCATTTTCTCCACAAAAGATTACACAATCTTTTCCTTACATGAAAATGTAGGGGAGGGTGGGGTAAGTTGATCCTTGGGGTAAGATGAGCCACCACATTTGATTAGGTTTATAAAACAGACTACAGTCAAAGTTCTTTCACTTTGTAAAACAGTTAGAGTTATCTTTCTTCATGAAGTTGTAGGTTGAATGTTTTTCAAAAAAGACTTAGAAGTTTGAAGGACAAATGTAAAATTTCATCCCAAAAGTGAAAATCGCAAAAACAGGTAAATGAATTTATTATAGACACACTATAAGGACTTTCACCAAATGGGATTGTGATTTGAGATAGTTCATATGTCTGTTGTTTTCTTGCAAACTGCTACTCTTTCAAGGCATGTTTATATTTACTTTCCATTCTTGGTTCAAAATGGAGGTCATACCGGGGCATGTTGAGCCTGTCAAAAGGGGTAAGTTGATCCAGGAAAGTGAAGTGGATCAACTTACCCCAAGTTCATATAATCTGTCAAAAAATTGAATGATATCGGGTTTTATCTAACAATCATATAGATTTTGGCCTGAAAACCACGAGAAACGGTACGTATCACATAATGTGTTCCGATTCCGTATCATATAGACGTCTCATTCTAATTCCGTATCATATAGACGACTCGTTTCCGGGAGCGCTACGGGCTATCATAACAGGCAGATGGATACATTCTATGCGCGTTTCTGTGATCGACCGAACATTCTGTCCCAGTAATGTTTAAAAATAATTCAACTCTTTACCTAACATGAAAAGCAGACGACACTTGCAAAAAAAAATTCTTGAATAACTATTTTTTTCATTTTTTTGTCTAAACCACATAGGTTATGGCCACTCATTGGAACGAGCTCGACGAGCTCGTTCCAACGAGGGGTCATAACCTATGTTTTTGAGACAAAGAATGAAAAAATAATGAAAATTAATTGGCAATTTTTTTCTGAATAGCATTGGACGATTTTGTCCGTTATGTTGGGTAAAGGGTTAAGATTTAATCTATTTTTGTGACAGAATTGTTAGATAAATTAATTATCACGATAATGTGCATGTCCTGTGATTTGCATCAGATTCTCGGTGGTGTCCAGAATGGGATCTGAAATGGAATTCAGTGATGATGACATGCCAGAGTTGATGAGGTTAATGGCGATGTGTATGAGGGCATATTCCTTCAAAAAGTTTCAAGCCGCATAGGTTCTGAAGAGTCACTTTTCGTTCCAATCCCCCAGGATGAGGCTGCGTTCCCGAGAGATGATATTGTGCATAAACTTCCACCAAAAATTGCGGGAGGATCCGCCTTGGCGAAGTTGTCACCTTCAGTTCAAATGTGATTTGGCAAAATGGCAACTGAATTGATAGTAGGCCTATGTGACCTTGAAACATAGGACACAATGATATTCGGTTGTACATTCGCTGATATGCGGCAATATTTTATTCGCTGTTATGTGTTTTATTTGAAAATTTCCATTTTAATTTTGAAACATCATGATTGATGACTGCCTTTTCTATGTGAAATAGAGTTCAATTTGTAGGACCTAACTGTGTTTTTTTTGTTTCACTTTTATCGGTTGGCACCAATACTGATGATAATTTGATCATGAGAAAAGTTCTGGCAGGCCCGCCGGAAGATCAAAAGGGGGGGGGGGGGGCAGACAGGGGAGCTATTGGGGCACCCATCAAGATAAGTGCAATTTACTGAGAGCAGGGGGGGGGGGGCAAGTGCCCCCCCCCCCCCCCCCCCCCCCCCCCCCCCCCCCCCATCGGCGGCCCCACGTTGTGGGATCTGTTACCAACAAACAAACAATCTAGGAGTTGAATAACCTTTAATAAGGCTAACAGTATTATCAACGTCGTCGTGCAATGAAATTATTTTACTTGTTCTTTTAAGATGAATCGCCCGTGGGGAGTGTTGGATCAATTTACCCCATAGTATGGAACAACTTGCCCCTTACATGGGGTAAGTTGTTCCATTTTTTTTTTCATTTCTTTACCCGAGTCTTTTTATCAGTTGCAACCGTTCAGCTTTTCTGCCATGGTCACAAATGGCAAAACACATTTAGGTCAATAAATCCTCCTGTGAACCGAAATCCCACTTCCATTCTTCATTGGAGTAAAACCATGAAGAAGTGAAAATGGCACAACTTACCCCACTCTCCCCTAATGGGGAACCAACTCACAAAAAAACTCATATTCATAAATTCCCGTCAGATAGTTCTTTCGACCAAGCTGACCCGTTCATTAATTCAGATTTCTATATCGGACACAACGCTCGCGGAAATTCAATTATACTTAGTCGGATCCGACTTTAACTTGCATAACTCTAATATTCCTAAACATACTAATACATACACTAGCATATAACTCGCACCAACCTTAACGAATCACGCGCACAATAAAAGATCCCCATCAATGATACCCAACCCTCTTGCGCACCGAATCGCAAAAATGTACCGGTCAGCGGGCTCAAGAACAATCTAGACGGGTATAAAAAGAGAGGCAAACACACTCGTATTTGAAATGAATTATAACCGATCTAGTCTGAAATTATCGTCACAGGGGCTTTCCGGAAATCAACCCCATGACGATCCCCACGAATGAACACACAAAACTCAATTTCCCGGATCCATATCTCAAGCGGCAATTCCCCAACGTCAGGGAAATGACGCAATTATAAAAAGAATTATTGCAATACAAGCCAATACAGCTCATATGACGATTCAATGCTCATGCAGCCAAATATGTACAAAACATGAATTTTTGGTACCACCATAGATACCCATCGAAGGCAGTTCTAAGTCGAAGGCCGGATTATAAGCGCAAAATCCAAACTCAAATCTATACAACAACTATCGCGCTTAACACAAAATTTACACACCAAGCCCACGCGAACTGCCAATCTAACGTCAAATGTCAAGTTGGTTGACAGAAAAAATTCAAGTAAGAAAAAAAAACAATAAATAAGTAATAAAATACAAATTCTAGAGAACCTAGTCGGCGTGGTCGCCGGAGGGTGCGACCACGCCTACTAGTCGGACCTTCATCGAGGAACGTCTCCTCCTCCCCAGGACTCTCCACCGAGGACCGGTCTATATTATTTTCGTTAAAACTATCAGGTTGGGACACATGGGGCACCCAAATCCGAATTAACCACCTCTGACTTACGTGTGTAACATTTCTTCAAACGGTTGAAATGTACAACTTGTGGTTTACCTCCCCCGACGCGAACCACAAGGTAATTTGCATCCGAGAGTTTGCTTTTTATGATATAGGGACCGACCCAAAATTTAGCAAATTTTGAGGTTTGGCCTTTATTCACTCTAGGTAAATAAAGCCAAACCTTATCCCCAACAGTCAAAGGTTTGCCGAAAACTCGTTTCTCGTAAATTTTCTTTCTTCTTCTAATCTCAGAATCACATTTCGCCGAAACTAACTGGAAAATTTGGGCTAGACGACTCTCTAATTCACTGACATACTGAGAGGGAGCACAATCCCTATCAGGAATCTTACCAGCAATTAACTCTGTAGGAAAAGTAATTTCTCTACCAAACATGACACTAAAGGGAGTGAACCCCGTAGTTTCATGTTTGGCGCTCCTATAGGCCATCATAGCGAATGGAAGATAATATTCCCAGTCGCTGTGATTGTCTTCTACAAAGCAGGCTAACATAGCCACTAAGGTTCTGTTAAACCTCTCAACTTGGCCGTCACTTTGAGGCATATAAGGAGAGGTACGAGTCTTCTTAATCTCAAAATAGCGACAAACTTCTTGAAATAGATCTGACTCGAAATTCGATCCCTGATCTGAATGAACAAATTTCGGCATACCATACCGACTAATCCACTCTCGAATCACAATATCGGCTACTGTACTTGCCCTTTGATTCGGGATGGCAAAAGCCTCCGTCCATTTGGAGAAATAATCTGATATGACCAAAATATAAATATTACCCTGAACGGACTCGGGTAATGGCCCCAAAATGTCTAAAGCAATTCATTCCATAGGATCCGATACTTTATCTGTTACCAAAGGAACTCGACTGGCCTTGCCAGGCGGTTTACGATGCTGACAACTCGGACAAGACTGAACCCAAAGTTCTATGTCACGATGCATGCCCATCCAAAAAAACGCTCTCGGATTTTTGAATATGTTTTATGGACGCCCAAATGTGCACCCACTAAAGAGTCATGATATTCCTTACACACCTGACTTTTAAGTCTTTTGGGACCACCCACTAAAATTTACTGGGGGCCCCTACTTGTGTCCATTCTCGAAAAAGAATGCCATCTTCCACAGAAAATTGTTCCCACTGACTCACATACCTTTGAAGTTCTGAGGGCTCTCCTTTTAACTTTTCAAGACTAGGTTTTTCTCTTTTTAGCTTAATTTCGAGAAATCGTTTAATAACGGGATCAGCCCACTGATTTTCTTTAGTCAATTTAATTCCAGACTTAAACTCTACAGTGTTAATATCATTTTTATTACAGGAAGGAATCCTACTCAGCGCATCCGCATTTTTATGCTGTTCGCCGCGACGATGAACAGTCGTAAAAACGAACCCACTGAGGTATTCCAGCTAACGCGCTACCTGCCCAACAGGTTCCTTAAAATTGAACAACCACTGCAAGGACCCATGGTCGGTTCGCAGCGTAAAATGCTTACTAATGAGAAAATGTCTAAAATGTTTTGACACTTTTAATCACGGCTAATAATTCTTTCCGAGTAACACTATAGTTTTTCTCCTGCTGGGAATGGGTTTTACTAAAATATGCTATTACTCGCTCCTTGCCCTCTATAATTTGAGACAAAACTGAGCCAGAGGCAAAATCACTCGAATCTGTGTCGAGAATAAATTCATGCTCAAAATTCGGGTAAGCCAAAATTGGGCTTTGACACAATTTGCTTTTTAACACGTCAAAAGCTTCTTGCTGGGCCTGGGTTTATGAAGGGACTTGAGAGAAGACATGTTGAAAACAAGAGAGGCATACTTTCCTGATACACAGAAGAGTGCAGTACAATACTGGTACTTCAATCCGTGATCCAACTAACATAGCCAATGCAACTTAAAAAAAATCTTATGTAAACTACAACTATCGCTGAGTGCGATTCATAACCCCCATGCAATGCTAGACACAAGACAAATTTCGGAACCTTTGAATTGGCAGAAACTGTCTGGTAATGCTGATTTGAACAAAATGGATTGTGGGAGGTTTATAGGGGCCCTTCATGTTTTTTTTTCACATAGAATAACTCAAGATCCTTCAAAATTCATTTAGAGCAAGAAAAAAATTTGCCTCATTGATCTGCAGGGGTGGGGAGGGGGTGTCATTGGCGATTTTTTTGTTCATGAAATTTCTCTAAATCCTTTGCATTTGGAACGGAAAAAAACAAACGTTGGCCTAATTGACCCCAGGGTGGGTGGAGGATGTGGGGGGGGGGGGGGGGGGGATCATTGGGGTGAATTTTCATTTTTGCATAAAATGACTCTGAATCCTTCAAAACATTTTTTGGGGATAAAGAAAAAAATCACGACAGCCATTCTACTTTTTTTCAGGCATAAGTGGCTTGGAAAAAAAATCTACAGAAGTTCTTGTTGAGAGGAAGAAGGCTATTTATAAAACAGGTGGTGAGTGTCAATCTATCAATTTAAAATTTTGTTTCGCTTGAGAAATTGAAAATTAGTATGTGCTTTGGTTTTGAGACCTTTTTTATACGCCCGCTAGTAGTATGTCATGTGGTTTTGAGGGAATAGTTGCCGGACCCCGATGCCGGACCCCGGAAGTGACGTCATGTCACGTGACGTAGTAGCGCCATGTTGTGTTGTCATGGTAACCCACGTAAGCGGCCATGTTGTGACGTCATCTCCATAGTGATACGTGGTGTGTGTGCGCATGCGCAGCGCGTGTTGTTAGGGTGATACGTGTTTCCGTCGTCCATTTTGTATACTGGAGGCCGCCATCTTGGTTTCTATGGTAGCACGTGGTTGCTATGTTACGCAATTGTTCTGTAATAGGACGGGGTATGTTCGGAGGGTGTGTTCGATTGTAGAAGAGTAAATCTAATTACCACAAACAACCCGACAATCCTTCCAAATCACCAAAATCCACCCGAAATCACCGAAATTGACTTTATTTCCCCAATTGATCGGTTTAGCACGTAGTGCTATAGTACCGAGATGGTATCGGGGGTGCATTCGATTAACAGGAGTAATTTTCTGGTTCGGATTTTCCCAGAATCCTCATTAATTACCCAAATAAACCCGTCAAGTTGTATTATTTCGAATTCTTTAAGAATCCCTTTTTTGGATGCCATGACGTGTTATTTCCCTATTAAGAGTAGCACGTAATACCGAGGGGGTGTGTTCATTTGAAGTGGAGTAATGTTCCCATTTTTTTTTTTGGATCCCATGACGTGTTATTTCCCTATTAAGAGTAGCACGTAGTGCTATAGGACAAATTTACCCCGAAATCCTCTGCTTCTACTTGGAACTATATGTTTATAAATTCCTACGCTCTATTTTTAGTAACATCATTAACTGACCCCCTAACTAATTGTTAGGCTCTATATTTAGCAATTTCTTTAAATGACCCCCCTAACTACATGTTTTTAAATAATAAAATTAATGAGGATCAAGATGTTTTTACACTAACCAATCAGAGCGAAGTTAATCCACCAATCAGATTTCTGGATTCCCATTGTGTTTCTTTCCCATTACTTTCTATACTAATTTTCTAAATTCCCCAACTTTAACCTATAATCCTATAGGAAACAAACACAAACGCCCATCGAGAATGAAAATATCGATTAAAAAACGTTGTGACGTCGTGACGTTTTCAAAAACGTCCGTCACGTAGAAATAAATTCCGGAGAAGAATAACGTCGCGTCATTCTGTTTCGATCCTTCAAAATGAACACATCGCTAGAGAGTTTTCTATAGCAATTTTGCCTTCGCAAAACTTTTATGAAGATGGAGTCTGAAGCTGCTACTGCCGTTACCAGAACTGATGTCTACGCCTGTGAAGAGTGTGGAAAGACCTTTACGGACCGTCGGAACCGGAATCGCCATGTGCGCACCGAAGAGAAGACCCACGATTGTACCAACTGTAACAAGACCTTTACGAGGAAAGAAGATTTGGTAAACCATCTGAAGAAATGTTTGGAGACATATACATGTATGGAATGCGGCCAGGAGTTTAACCAACTGCTCCATTTTAATCGACATAAGAGCGTTGCCCACCAACCAGTTCCTGTACCATCGAAAAGGAAGACTGATGAACCGAAGAGAGGACCACCTAAAAACAACCACGGACCATGACGACCACCCATTATGATGTTGCCCCAATGGAGTTTGAAAAGAATATGATGTCTGAAGAAGAGCCAGATGAGATGTTGACTGTGTACGAAGATAACTGGAGTTCTATTAGAACTCGCCACATGATGAACAGAAGAGTCCAGGACCAATATAACTACCGGATCAACGATGTGAACCTGAAGATGATGACTGATGAATTGATGACTACCATATTTCTGCCACAACAGCTAAGATTTAAAATTAATCTGAGTTTTGGTTTTATCCTGCGACACAATGAAACGAATGAACTGAAGTATTACCATCCATCACAAAACAACGCCCGGGCACTTGATGTTCCACAACTTATATGCTGCCAAGAAGACTTTGAAGAATTCCTTGATGATGTCATGGAAGAAGATATCCTAGAATGGGCCAAATTGAAACGACCCAACACCAAATGGATTGTGGAGAGAGTTACCAACGTCACATTTTATGTGAATAAGCTGAAAGACCACCCAATTGGAATGGTAGAAGATCTTCCTGACTACATTCTCCAGAACAAAGCAGTAAATGCTTTGGTGAAAGATAGAGCTAACCATTTTACCTACGAAGACAACCTGTGTATTTTCCGCTGTTTAGCTTTATGGAGTGGTTCCACAACAGACAACTTCAACTATACAACAGATGCCATGTACAACAAGTATACCCAGAAGCCAAAGAATGAATTCCGTGGAGTAACTTTAGCTGAATTACCTGACTTGGAGAAATGTTTTGAAGTAAATATCCAAGTATATGAACTTGTCAAGAATGCTGATGACCAAATTGTTGCCGAATTAGTACAGAGATCTCACAGAAAGTATGAAGATACCATGTATGTGAACGTTTACAAGAACCATTTTAGCTACACCATCGATATAGACCAATACTGCAAATCCTTTGAATGCCGCAAATGCGGCAAATTATGGAAGACATCCTGGGCAATAAATCGTCACGAGAAAACCTGTACAGATGAAGTAAATTACCAGTATGTTGGCGGTGTATACCATCCATCCCAGTCCATATTTGATCTGTTAGAAGACGAAGGTATAGAAGTACCCGAAGAGAAGAAGTTTTATCCATACCGTGCAACGTTTGATTTTGAAAGTTACTTTGTCAAATCCAGTCTACCTGCTGACAGTGATAAACTGATATGGGAAGCAGAACACCGACCATTGAGTGTGAGCATATGTAGTAATGTTCCAGAATACCAAGAACCGAAATGTTTTATTACAAATGGAAATTCTCAAGAACTTGTTGAAGAAATGATGACATACCTCACAGCTATTTCATCTCATTGCCACCAACTGATGCAGACCTATCATGCTTGGACCTTGTTTAAACTCAGACAGAAAATTGATGAAACGCTGGAAGCCAGAGCTACTGGAGAAGATACATCCAAGATGCACCCTTTACAAAAATTGGAGAAGAAATTTCAAGACTACCTGCAAGAGATGCCCGTCATCGGATTCAACTCTGGAAAATATGATATGAATGTAGTCAAGCATGAACTGATGACATACCTGAAGAGACAGAATCCACTCAAGTTTGCAGTGAAGAAATCGAATAACTACATGTGTGTCTCGACAGAATCTTTCAAGTTTGTTGATATTTGCAACTACCTCGCTCCAGGATTCAGCTATGACAAGTTTTTGAAAGCATTTGGCTGCTCCGTGACGAAGGGATTTTTACCATATGAATGGATCGACAGCTTCAACAAATTGGATCAAGACCACCTACCAGACCATGAAGCCTTCTACAGTTCCCTCAAGAAAGAAAATATATCCAATGAAGAATACCAGTACTGCCAGCATGTATGTGGAACGACCTGGAGATGACAACTTTCCGTGATTTTCTGATCTGGTATAATAACCGAGATGTAAAACCATTCCTTGAAGCAGTTGACAAGCAGTTTGCTTTCTACCAAGAACGCCACATCGACATGTTTAAAGATGGTATCAGTGTTCCGGGCCTCACGTTGAAATACCTGTTCCAGACCATGAATGATGACACTTACTTCACATTATTTAACCAGAAAAACAAAGACCTGCATCACTTAGTGAAAAATAATATCGTTGGTGGACCTTCAATTATCTTCAACCGATACCACGAGAAAGATGTTACCAGAATCAGAGAAACAAAATATGGCAAAGAAGCAAAACCATGTGGAAGTATTATAGGCTTTGATGCGAATACATTATATCTTTGGTGCCTAATGCAAGAGATGCCAACGGGTTGGAGTATTAGACGTCGTGAAGAAAACCAGTTTAAACCAGAACATCCAATGAAGTATGGTAAAATGGCTGAACAATGGTTAGAGTTTTTATCCATGAGAGATGACATCCACATCAGACATCAGTTTAACGGAGCTGAAAAAATGATTGGTCGAAGACAGTTGCCTGTTGATGGTTGGTGCAAAGAGACACAGACTGTATACCAGTTCCATGGCTGCTTCTGGCACGGACATACCTGCATGAAAGATAAGAATGGCCTTCCTATCATCCATAATGAAGTCAGAGATAAACCGATGAAAGAACTGCTACAAGACACCCGTACCAATGCAAAGTACATCACCGATTTGGGCTATAAACTTATTGAAATCTGGGAGTGTGAGTGGAGAGAGATAAAGAAGACCGATGCCACACTCAAAGCCTTCCTGAAAGAGAACTTTTCAGACAAAATAGATGGTGCGATGACAGAGGAAGAAATACTGAACATGCGATGACAGAGGAAGAAATACTGAACAAAGTGAAGTCCGGTGAACTGTTTGGTTTAGTCGAATGTGAGAAACATGTACCAGATCACCTGAAAGAGTACTTTGAAGAGATGACACCTATCTTCAAGAATACAGATATTTCCATAGATGATATTGGTGAACACATGAAGGCCTTTGCCGAGAAGAATGGAATCATGAAGAAACCCCGTAGAAGTTTGATCGGAAGCTATGGAGTGGAAAAAATGTTGTTTGCAACCCCTTTACTGCAGTGGTACCTCCAGCATGGTATTGAAGTTGATCACGTCTATCAAGTTATCCAATATAAACCAAGAAGATGTTTTGAAAAATTTGGAGATGAAGTATCTGAAGCAAGAAGACAAGGAGATGTTGACCCCGACAAGTCGATCGTTGCCGACACCATGAAGCTGTTGGGAAATTCTGGATATGGCAAAACCGTCACCAACAAAGAGAAGCATCGACATGTGCGCTATTTCGACGACGAAGAAGTTACCAAAGCTGTAAATGACATGTCCTTCAGAGCCTTGAATCCATTAGATGAAACATTATATGAAGTCGAACTCAAGAAGAAGACCATCAAGTTGGATCTGCCACTTCACATCGGATTCTTTGTTTACCAGTATGCGAAACTCCGGATGCTTCAGTTCTATTATGATGTCATCGATACTTTTATCAACCGCCAAGATTTTGAATATGCTGAAATGGACACAGATTCTGCATATATATGTACTTCGTCACCATCCATAGATGAATTAGTGAAACCAGAGAAGAGAGTAGAATTTTACAAAGAGAATCACAAGTGGTTTCCATCAGAGTGTTGTGATTTCCACAGAGATGATTATGTGAAAACCAAATTAGAAGGCAAAGAATGGCTGTCACCCTCATGCTGCCAAGAAAGAAAGCGTTTTGACAGGAGAACTCCAGGCTTGTTTAAGGTAGAATGGTAAGGAACCGGCATTGTTGGACTGTGTAGTAAAACATATTATTGTTTCGGAGCCACCAATAAATTCAGTTGTAAGGGAATCAGCAAACGCCACAATGATTTGACGAAAGACAGATATTTGCAAGTTTTGAAGACTCAACAAAGTGGATCTGGCATCAACCAAGGATTTGTGATGAATGACAACACTATGTATACCTACCAGCAGAGCAGAGGTGGACTATCATATTTCTACCCAAAACGAAGAGTTTTAGAAGATGGAGTTAGTACCATACCACTGGAGATTTAAAGAAGAAACAATTGAGTGAGTGTCATATTTTTCTACAACCTGAACCAAGTCTAGCTTTTGCCTACAAAAAAGTTCTATTTAGTTGACCGAAAAATTCCTAAAAACCGAAATGGTTTTTAGGTGGTCTACTCAATCATATTAGGCTCATCAAATTTTTAAAGTCCTTTATGGCATTCTCTAAAGTCCTTTATGGCAGTCCTCATAAAGTCCTATATGGCATTCTCTAAAGTCCTTTATGGCATTCTCTAAAGTCCTTAATGGCAGTCCTCATAAAGTCCTATATGGCATTCTCTAAAGTCCTTTATGGCAGTCCTCAAAAAGTCCTATATGGCATTCTCTAAAGTCCTTTATGGCAGTTTTTCTCTAAAGTCCCTTATGGCAGTTTTTCTCTAGTCCTTTATGGCAGTCCTCATAAAGTCCCACATGGCAAGTTTTTCTCAAAGTAAAAAGTCCTATATGGCATTCTCTAAAGTCCTTTATGGCAGTCCTCATAAAGTCCTATATGGCAAGTTTTTTTCAAAGTAAAAAGTCCTATATGGCATTCTCTAAAGTCCTTTATGGCAGTCCTCATAAAGTCCTATATGGCAAGTTTTTTCTCAAAGTAAACAGTCCTATATGGCATTCTCTAAAGTCCTTTATGGCAGTCCTCATAAAGTCCTATATGGCAGTCTTCAAAAAAAAAAAAAAAATCTAAATGGCAAGTCTTACAAGGCAATACATTTTTTTCTAGTGTAAAGATTTTTCAATTTTTTTTATTTATTCTAATACAGAGAGTTTTTTCATCATTATCATCATCATCATCATGTTCCTGATATACTTTAGGCTAATCCTATTGGAAGTGGAGGATACTTCTTTAGTTTCATTCAAAACTTAGTTTCATTCAAAACTTTTTAGTTCCATTTATTTTTAAAAAAATGTTGATTCATGGTATCTTTTAGGTTACACCTATTGGAACCAGATGATACGTCTTTATTCAAAATTTAGTTTCATTCAAAACTTTTTAGTTCCATTTATTTTTAAAAAAATGTTGATTCATGGTATCTTTTAGGTTACACCTATTGGAACCAGATGATACTGCTTTACTTTTTAGTTTCATTCAAAACTTTTTAGTTTCTTTCAAAACTTTTTAGTTCCATTTATTTTTAAAACATGTTGATTCATGGTATCTTTTAGGTTACACCTATTGGAACCAGATGATACTTCTTTACTTTTTAGTTTCATTTCATTTTTTTTTTAAAGTTGATTCCTGGTGTCTTTTAGGCTACCCCTATTGTATAACCAAAGGAATAAATCATCATCATCATCATTACTAAGAAATTCTCTGTTGTGAATATTTAAAAGAAATGAGAAATTTTTATGATAGAAAAACTAAATTGCTAAGTTGGACATGTTGTTTTCGTTTTTCTTTTTTGATGAACAAAAAAAAAATTCCCTCAAAGAGGATACGAACTGTAGGGGGTGGGAATGCACTCGAGCTATTTGACTTATCTCCATTGGACAGAGGTTTGTAGCTTGACCCGTCCGAAGCCAGTATAAAATGCAGAGGGCCATATCCTACAGTTTAAGGACCAAGATTGCAGTTTGATCGCCAAACTGACCAATCAGATCGAAGTTAATCAACCAATCAAATTTCTGTATTCTCATTGTGTTTCTTTCCCATTACTTTCTATACTAATTTTCTAAATTTCCCAACTTTAACCTATAATCCTATAGGAAACAAACACAAACCCCAACCAAGAATCAAAAACTCAATCAAAATTTGTTCAACTGGGGTGATGTTTTCAATCACGTCCGCCAAAGATATATAAGATTAGGCAAAGCATGGACTTGGCATCATTCACGATCGAACTATTGACCAGAGAAGATGTTCCGAATTGGCACCAAGCAGACTTATGCTAACATCACCCAGTACCAGGGTGAACTGAAGATTCATCTCAGAAGATACTTTGAGGGAAAAGACCAGAAACCTTATCCTACGAAGACTGGTATTGCTCTATCTTTAGAAGAATGGAATGCCTTGAAATCTCAAATAGAAGAAGTAGATGCAGCCATCAAAACCCAACAAACAACTTTAACTGAAGACACTAAACCTACTAACCATGAAGACTTCAAAAAACCAAATCAAGAACCACCTTTGAAGAAGAAGAAGAAGATCATAGTGAGAATAACCCAACCACGACCATTGATCGTTGATGAAATTGATAGTGAACTCAGGCAAGTTCGGTTGCAGCATGACCTTTGTTTGGCATATGCTCATTATGTCGAAGAGAACATTGACGCTGTAATGAAAGAAAAATGCTATGGATGTACAGTCGATCGCCCAAGTCAGATTCAGCATAATGTATGCCTGATGATGTCTGAAGAAGAGAAGATTATAACATGTTTTAGTGACGCACTTGAAAGAGTTAACAAGAATGATGTTCATCTACTGTGGCACCATAATACTTCTGGAATGAATCCACCACCAGTACAGAAAGAATATGAAGATATGTTCGAGAAACCTCTCACAAATGAACAGAGACATTGTATTATGAATTTGGTGATTGAATTTATGACCATCAAGAAACCTGTTACAATTGGATTCTAATTGAAGATGTAAATAGATGTTGTAAATAGATGATTTTTTATAAAAAAAAGAAGAAAAAAGAAGAAAAAAAGTATAAAATGAAGAAACAAGAAAAAAAGGTGGTAATGACGCTTAAGTTATTTGATGTTTATCTTCTTGACAAATACCAAACAAACTTAAACTGTCCCCAGCCAGTAAGTCAGAGGGCCACCAATTTTAAATATTTTTTGGATGACGGTTCATATTGACCACCTCTCCAAAAGGTATAAAAGGGGAGTAGTCCCCACGTTCAGTGGGGGCCACCTCCCCAAAAGGTATAAAAGGGAAGTAGTACCCACATAGAACAACAAAGATGGATCCTCGTTGGAAGCATCCATTCACTTGTTTATTGTGTGGTCCCACGGGTAGTGATAAATCATCCTTTGTAAATCGGGTTATTCAAAACATTCAAAATATTATATCACCTGTCCCAAGTCACATCATTTGGTGTTATAGTGAATGGCAACCATTATACAATACTTTACCCCAAGTAGAATTTGTAGAGGGTCTCCCTCGAGAATTAAAATCTGATAGTTTAGTCATATTGGATGATCTGATGCTCGATGCAGATTATTAACTAAAGGTAGTCATCACCGTAACATTAGTGTGATCTACATTGTTCAAAATTTATTCGATAAAAATAAAGTCCATAGGACTGTAGCTCTCAATAGTCATTACATGATCTCGTTTAAAAATCCTAGGGATCGTTCTCAGATCTCACACTTGGCAGCACAGATGTATCCTGGTCATTCCAAGTTTCTGAGAGAAGTTTTTGAAGATGCCACTTCGACACCATATGGTTACCTTTTAATAGATCTCAAACAAGATACTCCTGAACACATGAGATTAAGAAGTCAAATTTTTCCTGGGGAAACCCAATATGTGTACCTCCGAAAAGTATAAAAGGGGAGCAACAAGTTTGACTCGAGTCACAAGCATGTCTGACCATCTCAAGCGCAACATCGCTCTTCTCAAGGTTCTTATTAAATCGAAACCCGCACTCGTCAAATCCATACTAAAACATGCAGACAAAGAATTGATAACTTGTTTGTGTGACTGTGCCTCGAATATACTGAACTTACTGAAGGGAGCAGTACCTCTGACCAAAGCTAAGAGAACCAAACTCGTTCGTCAGAAACAACTAGTGAGGGCAGTGGCAAACAAAGGTACCTCTGACAAAAGGAGGAGACAAATCTTGCAGAAAGGGGGATTCTTGGGGGCATTGCTACCTCCTGTACTATTGGGTGCTGTTAAAGGTATATTTGGATGATGGAATATGCAAAGAAGATGGCTTTGGTAGAACCAAGGTGATTGGAACGTCTACAAGAGACGCCAAGACAACCGAATGAACTGGCTGTTTCATCACTGGATAGAGAAATGAGAGATATTCTTGATGCCCCTTTTCTTTCGGCTGATGAAAAGATGACTCAATATAATCAAATTTTACAAAGATACTTGACATTTCAACAAAAGGTAATGGCTCCTCAACCAATTAAAGTCGAATTCGAGAAAGATAATAAAGACGAAGACATTCTCGATTCTGTACCTATGACAATGAAGAGAAAGGGAAAGTTGTTGTTGAATCGTATTAGAAGTGACCCAAATATATCTTGGAATGAGAAGGGTGAATTAGTCTACAAAGATCAAACAGTGGTAGGGTCGAATGTAACAGATCTTCTAAACGATTTACTTAGAAGACGAAAATCTTTCCAACCAAAGGGATGGGAAATGTTGGCCGAAGCTTTGAGAGATAGTAACATACCCCAAGAATTAATTGGTCATAAAGAACGCTGGGATTTTATGAAACAGGCACCGATAAAGTCGGAACCAAAACAACCAAAGAAAACAGAAACGCCAAAGTGGACCGAAAAAAAGGTATAAATAGAGTTGACACTTGAACAAGGCAGTCATGGAAGCATTGTACTATGATTCTGAAGTGCCTGGTAGTTTTGGTGGCATAGACGCTCTTCGTAGAGCGTCCAAGAAAAAAACCAAACAAGTTGTAAAATGGTTAGAGACTCAAGACACATACACTCTTCACAAACCTGTTCGTCGTACATTTCGTAGAAGAAAAGTAATAGTTAGTGGTATAGATGCACAATGGCAAGCTGACTTGGTAGATGTTTCAAACATAAGTAAATTCAACAAAAACATAAAATTTTTGTTGACATGTATAGATGTGTTTAGTAAATATGCTTGGGTGATACCATTACAAAACAAACTTGGTGATTCCATCGTGAAAGCTTTTAGTAAAATTTTCAAACAAGGTTGTAAACCAGAAAAATTACAAACTGATCAAGGCAAAGAATTTCTAAACAGAAAATTTCAGAATTTTCTCAAAGATCACAAAGTCGACTTTTTCACTACACAAAATGTGGAAACAAAATGTTCCATAGTAGAAAGATTCAATAGATCTTTGAAAACCAAAATGTGGAAATATTTTACCAAGAACAATACAATAACTTTTCCACTTCAAAACTTGGTGAAATCATATAATCATTCTCATCATCGCAGTATAGGTATGGCCCCCATTGCCGTGAACTTTGAAAATCAAGAAGAGGTTTGGCAAAGGTTGTATGGGCAACCCATAAAACACAAGACACCAAAGTACAAAGTAGGAGACAGAGTGAGAATGAATAAAGTTAAGAAAACTTTTGAGAAAGGTTATTTGACCAATTGGACCGAAGAGTTATTCACAGTAGTAGCCATCAAGAAAGGACATCCAGTCACATACATGTTACAAGATGATAATGGAGAAATATTGAAAGGGTCATTCTACACTGAAGAGCTTCAGCGAGTTTCACATAAAACTATTTACAAAATCGAACACGTACTCAAGAAACGTGGTCGAGGTAAGAAAAGGGAATTGTTCGTAAAGTGGTTGGGATACCCAACTTCGTTCAATTCGTGGATCAAACAGAGTCAGCTCACCTATAAAAGGAAGTGAACCTCTGAAGTTTCTTCAAAATGGAAGAAGGATCGAACGGTTCTTGGCCTCTGTTTGGTAAAAGAATTCCAAGGAGCGAGATCACTTATTTTTCACAAATAATCATTTTGTATATCATCATCATTACCAGTGTCGTTAATCTCACTCTCGAAAACACAGACAGCAAGTTGTGGACTGCTCTCTGGAGTAGTAGCATAGGATATTTGTTACCAAATCCAACCATTAAGAAAAAGTAATGTTTTATTTGACTCTACCAAGTAATAGTTCTATGAACGTGTTTCCAGAAAACACGTTGACTACGTACACCACTCAGTTATCACAACCAGTGAATCTCACGGGAGAATGGGAAGTAGGTCTGGCAGAGATTCAGTATCCAAATACTTGGTTCAATATTCGTGGAGAAGAAGCTTTCGTTACAGTGTTCTGGTCTTCAAAAAATAATTACCGACTTACTCTCTAGGAAGGTCGTTATTCGGATCCCATTGATGTGATACGAGCTATCAATGGTGTTAAAGAATTACTCTTGCCTCGTCACGATAAGGTAGCTTTTGAACTGGATAGAGTGACTGGTAAAGTTCGTATCACGGTACATGATGGAGTCGTGGTCACATTGAGCCCTACTCTTCAAAATATTTTGGGATTTAATGAGTGTGTTTTTAAATCAGGAGCTTACAATTCTTCCAGAGTTGCCGATGTCAACCAAGGATTTTATTCACTCTATGTATATTGTGACTTGGTTCGTGACCAAGTCGTAGGAGATACAAGAATACCACTTCTTCGTATCGTACCCGTGCATGGGAAATATGGGGATATCATCTCTAAAACATTTGAGAATGTGTATTATGTACCAGTAGAACGAAAAAATTTCAGTACCGTCTAGGTGTATATAAGGGGTGACACAGGAGCCATAGTGTGCCATTCGAGTTCGGGAAAGTGACAGTGACACTTCATTTCAGAAATCGTAGATCTCTTCATTTCACATAAACATGACTCATTGTTGTAAGTCCAAATTATATGAAGAATATTACACGAAACAAGCTGGGAACGGTCTACCGGCTTTTTCTGGAGCTCAAATACAGAGAGGATATGGTTTGGGAAGTATATTGGGAGGACTGAAGAATATGGTGTTACCTTTATTGAAAACTAGCCAGGACCTTGGGAAAACAGTTATTCAGAAAAGGAGCAGCCTTTGCCGAAGATGTCATTGAAGGGAAAAATGTAAAAAAGGCAGCAATCAAAAGAGTCAAAGAGGCTGGTGCAGGAGCTTGGAATGAAGTGGTTGGTGGTTCAAAACCACCCGGCAGGAAAAATATAAAAAGGCCCGCACCACGCAAAACTAGCAAATCGACAAAAAGGAGAACTGTTCAGACCCAAGACCATCTCGGTGCATGATGTCTCTCATTAATGAAAAATCTTGTGAGTGTGTCAACAGCGAACTCGACTTGTTTTCCATACCACCAACACAGACTAGTGTGGAACATGGGCAATGGGTAGAACACAGGCCTTTGGCGACTATAGGAAACAGTGGTCCAATAGAATTCCACATTGCAGGATTAGGAGATGATTATTTGAATTTGGCACAGACATACTTGTATGTTAAAGCAACGGTTGTAGATTCCAATGGGGCATCAATTGCACCCGATGCCAAAGTGGGCCCAGTCAATTTATGGATGCATTCCTTATTTAATCAAATCGATATCAGCTTGAATGAAAAACTGGTATCTCTCCTTCCAACAACACTTATCACTACAGAGCTTTCATAGAAACTTTGTTGAGTTATGGACCAGCTGCCAAGAAGTCACAACTGACTAATGCATTATGGTACAAGGATACGGCCGGACACATGGAAGATTTGACAGATGATAACAAGGGATTTCTTCTTCGAAAGAAATTTATAGAGAAAAGTAAAATCGTGGACATGACTGGGAGATTACATTTGGACATGTTTTTCCAAACTCGTTACTTGCTGAATGGAGTTAATGTTCATGTTAAAATGAATAGAGCCAAAGATGCTTTCGCATTGATGGCCGATACCGCTACATACAAGATCAAAATTCTAGATGTATCCATGTTTGTACGCAAAGAGAGACTCCAATCATTCGTGAGAATGGCTCACGAGAAAGCACTAACAAAAGCAACTGAAAAATATCCTATCGACCATGTGGAAACCAAGGTGTTTTCAGTGCCGAAAGGAAATCTGAGCATTACACAAGAAAACTTATTTTTAGGCCAACTACCTAAACGCATCGTAGTGGGATGTGCAGACAACGATGCTTTCAATGGAAACTTTTCAAAGAATCCATATAATTTCAAGAACTACAAAATCAATTACTTGGCATTGTACGTGGATGGGCAGCAGATTCCAGCCAAACCATTACAACCTAGATTCGAACAACAAGAAGTGGCCAGATGTTATGCAACTCTGTTCCAAGGAACTGGACAAATGTATGAGAATGAAGGAAACCACATCAGCCGAGAAGAGTACATAAATGGATACACCCTATTCGTATTCGACCTGACTCCAGATCTATCACATGGAGAACACTTCGATCTGGTGAAGAGAGGAAACTTGAGACTAGAAGTCCATTTCGAAAATCCATTACCAACCACAATCAACGTACTGGTTTATGCAGAATTCCAGAACATCATAGAAGTGGATAAGAATAGACAAGAAATCTTCGATTACTCAACATGAACACGTTGCAGTTAGAGAATGCACTTCGATCAGATAGTTGTTTGAAGAGAATATGTTTGGGTGTATTTTCAAGAAACAAATTACCAAGAAGATTACCAGATCACAGACCAGTGGCTTTGATAGCCAACACGGATCCAGACCACAGAAAAGGAGAACATTGGGTGGCTCTCTTTGTGAGTCACCACAACGCAGAATACTTTGATTCCTATGGATTACCACCACAACACAGACCATTCGAGAATTTCCTGAAGAAGAATTCCAGATATTGGAAGTATAATACGAAACGCCTTCAAGGACCATTACCAGTGTGTGGACAATACTGTCTGTTTTACTTGAAACATCGCTATCGCGATGTACCAATGGAAACCATATCCAACATGTTTACCACTGATCTAATGGATAATGATCTGTTGGTTAATGACGTCATAGAGGAAACCAGCCACTAGATGTCACTGCATTGAAGGAAAACTATAAAAACTGGTGCACCTGGTGTTCAGCTCATTTGTGTTTCGACAGCCAAAGAAGAAGGATGTCTACTAATGTGACCGTCTTCAAACTTAACGATTTACAGATTCAACTGTTCAAGAACGACGTTGGGTTCCAGTTTACCACCAGAGATTGGGAACAAGTGACCAAAGCAGTGGATATTGCAAAGAAGAGAAGTCTTGAAATAGGAGAACCCAAACCAAAAAGAGAAAGAAAACCAAAGAATGAAGATAAAAAGGATTGAAGAATGTTCACTATTCCATGTTTGATCAGGATGGCACTGAATGATTATCAATCAAGAAACCAAGAAACAAGAAATCCAAGAGACTTTGTAGAGAGAATGAGCGTTTCATTCGAAACGTATTTTCGTGATGTTCCGCCACCAGTACTGGAGCAGTTATTACGTGGAGAAGAAAAAATAAGAAAGACACCAGAACAAAGACCACCAAAACACATCAAGTATGCATTGGAGGAAAATCGTCTCAAGACATTTCAATTCATGTTATAAAGTGAAAGTGTGAAAACCCCGAATGAACTGACAAAAGCTGGATTCTTTTATTTGGGGACAGGAGACAGAACTCAATGTTTTCATTGTGGTATTATTGTTCGTTTCTGGGAAACAGACGATGATGTTATAGAAAAACACAGAAAATATTCTCCAGACTGTTATTACATTCATAATTTACCACCTGAATTCATGGACGTTGAAAAAGAAGAAGAAATGGCCATCGAAGAAGAAGAAGAAATGGACACATCATTTCAAGAAGAAGATTCACGGAGGACAGAATGTAGTGTGTGTTTATTAGCTGAAGCCAATGTCGCTCTGCGACCATGTAATCATTTGTGCCTGTGCAAAGACTGCTGTAAACCACTCAGAAGATGTCCAATCTGCAGAAAGACTGTTTATGAATATCAGACAATCTGCATACCATAAAAAGATGTATTTTTGTTGTTGAATAAAAGAAATTTAAATTTATATTTAGTGTTGTTATTTTTTTAACTTTCCATCGAAGTACAAAGAAAAATCAAAATGAGGGATAGTACGACACATCTGTTGGGTAGATCCTCATATGAGTATATGGTGGAACTTAGCTTCATGGCCTTCATGTACACTTATGGGTCCTACTTGTAATTTAAATAATGGATTCTGGGTAAATTTGTCCTATAGCACTATGTGCTACTCTTAATAGGGAAATAACACGTCATGGGATCCAAAAAAAATGGGAACATTACTCCACTTCAAACGAACACACCCCCTCGGTATTACATGCTACTCTTAATAGGGAAATAGCACGTCATGGGATCCAAAAAAAAGGGATTCTGAAAGAATTCGAAATAATACAACTTGACAGGTTTATTTGGGTAATTAATGAGGATTCTGGGAAAATCCGAACCAGAAAATTACTCCTGTTAATCGAATGCACCCCCGATACCCTCTCGGTACTATAGCACAACGTGCTAAACCGATCAATTGGGGAAATAAAGTCAATTTCGGTGATTTCGGATGGATTTTGGTGATTTGGAAGGATTGTCGGGTTGTTTGTGGTAATTAGATTTACTCTTCTACAATCGAACACACCCTCCGAACATACTCCGTCCTATTGCAGAACAATTGCGTAACATAGCAACCACGTGCTACCATAGAAACCAAGATGGCGGCCTCCAGTATACAAAATAGACGACGGAAACACGTATCACCCTAACAACACGCGCTGCGCATGCGCACTCACACCACGTATCACTATGGAGATGACGTCACAACATGGCCACTTACACGGGTTACCATGACAACACAACATGGCGCTACTACGTCACGTGACATGATGTCACTTCCGGGGTACAGCAACTATTCCCTCAAAACCACATGACATAGTACTCCCGCTTATAAAAACGGGACGTGTTATGTTATCAGTCTGTCTTCCTGTCTGTCTGTCTGTCCGTTAACAATTCGGTTTCCGTTCTTTTAAAGTCAAACGCCTTGACAGATCGACATCAAACTTTCAGAAGTTGTTTTTAGCAATAAAATACAGGTCAAGTTCAATATTGGTGTTTCTCAGTCCATCTGCTGCAGAGTTATGGCCCTTTGAGCACATTTTTAAAAAAAAATTTGTTTCCGTTCATTTAAAGTCGAATGCCTTGACGGATCGACATCAAACTTTCAGAAGCTGTTTTTAACAATAAAATACAGATCAAGTTTGATATTGGTGTTTCTCAGACCATTCGCTACAGAGTTATGGCCCTTTGAAAACACAATTTTTCGGAAAAAAATTGGTTTCCATTCATTTAAAGTCGAACGCCTTGACGGATCGACATCAAACTTTCAGATGTTGTTTTTAGCAATAAAATACAGGTCAAGTTTGATATTGGTGTTTCTCAGTCTATAAGCTGCAGAGTTATGGGCCTTTGAAAACACAATTTTTGAAAAAAAATTGGTTTCCATTCATTTAAAGCCGAATGCCTTCATGGATTGACACCAAATTTTTGAAGAAAAAAATTGCTTCCTTTCATTTAAAGCCGAATGCCTTGACACCAAATTTTTCAAATGTAAATGGGCGTATTATGTCCCACTCGCGGTGCTCTTGTTCCATCGTGGAAATGGCGAATCTGGATAGGAAAATTGTGGTGTATCATGATGATAACTGATTGATGGGGTGTAAACCTGATTTCTTCTGAGTTTGGATTAGTTTGGCACAAGACTTGTTTGCAGGCACGTTACCACAGAGGCATACTTTGCAAATGCATAGCAGAATGCAGTATCGGTACAATACTGCTACCTAAGTCCAACACCCAACTGAAATAGCTGATGCAACTTTAAAAAAGTCTTGTACAGTGGAACCTGTTTAATTGAATAATTACTTTCCTATTGAAAATTATTCCTGATTCTCTTAGGATCCAAATAAATTGTATGTTTGTTTCCTAATTTTTTCATTTCCAAACCCAGAGAAGCTTTCACTCGTATTGTGGCTGTGGTGGGAGGCAGTCCTGTTGTTTCCAAATACTGAAATTAATCTCAAACAAGAATAACCAAATAAATGGCCTAGCATATCTTTATTTTAACCCCTTATCAAGAGTAACAGCCAAAACCACCCAGTGCTTATGTACAAACATCTCCCTTAAATTATGATCATGATATGTTTTCAATTTTGTCAAGAAAGTATCATTACCGCATGATGGTTGACTTCTCATTGGAATAGCATTTTGTTCAATTGAGTGTCCATAAGTTTATATTTTTGAGACAAAAATAAAAAAAGTTGCATTGATTAGAGAAAGTATTTTTCAAGTGTCGCCTGTCAACGATGCTGCTACAGCTGTGTGAAGGGTTAACCCTTTACCTAACGAATTGGCCACATCCGCCGACGTAATTAAAAAATTAAGCTGTTGAAAAATTCAAAATTTTCCAAAAAATATCAACAAAACCACATCATGTGACCCCCTCATTGGAACAGGGTCACATGATGTGGTTTTGTTGACATTTTTTGGAAAATTTTGAAAAATTTAAATTAAATTTTAATATTGTCGGCGTTGGGTAATTAACTAAAACACAATCACTCAAGTTTTCCAGTTCAAACCAAACAGCTAACATTGTTTACTATTTCTAATTTCACTGTAAAATTTAGTTAATTTTTCTCCATCATGTTTTTGTCAGCAACTGGAGTGCCACCTAATATTGTCATCTGATTTGAGATGATGTTTTGCTGAACCATTGTTTTTAAACTAATTACATTACATTTTAGAATCACTGAAAGTACAAGAGGTGAAGAAATTGAATAAAAAGAAAGTTGATACTGCACAGAAAATGTCAGATGCTCAGAAAGAAGCTCTCAAACTTTTAAAACAGGTACATGTATAAAAACTTTTGAATTTTGATAATATATTTTTTTTAAAGACCAGTGAAATCCTATTAGGCAATTGATGGATTTATTTGTCGCCAGGTTATAAAATTAGACAGTCGGACAATTACGCATTACTGCTCATTGGCTCTCTATCGTAAGTCCACTTCCACCTCTGGAAACTGACGTAGTGATATATATCCATGGATGTAAATGAACAAAATGAATTAAAACTAGTTTATTGTACACACTTACCAGTAACCTTACAGATTGTGGATTTGCAGAATGCATACATTGCATTATGGAGGAGTTACTACCTCGATTTACTTCAAATGAGTCAACTTGTCTTTTATAAGAATGGAATTTTTCAGTTTGTTTCATGTGACAGGCCCATAAATTCTTTGATTAAAGTTTTGAAAAAGTTATTTTGAGAGTGCTGTAATACATCTATACTGTATTTTCAAATGTCTGTATTTCTTTTCTCTGTCTGCTACTATAGGGCCATTCAAAGTGCCCCCAGATGGGTTTACTTTGGATATTTTTTTAGGTAAGGGGTCAAGGGTTAATCTTGTATGTCCTGCGTTCCATGCAAATGAAATGTAGTTTCAGGGCAATAACTTTAGTATTTATTTTTCGTTTTGTAGCATCCATCTGTAGGAAAGTCCGATTCAGGTTTGTTCAAATTGAGTCCCTAGGGCAATATTTGGGCACCCTATGGGAGCTTGAATGTTTGACCTTAAGTGCAATATGAGGAATAATCTTTAAAAATCTTCTTCTTCAGATCCCTCAAGCAGAATCCTTTCATATTTGGCATACAATAAACATCTTTAGTGCAATTTCTAAAATGTCTTCTTCAGATTCACGATTCGGAATCATTTAATATTTTGTACAGAGTATCAGCCGGGGGTCAGATTCAGGTTTGTTCAAATCGAGTTCCTGGGGTAAAAATTGAGCTTCCTATCGAAGCTCAAATTTCAACTTAGTGCAATATGAGGAATATTCATTATAAATCTTCTTCAGATCCACAAGGCAGAATCCTTTCATATTTGACCCCCTTAAAAGGTTGAAAACCAGTTTCATGTTTGTTCAAACTGGAACCATGGGTTAATATTTGGGCTCTCTATTGGAGCCCAAAGTTTAACTTAGAGCAACATGAGGGAATTTCTTAGAACATCTTCTTCATATCCACTAGTATGAATCCTTTAACCCTTTACCTAACGAATCGGCCACACCCGCCTGCATATTTCACAAATTAGGCTGTCGAAAAATTCAAAATTTTCCAAAAAATGTCAACAAAAGCACATCATGTGACCCCTCGTTGGAACAGGCTTGTTGAGCCCGTTCCAATGAGGGGTCACTCGATGTACTTTTGTTGACATTTTTTGGAAAAGTTTTGAAAAATTGAAATTAAAATAATAAATTTTTAGATTGGCGGTGTTGGTTAAAGGGTTAATATTTGGTATAGAATATCTCAGGTGGGTGGGTCGGGGGGTAGTTCAGTTTCAGGTTTGTTCAAATGGAGTCCCTGAGGTAATATTTGATTGCTTGCGCAACTGTTCACTGATTACGAAAAAAAACATTTTTTTTCAGCAGTATGAAGACATTGAAAGTGATTCCGAAATGGAAAATGACACAGAAATGGATAAAGATTTAGATGAACAAGTAAAAATTGCAAACTAAATTCTCGTGATTTTCTTGTATATTCTGTCATATGATAAAGAAATGCATTTCTGTGTTAGACCTATCATACAAATATTGAAACGTAAAGAAAAGTGTTTTCTTTTTTTAGCTCAATCTGCTGTATCTAAAAGTTTCCCCACTATTTTCCATGTTGAGAGAAACTCCTTTCAAAACTTTAGATCTGAGCCAAATCTAACACTCAGTATTTCAAATATAGAAATTATGTATTCTATTAGTTACACTGTGTTTCAGTAGGGTGTACGGGACTGTACTACCCTTCTGTGATCTGTATTTCCTGAGGTCGAAGGCTGAAGGAAATACGCATCTCAATTCTCAAGAGGGTAATACAGTCCTGTACACCCTGCTGAAACACAGTGTGACAAATTTATTACCCTGTCCAGTCGATTTTCTTCTATTAAATGTATTATTTTATTACAATTTAGACCTTCCATAGAAATCGTCATACTTTCCACGTCAAAATGTATCTAGGTTTGACGTCATTGTTGTTTACTAGTTATGAAAGACGCTTCACGTTTCAATTCTGATCGAGGAAAAACAACAGCAAAAGTTCATTTTGTGAGGGTTTTATTTCATACAATGCTGCATTGTGTGTCTTGTAGAATCGGGGAACATTATATTCAAACATGTAGAAGTGCTTTAATAAGTTTTACTGAAGAGACAATTGTACATTTCCTGAAACTACCACGGCTCTGAACTGTAGTGTAGTGTAGAAACACTAGCACACAATGCCTCTTCCCGACGGTAAAATCGGTTGTTGGTGGTATGTACACCTTTTACTACACGTTTTCAAAATATTCTCATCAAACAATAATGTTCTCATTTTGTTTGTTAGTCTGAATGTTTATTATTACTGACAAAAATGTTTGAGGCAATGGGTGAAAGCGAAATCACCGAAGTGTAAATGTAACATGGAATGTCTATACACCCTGTTTAGCTGTCACGTGATATTCTCATACACCCCTTTGAACTTCGTACACCCTATTGGAGATCGATGTACCATTCTTGATGCATTGGTTAATGGTCACTGCTGTTCAAACTGAGATCAAGATCACTGGAGCTTAGGGGGGAAATTGGGAGAGATGGGGGAAAAGGGATGCCAAATGTGCCACTCTGGGGTAGTGGAGACCCTGGAACATTTTCTCTTGGAATGCCCACAGTATATACCTCATAGAATAAAATTTTCTGGAAGAATAATGAAGAAATGGGGTGAAGAAACAAAGGATAGATGGCTGAGGGGGGGACAGGAGGGAGAGGGTAGGAATGCTTATTGAAGAAGTTGAAAAGGAGGAAGTGAGGGACACTATTAAACAGTTTATATCTGAATGCTTGGAGGAGAGGAGGGGGAGAGGGTGTGGGGTGTGGAGGAAATGATGGTATTCTCTTATGAGAACCGCGACAAATCAGAGGATGACCAAAGGGTTATTATTATTAATGACCAATCAGGAAGCTTGAATAAATCTAAAATGGTAATAAATAACATTGTTGAATAAAAATAAATAAAATATATACAAATTCTGTAGTTTCTCTAAGGAAGTTGCCTGAAAAGGAGCACAAATTCCTGTCTGCACAGAACTTTTAGTTTTCAGCAGGTGATACAAATATTATTTCATAGCAGTCACTCATGAGATAATAATTATGGTACCAACTAAAAACAATTGATATACTCAATACTAAAACCAGTTCTGAAAAGAAATTATTCAAATTCTGGTACATAAATAAAAAAAAAAGGTATCACATAAAAATTCTCTTCAGAGAGTTTTACAGCAAAAATAAAATCAAAATTTAGAATTTTCTTATTTCCTTTTCATTTTATCACAGAATGCTAGTACCATTGAAACAAATTCAAAAGGTTACCCAACTGTTGCGGCAAAGTGTCCAAGATCATCATTTGGAATTAACAAAGTAAGTTTCCAGTTGAATTACATAAGTGAAAATTATTTTTTCTGTGTGCATTTGTTTTGATCCAATGCTTCAATAAAATAAAAATTATGAACCCATAAGGAAAAACAAAAAACAATTGATAATTTTTGCCAGTCTTTTTCAGGTCTGTTTCTTGATGAATGTTTTACATGGACACACATAACCAGGGATGAGAATTTTCACCAAATTTGCTGTTTTAACTGGTTGAGTGCTAAATTTTTTTGGGAGTCAGAATTTGTTCATGAAAATTTGTTTTATTAAAAATCATTGGAGAGTGCCTTAGGGCATTCTCCAATAATTTTTAATGAAGCAAAGCTCCATGAACACATCTGTATTTGTATGTGACTGAATATGAAACTTGAGCATAGAATATGAAGACTTTAGCATGGTGCGCTTGCTTTTTCCATGATAGTGGCTTCCAGCAGTCAATCAGTTAAAAAATGCAGGCTCAAATGACTGAAATGTTTATGCTCACCAATAAATTCCACCAAATTCAGGGAGCTAAAAGTCTCAACTTTTCTCTCCTGCTCGACCATCTGTCAATCATTGTGTCCAGGGCTCGAAATGTCTGTTCTTCTGCCTGTCCACCTGTTGTGAACAGTCAGAAATAGGGTGGAGGCAGTTAAAATTAATCGTGCCTGTCACATATTGTAGTTCAGTTACCCCTTTCATCTAATATATCAGCCAAATCCACCCGACCCATGTGGTATACAAAATCGCTTTTCTGTTCAAAAAAAAAAAATTCTCTTCCAAATTGTAGCTTATGTACCCCTCATTGGACTGAGCCCATTGCAACTAGCGTTAGATGAAGATTTAATACTTGTATTCAGTCAGTGAGTTGATTCAAAGCATCATGATCGCGGGGAGGCCAACAATACTGTTAATGTCGGCTAAACCTCATACTTTTGTTGCGATCACAATCATAGCTGCATAAAGGTGACCTTAAAACACCAATAAATAAACAAGAGCAACAATTCATGTGAGCATGTACCCCCCCCAACAGTGGCATTTTTATTGTTGTAAGTCATACAAATGCCATAATTACAGAGGGAAATGTGGATATCATGTCCCTCGTGTTTGCCTATCATCGCATAAAAGAACACCAAAATTTGACAATTGATGCCAAAATTATATTACAAAACATTCAAAACAGGTGCCATAACTTTGGTAGGTATGCATGCATGGACTTACCCCACAATATTGGGGTATCATGCTAGATCTATCATTATACCAGAGGACATCAAAATCTGAAAATCAGTGTCAGAGTTAAAATTCAAAACATTCATTTTATGATTTCTGTTTGTCCAACAAGGGTCATAACTCTGGATGGTATGCAGGGATGAAACCTGTGATATGTGGATATCAGTTTCCCATGCTGACCTATCACCATACAAAAGGACATCAAAATCGGATAACCGATGCTCCAGGTATAATGCAAATTGTTTGTATGTACGGACGGATGGACGGGGACATCAATTATATTCTTCAAACCACCTTCAGTGGTCGGGTGCATAGTAATATGGATCACCAATAGCGAGGCAAAATAAAAAAAAACAGACATAAACTTTAATGTTTTGTTGTAAATGTCAAATGATTGCACATTAAACAAATTCTACTGCTCAACATAACTGTATTCAAGTCTGCAGAGAAGTTATAAAGGATTTTCATTTGTTGTTGTAGACATCAAATTGTTGCGAGAAGAAGAATGAGGAAATAAAAGAACTAAAAAGAAAAATTACGGACCTGGAAGCCAAGCTTCAAACCGAGCGTAAGATATATATAGCTTTTCATGAATTTGATAGATTCCTTCTCCTAATTTCATGAGTTTCTGATTGGTCAGTAACCAATGCATCCAGTACAATACAGTGACCGATCCCATATCCAGACTTGACCAGTATTTTGTTGTTATTAAACCACATACCAAGTTTCGAGCCGATCGGAAAGAAAATACTAAAGTTATCATCTGGAAACCAAATATTTTACACATTCTAAATCCAACAGGGGCCATAATGTAGGCAAAAAATGTTTGGACCGACGCCATATTCGAACCTGCCCTGTATTGTGTTGTCATTAAACCCCATACCAAGTTTCGAGACGATCGAAAACTAAATACTAAAGTTATCATCCGGAAACCAAATATTTGTCGCATTCTAAGTCTAACGGGCCATAATTCAGGCAAAAATTATTGGGACCAGCTTCATATTCGAACTTGACCTGTATTTTCTTGTGATTAAACTACACTCCAAGTTTGAAACCGATCAGACAACAATTACTAGTTTGGACCCGATCGAAAAACAAATACTCAAGTTATTGTCCGGATACGAAATATCCGATGCATTCTAAGTCCAGCACCAACTAAAGTTATCGTCCGGAAACCACATTTTGTATGTACGTACGAAAGGGCTGAAAGACGGAAATACGGAATGACGGATGGACAAGGGTAACACTTAATGCCTCCGGCCAAAATTGGCGGGGGCATAAAAAGCAATATTTACAGACTCAGAGTTAGTTATTGTTGATATATTCCAAAACAACACACAATTGCAATGTGAAATCTCTGGGCTGATGCGATTCACACTAACTATCTCAAACCTAAACTCTTGACAAATTGGACACCAGAATTCTTACAAGTACAAACTAACTTCTTTTTTAGCAAAAAAGTAGTTGGGGGTGGGGGTAGGGGAGGGCAAATACACCACGTTAACCCTTTACCTTACACTAATAACAGACAACACACTTAAAAACAATTCTCTTATAACTAAAAAATTTCATTTTTTGCTTCCAAAACACAGGTTGTGACCCCCTATTCATTGGAATGAGCGCGATGCTCTTGTTCTAATGAGGAGTCACAACCTATGTTTTGGAAGCAAAAAATTAAAATATAAAACAAATTTGAATGGCGATTTTCAGGTATAGTTCTTGACCGTTACATTTGGTAAAGGATTAAGGGTTTATTGAAATGCAATAGGTATGATTTATTTTTACCTATCTACGCCCAATTTCTGACTGTCAGTGACAGTTGTACATTTTGAGCCCTGCCACAACAACAACAAATGTTAAAGAAAGTGATGCATGGTTTCTTTCCATAATATTTTTATACATCTTTCCAGTGGTAATAACATGAATGCAATTGCAAACCTGTTGTTTTCAAGCTTTACTTCAGGAGGTATTGCCCCTCCTGAACTCAGAATTTGTGTTATTCCGAATGGTGATCATAAAAAAACAAGAGTACCTCCTATTGGGACATTACACGCCCGTTTTGTATTTTTGAAGGGTTGGGGTAGGGATGGGGTGAGGGTGAAAATTGTTTGGACCAACCCCATATTCAAACTTGACTTATATTTCATTGCTAAAACAACATCTGAAAAATTTGGTGTCAGTCGTCAAGGCGTTAAAACTTTAAATGAACTAAAACCCAATTTTTTTAGAAAAATTGTGTTTTCAAAGGGCCATAACTCTGCAGCGGATGGACTGAGAAACACCAATATCAAACTTGACCTGTATTTTGTTGCTAAAAACAACTTGTTAATGTTTGATGTCAAGGCATTCGACTTTAAATGAACGGAAACCAAATTGTTTACTGACAGACAGACGGATGCACAGATAGGCTGATAACATAATACGTCCTATTTTTTATAAACGGGCATATAAAAACAATCAACAATTTTTTTTCAAAATTTAATATATAGTTTTTGACATATACTATGATCAGGAATAGGAAGGCAACAAAAATAATCAAGATTTTTTTCCTCTCCATATTTAATAAACTGTATTTTTTTTTTCGGTTATACTATGATCAGGAATGGGATAGTAGACTAAATTAGTTCAAGTATTTTTTCTAGAGTTATTATTGCCATTATAATTCCTGGTCTTCACTTTACAATATCCCTGTTGTGGTTGTGAATATTGAGCAAACATTTTTAAAAAGTAACTTCCACAAGGATGTTAGTTAAAATTAACTTTTAATAACAGTGAGTTCTGATTAGCTAGTGATCATTTTTCGCTATACATTGTTATTTAATGATTTCTGTGAACATGAGATCCCTCTGTACTGCTTCAATGCCCTAAGTTAGCAAGATAATTTCCAATTGACAAATTGTCTTCTGCAACAAACAGAATAAAAACAAGAAATTACTGCACACTATTGAAACCCTCTACTTGCACAATGATTGCATATAAAGTACAACAATTTAAGAAAATCAATTTATCGTTTAAAATTATTTTGATACATTGCAAGGAAGTGACATAGCAATGTTAGCTACCTTCCTATTGCTCCACTATTAGAAATATTATTATTGAAAGCTCTCCATTTTCATCTAGGAGAAAAACAAACTGGATACCAGAGACAAGATTTCTGCATACCGAATTGTGGTTTTGTGGATAAGGCGACGGCAGAAGAGTTTAAGGTAAAGTACCATCATGAACTTCACATTTTCGACTTCTCAAAATCTACTTGATTATACTTAACAAATTTACTGTGTATGTTATTTATCAGATAAATCCAAATAATTGGTCCAAATAATGTTGTGATCCTCTCATGGTTCACACACAGGGCCAATTCTCTTGATTGCACCAGAAATTTAAATTCTCTTGAATAACTGAAAATTTTAATTTTTTTTTCTTTTTTGTCTTAAAAACATAGCGCTTATGACACCTCATCATTGATGAGCGGTCATAAGCTATGCCTTTAAGACAAAAATTGAGGCACTGGTATGTGTCTATGGCAATAATAATAAATAGTCTTGCTGTTTGAGCTTCGAAGTGCGAGTATTTTGTTGAAAAAATAACTCAGAAAATCACTTTTAATCTACTGTGTTAGTCCAAACTTGGCCCAAAAGTGCGTAATATAATTTTTTGGTTTGGTACGTCCTTAAGAACGTACCAAACCAAAAAATTATATTACAGACTTTTGTTTTGGGCCAAGTTTGGACTACTCATCCTCTGACTTGTCAGTGTTGGGTTCTGGCTGTTGGGCATACAAATTACAAATAACATTTAAATCAATAAATGCGATATCTTGAAAATTGTTTTGGAACTTAATTTTTTTTTTTATTTTGTTTTAATTCAAATTCTGAAAATTCGAAGCGAATGGAAATGCATCAACGTAGTAATGGCGGCTACGCACCTAATATGAAATAATATCAGGTGAGTAACCCGATACGGCGGCACCCTTAGATGCTATTCTACCCTTTTGATTGGACAAACTAACTTTGAGGCATAATAATAACTATTTCATGGGCGCCCTTGAAATAGTGAACAGGCTATTTCATGGGCACCCGTAAAATAGTCAATATATACTGTTTCGGCTGTATCACAGGCTCTCTCTTGGATTATAGATATTTTTCGATTGTGATTGATATATGTAAATAAAAAAAAACTCATCTAATAGTTTAATGATTTTATTATTAAAAATATGAAATAAAATTTACATCCGATATTTAGGACTACACACGACAATAAATAACAGGAACAGGTAGGCCCCTATATGTCGAATGAGGGTAGAAATGTATTTAACCGCTGTATGGGGGGGTCACTTTCTTGGACAATTTTTATTTCTTTGCAGTCTTTCGGACATAATGTGGAAATTTCCTCCCTAATTTTATACATTTACAATACCTATTTCCGACTTCGAGAATTGAATGAATTCAATTCTTGAAGTCGGGAACAGGTACTGTAAATGTATAGAATGAGGGTAGAAATGTTTTTGATCCCTGTATGGGACATGACCTACATGGGACATGGCTTGAATTGCAAGACTAGATATAACATCTCATTTAGGCCTACATTTTTATTCAATACCAGTATTTTACCCTGGGTTCTGTTTTTAACCCAGCACAAGAATAGTGCAACCAATTTAAACAACTAGTCAACAGACAGATGTTTGACGATCATGATGGAACATGAGTGGTTAAACTAACAACAACTAACTGATGCATAATTTGTCTTTATTACAAATCAATTTAGTGTGAGAAAACAATAATAACTGTAATTAAACAAATCAAAACATTGAAATCACTCGAATTGCACCTGACTCAATAACGCCGTGATCACACGACCAAACATACACTTGACTGTTATAATCTGACACCTTCTCGTCCAATCAGCACATATGGGCGTGTTTATAGGAGAGCCACTGACAGTCTGTTTTGTATTGAATTCAATTAAACATAATAATTTATCAGGGCCCGTGAAATAGCCAAACCAGTATGTATTGACTATTCCACGGGTGCCTGCAAAATAGCCTGCTGACTATTTCATTAAATCATTATATTTTTTTCTCTTGAATATTTAACATTGATGCAACATTTTAGAACAATGCTTCAATACTTTTTCCAAAATTTTTTTATTTTCAAAGGCTGCTTAGTTTCAGCAATTACATCACTTCTGAGTACAACTCATCAATGAAGATGTTCCATACTCAATAACCTCTTATACAAATCTGTATTGAATTTTCTAAGTGAAGTAAGGGGAGCTAACCTGATAAAAATCTTTTGGCAAAAATTGAGTTTTATACTGATGTTAAGTCATAATACAGCGCATATGCTGATAATGACATTGGTTGAAATCATTAAATATTACCCAACGCTCATAATAAATATTGGTTAAAATCAACAAAAACAAACGCCCGTTTTGTATTTTTGAAGAGTTGGGGTAAGGATGGAAAACTGTTCGGCCCAACCCCATTTTCGAATTTGACCTGTATTTTGTTGTGATTAAACAACATACCAAGTTTGGAACCAATTGGAAAACAAATGTTAAAAGTTATCATCTGGAAATCAAAAATTTGATGCATTCTAATTCCAACAAGGGCCATAATTCAGGGGAACTTCGAAGTTCGAACTGACCCCATATTCGAACTTGACCTGTCTTTTGTTCTGATTAAACCACATACCAAGTTTAGGAGTCAATCGAAAAAAATACTAGTTATCATCTGGAAACAAATGTTGATTAATGGACAGACCGACGGATGGACAAATGGACAGACAGACTGATTCCGTAATTCAATGGTTTTTCAACAGGCATATAAAAAATCAGTCAGGCCATACTAAAGTTATCCGGAAAACACAAAATGCACAAATTCAAGGGGAATAACTCTGTAAAGGTACATGCGATTTTGGCCGAAAGTGAACTTGAGCTGTGCTTTGGAGTCAAAAACAAAATCTGAGAATTTGAACCAAATTAATCAAGGCAAACTAGTTACCACCCGGAAACCACATAATTCACAAATTTGCAATCATTCAAGGGGAATAACTATGGAACGGTACATGCGATTATGACCAAAGGTGAACTTGAGCTGTGCTTTCTGGTCAAAAACAAAATCTGAGAATTTGAAAAAAATCGGTCAAGGCAAACTAAAGTTATCATCCTGAAACCATAAAATCCACAAATTTGCAATCATTCAAGGGGAATAACTCTGGAAAGGTATATGCAATTATGGTCAAAAGTAAACTTGAGCTGTATTTTGTGGTCAAAAACAAAAAAACTGAAAATTTTAAATAAATCGGTAAAGGCAAACTAAAGTTATCATGAGGAAACGAGAAGTTGGGCTAAATTCCCACAAATAAAGGGCCATAACTCACCTGCAAATGGGCCGCTAGAAACGGAAATTGAACCTATCCAGTATTTTGTCATTACTAAATCCACATGCCAAATTTAACTACGATCAAACCATAACAACTAAAGTTATCGTCCGGAAACGAAATGTGTCCATAGACGGACAGACGGACGGGTGGAGAGACCATTCACATAATACGTCCCATTTTTCAAACGGGTGTATAAAAACAACATCTGAAAAATTTGGTGTCAATCTGTCAAGGCGTTCGGCTTTAAATGAACGGAAACCAATTTTTTTTTCAAAAATTGTGTTTTCAAAGGGCCATAACTCTGCAGCGGAGGGACTGAGAAACACCAATATTGAACTTGACATGTATTTTATTGTTAAAAACAACATCTGAAAGTTTGATGTTCATCCGTCAAGGCATTCGACTTTAAATGAAGGGAAACCATTTTTTTTTTTAAATTATGTTTTCAAAGGGCCAAAACTCTGCAGCAGATGGACTGAGAAACATCAGTATCGAACCTGACCTGTATTTCATTCCTAAAAACAACATCTGAAAAATTTTTGGTGTAATTTCGTCAAGGCGTTCAGCTTTAAATGAACGGAAACCAATTTTTTTTTAGAAAAATTGTGTTTACAAAGGGCCATAACTCTGCAGCTTATAGACTGAAAAACACCAATATCGAACTTGACCTGTATTTTATTGCTAAAAACAACTTCTGAAAGTTTTATGTCGATCCGCCAAGGCGTTTGACTTTAAATGAATGGAAATCAAATTGTCCCCGGACGGACAGATGGTCAGACGGACGGATGGACGGACATTCCAACTAAACAGGTTTAAGGGCTACGAAAAAAACATTTTATGTGTCCATCACCTCATTTTAGCCAGAACCCCACCCCCTCCACCCTAGAACTTATATTTAACCCTAACCCCACCCCATCCACTAAAAAACTACACCCTAACCCTTCCCTACCCTGACCCTAAACCCTAAAACCCCACCCTGACCCTAACCCCCACCCCTTGGGACCTAACCTCCCCAACCTTAACATCTACTCTGGGGCTAACCCTAACCCAACTCCACCCCTGACCCTAACCCCACCCTAGCAAACCCAAAAGGCTTAGGGGCTTTTTTTGGTTTAGGGGCTATTACAACTAAAACCCCACCCCTGACCACAACCCCCACCCCCTGGGTCCTACCCCCTGCAACTTTTAGCCCTGCCCTGGGGCTACCTCTAACCCTAACCCCACCCCTCTCCTAACCCTAATACTACCCTAATTTTGACTAAGCTCCTAAAAATAATAGCTCCTAAACAGGTTTAGTTGGCCCGGACGGACGTACCAACTATTTGGGTTTAAGGGCTACGAAAAAAACATTTTATATGTCCATAACCTTATTTTAGCCAGAACTCCACCCCTCCACCCTAGAACTTATATTTAACCCTAACCCCACCCCATCCACTCAAAAAACACACCCTAACCCTACCCTACCCTGACCCAAAACCCCCACCCCTGACCCTAACAACACCCCCCCCCCCCTACCTAACCCTCCCCAACCTTAAGATCTACTATGGGGCTAACCCTAACCCAACCCCACCCCACCCCACCCCTGACCCTAACCCCACCCTAGCCAGACCAAAAGGATTAGGGGCTATTTTTTGGTTTAGGGGCTATTAAAACTAAAACCCCACCCCTGACCCCAACCCCTACCCCCTGGGTTCTAACCCCCTGCAACCTTAAGCCCTGCCCTGGGGCTACCCCTAACCCTAATCCAACTCCTCTCCTAACCCTAATACTACCCTAATTTTGAGCTACCCCCTAAAAATAATAGCTCCTAAACAGGTTTAGTTGGTCTGGACAGACAGTCGGACGGACGGACAGAGCCATAACATAATACGTCCGTTTTTCAATCTGGCATATAAAAATTGGAAATATGCACATGTTCATTATTAGTGGTTACATTTAAGAAGTTACGTTGAACTCGGTTCATTAATGTTGGAGGACTTGTGCAAAAAATAATCTCATTTGGAAATCAATATCAAGGGGAGATAACACAGATCAAACATTTTGTATTTATTTATAATTGCAGATGGTGGAGCTGATTCCCGGTAGGGGCTGTTTTGTCTTCACTGATGATCGGGATGTCTCACTGTCAGCAGGCATGAGAGCTGGGATGAAGGGTAAGATGAGATGGAGGGATGGCCGAGCAATTGCAAGGTTGTTGGTGAACAGAATGTTCACCAAGGATGAAATCCTCCAAGGCACACTAAACCCATCCAGCGTAGATGGTCTCGAGCAGCTGAATCCATCCACGATTCAGATCATTACAGGTAATTATTTTGTACTTTTTAAAAAGAACATTCCATACATATCATCCATCTGTATGGTCTTTCTTTTTGGGCTCATCTAAACGAGGGTGCAATGATCACCCAACAACCATCATCCACCGTGAACTTTATTTTATCAACATCTCACAAACTACTGAACCAAATATAACTGTGGTGTGCATTTTCCTTAACAAATATGCATTTGTTCAAATCAAATTGCCATGATCACAGGGAGCACCACAAGGGGCATAACTGTGATATTACTCAAAAATCTTCTTTTTTTTTAAATTCCAACAAATATTCTTCTAGTGAACACTCAATTAGAATATTTCGATATTTGGTGTTCAAGATCTCTCTTAGGCTCAGATTCTGATTTATTCATATCAAATCCCATGGTTAATATTTGGGCTTTCTACTGGACAAGGGGGGGGGGGGGTGGTTAATCATAATATGTTGTAAGTCCCTGGTTTAATATTTTGGCTCACAACAGGAACTCGAATTTCAACATAGTGTAATATGGGAATATTCTTTTGAAATCTTATTTAACCCTTTACCTAACAAATCGGCCACATCCGCCTGTGTAATTTACAAATTAAGCTGTTGAAACATCCAAAAGTTTTCAAAAAATGTCAACAAAACCACATTATGTGGCCCTTCATTGGAATGGCCTCGTCGAAATGTTGAAAAATTTCAATTAAAATAATAAATTTTAATATTGTCTGCATTGGATAAAGAGTTAAATCCACTTGTCAGTCAGAATCCTTTCATATTTGATATGCAATATCTGTAAAGTGGGAAAATGCAAGTTATTCATTTATTTATCTATTTATTGGGTTTAAGGTCACATATTTTAGCACAGTGGTTAATCATGAGAACAACATGCAGATAAATTCAAGGTTTGTCAATCGTTTATACCCATGCCATCCATTTTGTGGGACTTCCACCATAAGCATTGGTGACTGCTGGGCCCTATTTTACCAATAAAACAGCTTGTTCAGCGGGTTGAACAGGCACTGTGTCACTTCCCAGAGTTTCAATGGAGGTGGGGTGCAAGGTTAGTTTGGGGTGGGGTGGAAGGGGGCATGTAATCAAGTTCATTCAAGTCGAGCCTATTGGTTCTTACTTTGGCTCTTTAACTTGTGTAATATGAGGAAATTACTTTTTAACTATTCTTCTTCACATCATCTAGTCAGAATACTTACAAATTTGATATAAATCACGGAAAAGTCTAACAAATATGTTCCTATCTTAATCTAACAGCAGTGTAGATATAAGAGAATATCTCTGAATGTGACCCACATTACATGCTACTTTGAGAATTATGACGCCTTGCATTTCCTACTAAGTTTGTGTTTTCTTATTTTCAGGGTTCGAGAGACATGTTCACACGGAACTGTACTCTGCCCCATTCCCAATGCAAAATAGGCAGTTTTTTATTCTCCATTTCAGACTGCAACTTCCATATTCCATAATCAGTTTAAGTTTTAAGATATTGTCATCAGTTTTGAGAAGGCGTTACATTGCAAAAAGCTCAAAAATGAAAAATAAAAGTAATAATTTTCATAACTATAGATGTATGTGTGAGTTACATAGACACAATGCAGATTAGACTGATTAAGTCTGCAGGTCACACTAAAATATGAGTCTTTCAGAGTACCCGGTATATGACAAAGCAGTTGACTGTCTACGCTCAATTATAGTCATCTTTCACTATAACTGGTCCTTGCATCTTTTTGTGTCAGACACTTGAACCTCTTTTGGGTTTGGGTGACACTCAAACTGAAACTTTACTTGTTGAATTTATTTGTTGTTGTACAATGTTTACTTGCTGAATGTTTAACTTCCTTGAAACATGTTACACAATACACAGGCCTAGAAATGTTTAAAAAGTTCTGGCTGTAACATGTGATAGGTGGCTTTTCTTAGCTGTCAAATCCAAATTGTCACTAGAACATGGAAAACTCCTTCCAATTTATGAATTCATGTATACACCATACAGTGCTGTACAAAGTTGTGTTTGAAATGTACAGGCTTTCTACATTACACTTTGGGCTTCACCAGGCATTGGTGACTGGGTTCTATTTTTCCAGTAAAACAGAACTTGTTTACCATAGTAAACAAGCACTGGCTCACTTCCCAGGGTTCCCACAGAGGTGTCATCACAGTTAAAAGAAAACCGTTCAATATTCTTTTCCACATTTATTTTGTAGCGTTATTATATCAGAAGTGGGATTGCAAGGTAGCAGTGTCAAAGTATTTCTTCAAGAGTTATAGCCCTTCTTGAACTTATAATTTCCCATCATCACATTATCAATTTTTTTCTGTAAGCTCATTTCAAATAAACCCTGGCAAGATCTTTTCCCCAAAATGAATGTATAGCTTATGGGTATAAATATCATGGAGGGGATTATAAACCATAGAAAGAAAACCCAAACTTTTTCCTTCTATTTCTCTTCTCAAACGATAGCTTATGACCTCCTCATTTAAAACAACAGCTCAACAAGGTTGCTCAAATGAGGGGTCATAAGATATGGTTTGGAACAGAAAACTGAATTATCAATACTTTTCATTGGTATTTAATGTCATTATCAACATGTTGACCATACCATGACACAACATAAGTATAAACTAAAGTTTTGCCAATTATTTATGCATATGCTGCCCATTAACTAGGGGATTGCACTCCTGTGACGTTGGTAAACAGGTTTTATTTTACCAGTGGAAGGAAAAAAATTTACTGCAGTAGACGTGCATACCTTACTTCCTGGGCATCCCACAGTGGAACAGAAAACTGACAAATTGGTGGGATTAATGTTTACGGTCACATATTTATGCACGATGGGTAATTGTGACCACGACGTGAACATGATGTCAAATTTTCTCATTTATAACCATATGCCCATTTAAAGGACTTTCACCAAAAGCATGGTGACTGGGTCCTGTTTTATCAGTAAACCAGAACTTGTTTACCATAGTAAACAAGAACTTCTTCACTTCCCGGGGCTCTCACAGAGGAAGAGTATACAAATATCACCATTCAAAGGAGTGTTATTTTTTCAGTGAATTGGTTCCAAGGGAGGATAATAAGCAAAGTTTTGAAATAAAAAAAAAAGATTTTCTTTTTTACAGTTCATTCCCTGAGCTTGTCTCCACTCTCCAACTTGCATTATATGAAGAGTAAAAAATTAAAAGAGACAAAAAATTTGGCTTAACATAATTGATTTCTTTTTATTTTATATTTTTCAGACTTTTGCACAATAAACAGCTGCTCGAGGAGAGGAGAAATAAGAAATGCGATATGGTCAAAGTTGACAGGTGCAAGATCGAAATTGAAAAAAAAATCCACAACAAATTTAAACTTCTAATAAAAATGTTCACAATTTTCACAAGTCTTATGTTCATTTTTTAATTTAGAATTATTTTTTTTCTGGAACATCTTGAAATTACATTTCCATCTTGGTTCTTCACACACAAGTTGGTCAAAATTCAAGCTCTACAGGAATCAACTGCACATCTTCTATTTTGAAAATTTATTACCTGTTCACAGTTTGGAGATAGGTACAATTATTATGAAACAAAATTTATTCATTTTTCAATTCATGAGCCATCTAATGTCTGTAATTAAAGAGTGATATTATGTAAGAAATAATGATCAATTGAAAATTAAAACTAGCTAAAATTTATGATTTTGATTTTCATCAGGCTTTCACAACACTGGGTAGTATTAGCTGCACAGTGATCCAGTAGAGTGTACAGGACTGTACTCCCTCCAGAGATCTGTATTTCCTGTAGCTGAAAGGGTAGTACAGTTCCGTACACCCTGCTGGAACACCGTGGGACAAGTTCATTACCCTGTCCCTGCAGTGACCGTGTCAAGTTTTGTTTTATTGCATGATCCTCCAACTTTTCAGTTTTTTTAATCTCACAATCAGAGTTTTTGCACTGTTCCACATTCAAAGCTTGATGTATCTGGGCCCTTGCTTCGAATCCGTATCGAGGGCTCCTCATACAAGCGCGTGATTCTGTTATTCCAACACAACAGCATTCATATCATATCCGAACGCCTGAATCGGAGATTCTCTTTTGAAGGATTAGTTTCACTATAAAATGTGGAAAACTTCACCTCAATAAACATTGAATGAGATTTTTAAAAATATAATAAATCTTTACACAAAGTGAGATATTTATTTCACTAGGAACTATTGCAAAAATAACAAGCAAATTCACGTAGACGAAACATACAGTTGCTCCACTTCGCAAGAGAGTATTCAGTAAAGTGATTCCCAATGACATAGTTTTCTCTAAAGTGTAACGGCATCACTGACCTCAATATGAAGATCAATGAATGCTATTCTACTTTTCAGTTTGAGTCTTTCCATCGATAAGGCTAATGTAAAATATTTTTATAAGACATTTTGTGGTCAATTATTGTGAGATAAATTTATCATCACCACAGTGTGTTTCTCCCGAAATTCTGTTCAAGTCTCGTAAGCACAGAATCAAATTTTGACTCGCTCTAATGGACTCATCGAAATACTGTTCCGTACCTTCAACTCGTCTTGATCTGAATTCCCAGAGACACACATTGTGGTGATAATCTGTATGTCTCAAAAACATAGCATATGTTCCCTCATTGGAATGAGTTCAATGAAAACATAATAAAATTTGAATGGGAATTTTTGTAAGTAATGCTGGACACTTTTGGCAGTTCCGTTGGGTAATGGGTTAAAAACTGTCCTGGGAAAGATAAACAAAATTCAAAAACGCAAATTTGGGTTCTTAATTATTTGCTTCCCTTCCATTTCATACATAATGTAAATCTGTAAGAATTTTCGACTTCAAATGACCCATTCCATGAATCCGACATATTTTAGTCCCCAAACAGTTAAAGTGTCGATGCATCTTCAAATACAATCTCAATTTTTAGCTATTTATTTGTTTTATTTATTTAGTTGATTCCTGTACAGCCTAAATGCCAATGACACAAGATCAAGATACTTATTATTAAACACCTAAAAAACTACAACCTGAGTCGATTCTTTTGCCTGTATTAATTAATCCCTTGTTCTGTCTTAGGATTTATCAAATTTGAACTTAGTTTGTGATAACTTGAGTGGTTGAGAGCTGGAAGCCACTATAATGGCTCCAAAGAACATTAAGGGTACGATGATAAAGTCTTCATATTTTTAGCGCATGTTTCATAGTCAGTCAGAAGAAAATAGAAAATGTGCTCATAAAAATTTGCTTTCTTTAAAAAATATTGGCGAGTGCCTGTGTGCACTCTCCAATAATTTTTAATGAAACATATATTATTTTGATGAACAAATTGCAACTTATAGAAGTAATCTAGCCTCAACCAGTTAAACACTGCAAGTCATCCAGCTGCATAGCCAACAATCCCAACATGAAAATTATAATCAACCGAATTGAAGCTGGGAAGATGCTAAAAAAACAATTTGATTTATGTATAGGTAGTTAAGATAACTTTTGTGCACCTATGATTAACTGTGACTGCAAAAAGGGTAAAGGCTGGTGATAAAATCTTGCAAAAAAACCCAGAACACACTTGGCTAATAGCATATACAGTTAGAAAAGGTATCTTTACCAATGAAATAGTCATGTCATTTATCAATTTTCAAAAGTAATTTCATACTCTGTGAGTTGACCAATCTGTGGGGGGATTTTGAGGTAAAATGGAATGCAAGTTGATAGATGAATTTGAAATTTGGTGAGTGATTTCATCATGACGTTTCAAGGGAAGCAAAGCACAAATGATTTTCAAAATGGATTATGGTGAAAGAATTTTACAACTATGCAAGAAACGTGACACACTGTAAGCGTTTTTATATCTTTTGTTGTTTTATATTTTGATTATGCTGTAATGCGGCCTCAAGAATAGACTATTGGCCTCATCCATGCTGCAATACTGTCTCATTAGAAGACTGCCTTACAGCCTTCTCCATCTCCAAAATATACTGCATCACTACATCACATATGCTGTAAAACCACTTCAGTAATACATTCATCATACTTTTTTAGTGTATCTAATCACTGCCTCTATAGTATACATGGGTCCTTCATTTGAATAAAGCAGTCTACCTGAGGCCTTAATTTAAATAATTGAAACATGCTGCATGTATGCTGCATCCATGCTCCAAGCACACTTCACTGTTGCTGCTTTAATACTAAACAGGGTGAAGTAGCGCCGAGGTTGTATGCCTCTTTGCTACTGCAGGTACTCAAAATGAAACATGCTGTAAAGCCGCCTCAACAGTATACTGCATTAGTACTTATAACCAACCAGTATGCTGCAATGCTGCCTCCCCAATTCACTACTATCACAGCCTAATCCATGCTGCAATAGTGTCTAAGGAGTATACTACATTACAACCTTACCCACACTGCAGAACTGTCTCAGGAATATACTGCATCACTACATCACCTATGCTGCAAAACTGCCCATCAGTGCATTCATAATGTTATACAGTATATCTAATCACTGCCTCCACAGTATACATGGGGTCTTCATTTGAATAAAGCAGTCTACATGAGGCCTTAATTTAAATAATTGAAACATGCTGTATATATGCTGTATCCATGCTTCAAGCACACTTCACTGTTACTGCTTTAATACTAAACAGGGTGAAGTAGCAATGAGGTTGTTTGCCTCATTGCTACTGGAGGTACTGATTGAGCACTGCTGTCTGTATGCCTTGTATATACTGCGACGTACAACTGCAATCCTGCTTCAACTATGCCTAAAATATACTGGCTTTTGGTAGGGGTAAGTAGCAGTGAACAAATCTAAGTTCATCTAATTTGCATAATTTCTGCATGAGAAAAAACCTGTATTATATGTGATGTATTCCATGTTACTAAACATTCCTACAAAAATTTATTCACATCAGAACTTTCAACAGAAGTTCTGTACAAAAAACTGATTGCACTAATTTTGGTACAAAAAGGTTGCTGGTGGCCATCTTGAATTTTGAACCACACCCAAAATCACTTATTCTCATCCCACGGTGATAACAAAGGTACCCAAGAAGTTTCATAAAGATCGGTTCATAAATACGGCCTCTAGCCTGAGCCGTATAGAAGGTGTGTACAAAAAACTGATTGGACCTAAATTCGGTACAAAATGGCCACTGGTAGCCATCTTGAGTTTTGGACCGCACCCAAAAACACTCGTTCTCATCCCAAGGTGATAACAAAGGTACCCTAGAAGTTTCGTAAGATCATAAATACAGACTCTAGCCCGAGAAGTATTGACCTGTGCACTTAATGTGTATAAGTAGCACTGAATAAATCAAAGTTCATCTAATTTGCAAAATTTCTGCACGAGAAAAAACCTTTATTACATGCCCATGCAGTCTCTCTTATGCAATACGGTGTGCAATATGGCTGTGCAATACGGAATTCCGTATTGCACACCAACCTGTTCCAACAGGGACTTTTTTTATGCTATGCGACTGCATAAAGTCCATGGTGTTTACAACCGTTGATAGAAAAGAAAATTAGGTCAGTAGGTGCTTGGGTCATGTAATAAATACAAAACCACATGTATGTTTCAATGAGTCGTTTTGTATTCAATTCGTCAGATGTGCGTAGAAAGAAAACGTCTCGACCTTCGGTCTCGACGTTTTCTTCCTACGCACATCTGACTCATTGAATACAAAACGACTCATTGAAACATACATGTAGTTTTGTCTATGTATTATATGTGATGTATTCCATGTTTCTAAACATTCCTCCAAAAATCTATTCAAATCAGAACTTTCATACAGAAGTTCTGTACAAACAAGAGGCCCCAGGGGGGCCTTAGGCACTCACCAAATGTTCCATACTGTTAAGACACAAATTTTATCAAAAGCTGTTCTTAAGGTTCTACACAGTAAATCTATACTCTCTGTGGAGCTAAAACATCAACAGGACTGAATGGGACAATGCTGCTGATCAAATATCTGCATGATGGTTCTGAAGAAGATTTTTAAAGAATTTTCCTTGAATTGCACAAAGTAAACATTCACGCCCCCATAGTGAGCCCCAATATTGATCAAAAGACTCAATTTGAACAAACGTGAATCCAACCCATACCAAGATGCTGCATACCAAATATCTAAAGATTCTGCCCTCTATACTCTCTGTGGAGCTAAAACATCAACAGGACTGAATGGGACAATGCTGCTGATCAAATATCAAAAGATTTTGCATGAAGGTTCTGAAGAACATTCACACCCCCATAGTGATCCCCAATATTGAACAGGGGATTCAATTTTACAAACTTGAATCAGACCCATACCAAGATGCGGCATACCAAATATCAAAAGATGCCCATCGGTTCTGGAAAAGATTTTTAAAGAAATTTTCTTAAATTGCACTAAGTAAAAATTCATGCCCCCATAGTGAGCCCCAATATTGGTTGAGGGACTCGATTTGAACAAACTTGAATCAGACCCATACCAAGATGCTGCATACCAAGTATCAAAAGATTCTGCCCACTGGTTCTGGAGAAGAAAACTTTTCTATAATTCATATGGTGCTATTAGAGTTATGCCCTATACAGAGCCCCCAATGGATGTGGCCATTTCATTTCAACAAACCTGAATTGCCATATAGTAATGAACATCCACATGAAGTTTCATGAAAATCGGACCAGTTGTTTCAGAGCAGAAGTCGTTTGAAAAATGTTAACGACGGCAGACGACAAGTGATAAGTTGAGCTCCCTCTGGTGAGCTAAAAATTCCTCATATTGACTAAGTTATAATTCAGGCTCCGACAAGGAGCCCAAATATGGACCCAGGGACTTGGTTTTAACAAATTTGAATCTCACCCCCTAAGGATGCTACACACCACATATCAAAATATTCCGACTGCTGGATCTGAAGAAGATGATTTTTTAAGAAAATTCCTCATTTCGAACTAAGTTACAATTCAAGCTCCCACAGTGAGCCCAAATATGGACCTAGGGACATGGTTTGAACAAACTTGAATCTCACCACCTAAGGATGCTGCAAACCAAATATCAAAACATTCCGACTGCTGGATCTGAAGAAAACGATTTTTAAAGAAAATTCCTCATTTTGAACTAAGTTATCATTCGGGCTCCCACAGTGAGCCCAAATATGGACCTGGGGACATGGCTTGAACAAATTTGAAGCCCCCCCCCCCCCCCCCCCCCCCAGGATGCTGCGTACCAAATATCAAAACATTCCGACTGCTGGATCTGAAGAAGAAGATTTTTAAGTTATCATTCGGGCTCCCACAGTGAGCCCAAATATGGACCTAGGGACATGGCTTGAACAAATTTGAAGCTCACCACCCTAAGCATGCTGCATACTCAATATCAAAAGATTCTGCCTGCTGGATCTGGAGAAGATTTTTAAAAGAAATTTGCCTGAAATGCATTAAGTTCAAATTGGGCTCCTATAATGAGCCCAAATATGAACCCAGGGGGCCAATTTGAACAAACTTGAATCAGATCCACCCCACAATGCTGCATACCAAATATCAAAAGATTCTGCCCCTCTGGATCTGGAGAAGAAGATTTTTTAAGAAATTTGCCTGAAATGCACTAAGTTCGAATTCGGGCTTCTATACTGAGCCCAAATATGAATCCAGGGGGCCGATTTGAACAAAACTTGAATCAGACCCATACCAAGATGCTGCATACCAAGTATCAAAAGATTCTGCGTACTGGTTCTGAAGAAGATTTTTTAATAATTCATACGGTGCTATCAGATTTATGCCCCATACAGAGCCATCAAGGGACGTGGCCATTTTATTTCAACAAACATGAATTGCCTTATAGTAATGAACATCCACATGAAGTTTCGTGAAAATCGGACCAGTGGTATCAGAGAAGACATTTGAAAAATGTTCACGACAATGGACGACAGACGACGGACGGCAAGTGATTAGTTGAGCTCCCTTTGGTGAGCTAAAACTGATTGCACTAATTTTGGTACAAAATGGCTGCTGGCGGCCATCTTGAATTTTGGACCACACCCAAAAACACTCGTTCTCTTCCCACAGTGATAACAAAGGTATCCAAGAAGTTTCGAAAAGATTGGTTCATAAATATGGCCTCTAGCCAGAGCTGTATAGAAGTTGTGGGGGCCTGAGGGAGCTCAACTGACAAGGTAGACTAAATATCAACCCAGGGAATTGATTTCAACAAGTTGCATCTGCCCCTCCTAAGAAAAGCTTACACCAAATATCCAAATATTCTGACTGGTGGATCTAAAAAAACACAGATTTCTAAAGAATATTCCTCATATTGAACTAAGTTATAATTCCGGCTCCCACAGGGAGCCCAAATATGGACCCAGGGACTTGGCTTTAACAAACTTGAATCCCCCCCCCCCCCCCACCCCATAAGGATGCTGCACACCAAATATCAAAACATTCCAACTGCTGGATCTGAAGAAGATTTTTAAAGAAAATTCCTTATTTTGAACTAAGTTACAATTCGATCTTCCGCAGTGAGCCCAAATATTGACCAAGGGACATGGATTGAACAAACTTGAATCTTACCCCCCTAAGGATGCTGCATACCAAATATCAAAAGCATTCTGACTGCTGGATCTGAAGAAGATTTTTAAAGAAAATTCCTCATTTTGAACCAAGTTATCATTCGGACTTCCACAGTGAGCCCAAATATGAACCCAGGGACTTGGCTTGAAAAAATTTGAATCTCAACCCCTAAGGATATCGCATGCCAAATATCAAAACATTCCGACTGCTGAATCGGAAGAAGATTTTTAAAGAAAAATTCTTCATATTGAACTAAGTTATAATTTGAGCTTCCACAGGGAGCCCAAATACGAACCCAGGGACTTGGCTTTAACAAACTTGAATCTCTCCCCTCCCCCTCCCCCCCCCCCCCCCCCCCAAGGATGCCAGACACCAAATATCAAAACACATTCCGACTGCTGGATCTGAAGAAGATTTTTTAAGAAAATTTCTCATTTTGAACTAAGTTACAATTCGAGCTCCCACAGTGAGCCCAAATATGGACCTATACATGGCTTAAACAAACTTGAATCTCACCACCCTAAGGATGCTGCATACCAAATATCAACACATTCCGACTGCTGGATCTGAAGAAGAAGATTTTAAAAGAAAATTCCTCAGTTTCAACTAAGTTATAATTCGGGCTCCCACAGTGAGCCCAAATATGAACCCAAGGACTTGGCTTGAACAAACTTGAATCTCACCCCCCTAAGCATGATGCATACCCAATATCAAAATATTCTGCCGGCTGGATCTCGAGAAGATTTTTAAAGAAATTTGCTTGAAATGCACTAAGTTGAAATTCAGGCTCCTATACTGAGCCCAAATATGAACCCAGAGGGCCGATTTGAACAACGTTGAATCAGATCCACCCCACAATGTTGCATACCAAACATCTAAAGATTCTGCCTGCTGGATCTGGAGAAGATTTTTTAAGAAATTTGCCTGAAATGCACGAAGTTCAAATTTGGGCTTCTATAGTGAGCCCAAATATGAATCCAGGGGGTCGATTTGAACAAACTTGAATATGAACCCCCTAGAGATGATGTATATCAAATAGGAAAGAATTCTGCCGGGTGGATCCGAAGAAGACATTTTTGAATTTTGGTACAAAATAGCCACTGGCAGCCATCTTGAAATTTGGACTGCACCCAGAAACACTCGTTCTCATCCCAGGATGATAACAAAGGTACGCAAGAAGTTTTGTGAAGATCGTTTCATAAATACAGAGCCGTATTGACATGTGAGTTTAGTGTGTATAAGTAGCACTGAAAAAATCAAAGTTCATCTAATTTGCATAATTTTTGCATGAGAAAAAAACCTGTATTATATGTGATGTATTCCATGTTACTAAACATTCATACAGAAATTTTTTCCAATCAGAACTTTCATACAAAAGTTCTGTACAAAAGACTGATTGCACCAATTTTGGTACAAAAATGGCCACCGGCAGCCATCTTGAATTTTGGACTGCACCCAAAAACACTCGTTCTCATCCCAAGGCGATAACAAAGGTGCCCAAGAAGTTTCGTAAAGATAGGTTCATAAATACGGCCTGAGCCATATTGGCATTTGCAGTTACAGTTAGTCTAATTGGCATAATTTATGCACGAGAAAAAAACCTGTATTGTATGTGATGTGTCCCATGGTACTAAACATTCACACAAAAAATTATTCAAATCAGCGCTTTCATATGGAAGTTCTGCGCAAAAATCTGATTGCACCTAATTTTGTACAAAATAGCCACCAGTGGCCATCTTGATTTCAGACCGGACCCCAAAACACTCGTTCTCGTCTCACGGTGATAACAAAGGTACCCAAGAAGTTTCCTAAAGATTGGTTCATATATACAGCCTCTAGCCCGAGCTGTGTATATGAAGGCCATGACAATACCTCAAATTTGGCTTTGCCCAAGTTGAGCTAAAAATCTCAGATCCACTAGTCAGAATATTTTCATATTTGGTGTACAACATTCCATGAGGTGGGAGGGGGGCGGGGGGCAGGGGTAAAGGGTGAGGGGGTCAGATTCAAGTTTGTTCAAATCTTGTTGCTGACTAATATTTTGGGAGACCAAATTTTAAATTTGTGCAATACATGGAATATGGTGCATATTGAGCTTGTTCATTTCGCAGGCTCAAATTATTGCTCTCGCTACATTCTCCATAGTTGAAGGACTCCATATTGACCCATCACTATCGACTCATTATACTTTTTATCAAACATCAAACAGGAACTCTCATCACTTCATTATAAGTTGATTTTGTTTTCTTTTCTTAATTCTTCAACAGCCAATTCGAGTATTGAAAACAGTCACAACATTTCACAGGGAATGATAGACAATGGTTTGCAGCCAGCAAATACCAGTACAATACAGGTGTCTTCAGTTATAGCTTCAGCTGACAGTAAGTTCTGTTATGTCATCTCTTAGCTCTTTATCTAACACAACTGAAGGTGAGCCAAAATTTCAATTCACCTAACCTGGAAATAGGTCCTGCAAAAAGTTATTGCATAACTCATTTCATCCCACGTCATTAGGGGTTTTTTATGCTCCGTTCGTCCATCGTAAATTTTACATTATCGACTTCTCACAAACTACTAGACCAAACTGAACCAAATTTGGTCTGTGTGTTCCTTATGATATGTCAACTCAAGGTTGTTCAAATAAACTTGCCACGCCCACAGGGGGCAGGACTCCGATAGCCCCCATAAAATACTCCCAAAATCTTCTTCAGATCCACTGGTGAGAAATCTTTTCATATTTGGTATACAAATCTCTAGGAGGGTCAGATTCAAGTTTGTTCAAATCGTGTCACTGAGTTAATATTTAGGCTCCCTATGGAAGTCCAAATTTTTGCTTTGTGCAATACATGGAATATTCTTTAAAAAATCTTCTTCAGATCCACCTGTCAGAATCCTCTCATATTTGGTATACATCATCTCTAGGTGGGCCAGATTCAAGTTTGCTCACATCGAGTTGCTGAGTGAATATTTTGGGAGCCCAAATTTTAACTTTGTGCACAATACATGGAATATTCTTTACAAATCTTCTTCAGATCCACCAGTCTGAATCCTCTCATATTTGGTATACATCATCTCTAGGGCACCCAGTTTCAAGTTTGTTCAAATCGAGTTCCTCGGTTAATATTTGGGCTTCCTGTGTGTGGGAGCGAATTTTAACTTAGTGCAGTATGAGGAAATTTCTTTAAAAATCTTCTTCAGATCCACCAGTCAGAATCCTCTCATATTTGGAATACATTATCTCAAGGTGGTCCAGATTCAAATTTGTTCAAAGGTAGAGGTGGGAGAATAAACGCTACGATTGGCAGACATGCAAGAATAAACTCCACAACATCTGACAAATTAATGTCAGACATTCCCCCCAAAATTCTTTGTTTTGTTTTGAAAAACCCTCATTTATAAACACTGGGACACAATTATGACTGAACACATCTCAATGTAAACTTTACATTATCAAATTCTCCTCACAAACTACTGGACCAAACTGAATCAAATTTGGTGTGCATGTTCCTTATCATATGTCAATTCAAGGTTGTTCAAATAAACTTGCCACACCCACGTGGGCATGACTCTGATAGCACCCATAAAATACCAAAATGAAAGTGTCAATGACACTGTAGCTCAACTTGTTTAAGACATGTACATGTATAGTATGTGACACAGCAGTGATAAACATTTAGGTAATGACCTGATAACAAAAGTACATGTAAAGTATTGGGACGGTCTGTTCATAAATGCTGACCGTAGCCTGTAACAAATATATAGGTAAAGTATTGTTAAAGTGGGGTGACAGCTGGATGTTAAACTAGAAAAGAAATCTTTGAGTCCCAGAGTGGGTCTGACTGAACACCAAAATATTTGTTCTCATGGGACAGTAATAACAAAGGCAACCAAAAACACTCATTCCTGTCACAAGGTGATAACAAAGGTACCCCAAGAAGTTTCGTGACGATCAGTTCATAAATACAGAATCCAGCCCGAGCCGTATTGACATGTGCACTTACTATGTGTAAGTTGCACTGAACAAATCAAAGTTCATCTAATTTGCATAATATCTGCACAAGAAAAAAACCTGTATTATATGTGATGTATTCCATGTTACTAAACATTCCTACAAAAATCTATTCAAATCAAAACTTTCATACAGAAGCTCTGTACAAAAAAAACTGATTGCACTAATTTTGGTACAAAATGGCTGCTGGTGGCCATCTGGAATTCTGGACTGCACCCAAAAACACTCGTACTCAAGAAGTTTCATGAAGATCGGTTCATGAATACATCCTCCAGCCCTAGCCGTATTGACATGAGCATTAACAGTGTATAAGTATAGAATTAACAAATCAAAGTTCATCTAATTTGCATAATTTCTACACGAGAAAAAAATCTGTATTATATATGATGTATTCCATGTTACTTAACATTCACACAAAAATTTATTCAAATCAGACCTTTCATGTAGAAGTTCTGTACAAAAAACTGATTGCACTAATTTTGGTACAAAATGGCTGCTGGCAGCCATCTTGAATTTTGGACTGCACTCAGAAACACTTGTTCTTGTCCCAAGGTGATAACAAAGGTACCCAAGAAGTTTCGTGAAGATCGGTTCATAAATACAGACTTTAGCCCGAGCCGTACTGACGTGCACTTTCTGTGCATAAGTAGCACTGAATAAATCAAAGTTCATCTAATTTGCATAATTTTTGCATGAGAAAAAAACCCTGTATTAAATGTGATGTATTCCATGTTACTAAACATTCATACAAAAATTTATTCAAATCAGAACTTTCACACAGAAGTTCTGTACAAAAGCTGATTGCACTAACTAAAGTACAAAATAGCTCCTGTTGGCATCTTGAATTTTGGACCGCACCCAAAACCACTCGTTCTCGTCCCACGGTGATAATAAAGGTACCCAAGAAGTTTTGTCAAGTTTTTTGATAACAAAGGTACCCAAGAAGTTTCGTAAAGATCGGTTCAGAAATATGGCCTCTAGCCCGAGCCATATTTGCATTTGCACTTTCAGTGCTGGAAGTAACACTAAATAAATCGAAGTTAGTCTATTTGCATAATTTACGTTCATAAATACGGTCTCTTGCCCGAGCCGTATTGGCATTTGCAGTTACAGTGCTGAAAGTAACATTAAATAGATCAAACTTAGTCTAATTGGCATAATTTATGCACGAGAAAAAACCCCGTATTATATGTGATGTATCCCATGGTACTAAACATTCACACCAAAAATTATTCAAATCAGTGCTTTTATATGGACGTTCTATGTAAAAATCTGATTGCACCTAATTTTGTACAAAATGGCTGCCAGCGGCCATCTTGAATTTCAGACCGTACCCCAAAACACTCGTTCTCGTCCCACGGTGATAACAAAGGTACCCAAGAAGTTTCGTAAAGATCGGTTCAGAAATATGGCCTCTAGCCCGAGCCATATTTGCATTTGCACTTTCAGTGCTGGAAGTAACACTAAATAAATCGAAGTTTGTCTCTTTGCATACTTTACGCACGAGAAAAAAACCTGTATTATATGTGATGTATCCCATGGTACTAAACATTCATACACAAAATTATTCAAATCAGAGCTTTCATATGGAAATTCTGTGCAAAAATCTGATTGCACCTAATTTTGTACAAAATGGCTGCCAGCAGCCGTCTTGAATTTCGGACCGGACCAAAAAACATTTGTTCTCGTCTCATGGTGATAAAGGTACCCAAGAAGTTTCGTAAAGATCGGTTCATAAATACGGCCTCTAGACCGAGCCGTGTATGCAGCACGACGGATGGACAGATGGCCAGACGGACAACAGGCCATGACAATACCTCAAATTTGGCTTCGCCAAAGTTGAGCTAAAAATCTTCTTCTCCAGATCCACTGGTCAGAATCTTTTCATATTTGGTATACTCCATCTCGGGGTGGGACAGATTCAACTGTGTTCAAATCGAGTTCCTCGGGTTAATATTTGGGCTTCCTATGGCAGCCCAAATTTTAACTTAGAGCAGTATGAGGAAATTTCTTTAAAAATCGTCTTCAGGACCACCAGAGGTAGAGGTAGGACAATAAACGCTACCTGAGAATAAATCCGTCTTCACCCGGCTACCACTGGCAGAGGTGGGAGAATAAAGGCCACTGTTGGCAAAGGTAGCAGAAAAGCCTTTCTCAGATGGAGAACAATAGACAATTAAGAAGATGGGTGGGAAAACGAATGACTAGAGTTGAGAATCTGGGTCTGTTATACCAGTCCCTCTTTCCTCGGTGGAAGTTCGTTGGAAAAGAAAGTCCAAAACCTTTATCCGCCCCAAAACGCCAGAGGACCTGGCAGAGAAGAATGATCATTGGTTGAACTGAGCCCATATGTTGTTAATTTAGATTTGTTGAAAATAAAGCATTCTTATCAACGTGACCGCCAACTGACAGAGAGGCTGCATTAAATTTTCACCTGCAGGCCAGATCTCTATCTTAGTTCAAGCCTGGAATAACAAACCCTGTCTTATTCACCCATAAATCAATTGCTGGCATCGTCAGCACAAAACATTTTCTAGCTTTGCAAAGAAAAACTCTTTGTGGTGACTCTTCCATCAACTTCAAGAGCAGGGCTGAGTTACTTTCCCTAGGCAGTGGGTGCAGCTTCCCACTGCGGGTCCGTATCTTGTCTTAAGTACACTTTAAACCCCTAGGCACCCCAAACCACTCATAAAGAACAGCGAAGAATTATTTCCATAATTGGGCCAGATGCTGCCCATTTATTAAATATAACATTTTACCGAGAAATACATAATTTGATTGTATTGATTACAGGCTTGTGTATTACATAATATATCTATTTACAACTACCCGAGAATAAATCTGTCTTTACCCAGCAACCACTGACAGAGGTGGGAGATTAAACTCAACAACGTTTGACAAATCAATCTTAGACATCCCCCACCCCCAAATTCTTTGTTTCGTTTAGAAAACCCCTCATTTATAAACACTGGGACACAATTATGACTGAACACATCTCAATGTTGAACTGTTTAATTCCATCTTAGTATCTAAACTCACTACTTATCTTTGTATGAGTGTCATTTTCAAGCCAAAGATAACAAAGTACACCTTCGATTTCTCACTTTGTGAGGAACAAAGGCCCACATATATAAATTTGGCATTGTAATGTTGGACAATCTAGTTGACAGTAGTCCCAACTTGGACCCAAAGACAATAATATAATTTTTGGGTTTCGTGCATCCAGAGGAGGTATCAAACCAAAAAATTATATTATAGATTTTGGGTCCAAGTTTTATGGGTGCATATTGAGGTCGTTTACTTCGCACGAAGGAACTCTCATCACTTCATTATAAGTTGATTTTGTTTTCTTTTTTTAATTCTTCAACAGCCAATTCGTGTATTGAAAACAGTCACAACATTTCACAGGGAATGACAGACAATGGTTCGCAGCCAGTAAATAACAGTACAATACAGATGTCTTCAGTTATAGCTTCAGCTGACAGTAAGTTCTGTTATGTCAACTCTTAGCTCTTTATCTAACACAACTAAAGGTCTGCCAAAATTTCAATTGATGTAACCTGAAAATAGGTCCTGCAAAATGTTATTGCATAATTCATTTCATCCCATGTCATCAGGCATTTTTACTAGTCTGCTCCCAGCACTAAGTGGCCAGAGCATTTAGATTTACTCACGTCCGTCGTTCCATCCTTTTGTCCTTCCAAATTACAACAGTTGTCCTGTCTTGTTTTAGCTCACCTGAGCAAAGCTCAAGGGGAGCTTTACTAATCACTTTCTGTCCGTCGTCCATCCGTTCGTCTGTCATAAACTTTACATTATCAAACTCTCCTCACAAACTACTGGACCAAACTGAATCAAATTTGGTGTGCATGTTCCTTATCATATGTCAATTCAAGGTTGTTCAAATAAATTTGCCACGCCCACGTGGGCATGACTCTTATAGCACCAATAAAATACCAAAATGAAAGTGTCAATGACACTGTAGGTCAACTTGTTTAAGACATGTACATGTATAGTATGTGACACAGCAATGACAAACATCTAGGAAACGACCTGATAACAAAGCTACATATCAAGTATTGTAACGGTCTGTACATAAATGCTGACCGTAGCCTGTAACAAATATATAGGTGAAGTATTGTAAAAGTGGGGTGACAGTTAGATGTTAAACTAGAAAAGAAATCTTTGAGTCCCAGAGTGGGTCTGACTGAACCCCAAAATATTTGTTCTCATAGCACAGTAATAACAAAGGCGACCAAAAACACTTGTTCCTGTCACAAGGTGATAACAAAGGTACCCCAAGATGTTTCGTGAAGATCAGTTCATAAATACAGACTCCAGCCCGAGCCGTATTGACATGTGCACTTACTATGTGTAAGTTGCACTGAACAAATCAAAGTTCAACTAATTTGCATAATTTCTGCACGAGAAAAAAACCTGTGTTATATGTGATGTATTCCATGTTATTAAACATTCCTACAAAAATCTATTCAAATCAGAACTTTCATACAGAAGTTCTGTACAAACAAAACTGACTGCACTAATTTTGGTACAAAATGGCTGCTGGTGGCAATCCTTGAATTTTGGACTGCACCCCAAAACACTCGTTCTCGTCCCAAGGTGATAACAAAGGTATCCAAGAAGTTTCATGAAGATCGGTTCATAAATACAGACATTAGCCCGAGCCGTATTGACATGTGCACTAACAGTGTATAAGTATTGTATGAATAAATCAAAGTTCATCTAATTTGCATAATTTCTGCACAAGAAAAAATCTGTATTATACGTGATGTATTCCATGTTACTTAACATTCATACAAAAATTTATTAAAATCAGACCTTTCATACAGAAGTTCTGTACAAAAAACTGATTGCACTAATTTTGGTACAAAATGGCTGCTGGCAGCCATCTCGAATTTTGGACTGCACCCAGAAACACTCATTCTTATCCCAAGGTGATAACAAAGGTACCCAAGAAGTTTCTTGAGGATCGGTTCATAAATACAGACTCTAGCCCGAGCCGTATTGACATGTGCACTTACTGTGTATAAGTTGCACAGAATAAATCAAAGTTCATCTAATTTGCAGAATTTTTGCACGAGAAAAAAACCCTGTATTAAATGTGATGTATTCCATGTTACTAAACATTCACACAAAAATTTATTCAAATCAGAACTTTCATACAGAAGATCTGTACAAAAAACTGATTGAACTAAGTACAAAATGGCTGCTGGTGGCCAACCTGAATTTCGGACTGCACCCAAAACCATTCGTTCTCATCCCACGGTGATAACAAAGGTACTCAAGAAGTTTCGTAAAGATCGGTTCATAAATATGGCCTCTAGCCAGAGCCGTATCGGCATTTGCAGTAACAGTGTTGAAAGTAACACTAAATAGATCAAAGTTAGTCTAATTGGCATAATTTATGCATGAGAAAAAAAACCTGTATTGTATGTGATGCATCCCATGGTACTAAAGAACCATACCAAAAATTATTCAAATCAGAGTTTTCATATGGAAGTTGTGTGCAAAAATCTGATTGCACCTAATTTTGTACAAAATGGCTGCCAGTGGCCATCTTGAATTTCAGACCGAACCCCAAAACACATGTTCTCGTCCCACGGTGAGAATCGGTTAATAAATACGGCCTCTAGCCCGAGCCATATTGGCATTTGCACTTACAGTGCTGAAAGTAACACAAAATAAATCAAAGTTAGTCTAATTTGCAAAATTTACGCACGAGAAAAAAACCTATATTATATGTGATGTATCCCATGGTACTAAACATTCATACATAAATTATTCGAATCAGAGCTTTCATATGGAAGTTTTGCACAAAAATCTGATTGCACCTAATTTTGTACAAAATGGCTGCCAGCAGCCGTCTTGAATTTCAGACCCCAAAACACTCGTTCTCGTCCCACGGTCATAACAAAGGTACCCAAGCAGTTTCATAAAGATCGGTTCATAAATACAACCTCTAGCCCGAGCCGTATTGATTTGTATAAGGACAGATGGCCAGATGGACAGACGGACGACTGGCCATGGCATAAGCTCAAATTTGACTAATGTCAAAGTTGAGCTAAAAATTATTTTATAGACATTGGGTCAAAGTTAGGACTAGGTTGATGGGTGCATACTGAGCTCGTAGTTCACTTAGCAGCCTGAAATTATTGCTCTCTGAGTCTTGCTACATTCTCCATAGTTGAAGGACTCCATATTGACCCATCACTATCGACTCATTATACTTTTTATCAAACATCAAACAGGAACTCTCATCCTTCATTATAAGTTGATTTTGTTTTCTTTTTTTAATTCTTCAACAGCCAATTCGAGTATTGAAAACAGTCACAACATTTCACAGGGAATGACAGACAATGGTTCACAGCCAGTAAATACTAGTACAATACAGGTGTCTTCAATTATAGCTTCAGCTGACAGTAAGTTCTGTTATGTCATCTCTTAGCTCTTTATTTAACACAACTAAAGGTCTGCCAAAATTTCAATTGACGTAACCTGAAAATAGGTCCTGCAAATTGTTATTGCATAACCAATTTCATCCCACCCACTTCATAACCTGAGGTTTTTACGCTCCCACCACTAAGTGGCCGGAGCATTTAGTTTTTTACCCACGTCCGTCATTCCATCCTTCTGAATTACAGCAGTTGTCCTGCCTTTTGTTAGCTCACCTGAGCGAAGCTCAAGGGGAGCTTTACTAATCACTTTCCGTCTGTCGTCCGTTCTTCCGTCTGAGCAACCGCAGATGTACTTGTGTGCACCATTTTGGCCGTTTGTTACATTGTGTCAGGACTACTGTGAAATACATAATTTGATTGTATTGATTACAGGCTTGTGTATTACATAATATATCTATTTACAACTACCCGAGAATAAATCCGTCTTTACCCCGCAACCACTGACAGAGGTGGGAGATTAAACTCAACAACGTTTGACAAATCAATCTTAGACATCCCCCACCCCCAAATTATTTGTTTCGTTTAGAAAACCCCTCATTTATAAACACTGGGACACAATTATGACTGAACACATCTTAATGTTGAACTGTTTGATTCCATCTTAGGATCTAAACTCACTACTTATCTTTATATGAGTGTCATTTTCAAGCCAAAGATAACAAAGTACACCTTCGATTTCTCACTTTGTGAGGACCAATGGCCCACATATATAAATTTAGTTTGCACATATCATTGTAATGTTGGACAATCTTGTTGATGGTAGTCCCAACTTGGACCTAAAGTCTGTAATATAATTTTTTGGTCTGGTATGCCCAGAGGACTTAGCAAACCAAACAAGTGTTTTGACCACCGAGGTGGTATTAGTCCCCTACGGCGCTTTTGTGACATAAGGTGTTTTTGTCACAGAAGACACTAGAGTATATAAGCATCTTGGATTTTTAAAAAAAAATACTGAGCGTGCATAATCCCCTCACAACCCTTTATCCATGTACCATATATGAAAGGCGTAGCTTGAACCATGTTGGAGGGAGGGGTGGTAACATAAAATAGAGAAAAAAGTGTAAAAAAACACAACAAAAATGGCCGCCATTCTGCCATCTTGGATTTTGAAAAATAAATATTGACTGTGCATCATCCCCTCAGAACCATTTATCCATGTACCAACTATGAAAGGTGTAGCTTGAAGCAAGTTAGAGGGAGAGGTGGTAAAAACAGACGGACAGACGGACAGACAGACAGATGTTAGATTTTGAAAAAAAAATATTGAGCGTGCATAATCCCCTCACAACATCCTTATTCCATGTACATGTACCATATATGAAAAGTGCAGCCTGAACCATGTTGGAGGGAGTAGTGGTAACATAAAATAGAGAAAAAAGCTTAAAAAAACACAACAGAAATGGTTGCCATGGCGCCATCTTGAACTTTGGAAAAAAAATATTGAACGTGCAACATCCCATTACAACCCTCTATCCATGTGCCAGATATAAAAAGTGTAGCTTGAACCATGTTGGAGTGAGGGGTGGTAACATAAAATGGAGAAAAAAAGCTTAAAAAACCCAACAAAAATGGCCACCATGCCGCCATCTTGGATTTTGAAGAAAAAATATTGAACGTGCATCATCCCCTCCCAACCCTCTATCCATGTACCAAATATGCAAAGTGTAGCTTGAACCATGTTGGTGGGAGGGGTGGTAAATAGAGAAAAAAAAGCTTACAAAACACAACAAAAATGGCCGCCATTCCGCCATCTTGGATTTTGAAAAAAAAATTTTGAGCGTGCATCATCCACTCAGAACCATTTATCCATGTACCAAATATGAAAGGTGTAGCTTGAACCATGTTGGTGGGAGGAGTGGTAACATGAAAATAGAGAAAAAAAAGCTTAAAAAACACAATAAAAATGGCCGCCATTCCGCCATCTTGGGATTTGAAAAAAAAATTTGGAGCGTGCATCATCCCCTCAAAACCATTTATCCATGTACCAAATATGAAAGGTGTAGCTTAAAGCATGTTGGAGGGAGAGGTGGTAACATAAAAAACAGACAGACAGACAGACAGACAGATAGACAGACGGACAGAGTTCAATCCTATAGTCCCCTTACGGTTCCTGTAGGGGACTAAAAATTATTTTATAAACTTTGGGTCCAAGTCTGGACTATGCTCATGGGTGCATATTGAGCTTGTAGTTCACTTCACAGCCTGAAATTATTGCTCTCGCTACATTTTTCATAGTTGAAGGACTCCATATTGACCCATCACTATCGACTCATTATACTTTTTATCAAACATCAAACAGGAACTCTCATCACTTCATTATAAGTTGATTTTGTTTTCTTTTTTCAATTCTTCAACAGCCAATTTGAGTATTGAAAACAGTCACATTTCACAGGGAATGACAGACAATGGTTCGCAGCCAGTAAATACCAGTACAATACAGGTGTCCTCAGTTATAGCTTCAGCTGACAGTAAGTTCAGTTTTGTCAACTCGTAGCTCTTTATCTAACACAACTAAAGGGTTGTGCCAAAATTTCAATTCACCTAACCTGGAAATAGGTCCTGCAAAATGTTATTGCATAACCCATTTCATCCCACGTCACAAGGGTTTTTTTTTAATTTATGCTCCCGCCACTAAAATCACAAACCGTTATATTACATGAAAATGATTGGTGAAAGGGTTAATTTACCACAGTGGGTGGAAATTGGTTATTGTTTGGCTTTCTTTACATTTGGCTTGCAAACTGTGGTAAAAAAATCCCAACGTTAAATTGCTTGCGCCGGGATTGTCTACAATCTGCAGGAGTTCCTGCACTGGCAAGTCATGGTTGCTACGCCACTGAAAAGGGTTAACCATTAATGTGATGAAAGGACATATCTTCACATATTTTTGGAGGTGGGGGGGGGGGGGGGGGGGGGGGGGGGGCTGGAAGAATTGGCCCAAAAAGTTACTCCACGAGCGTCATTGAGGCATGTAATGCCAAGGTGAGTTTGGGAGTGTGCATCCCCCCATCCCCTCTGGTGAGGTTAGCCCCCCCCCCTCCCCCCCCCCCCCCCCCCCCCCAGAAAAAAAAAAATTTTAAACATAGGATGGCCTGAGATCGATTTTAGAGCCCCACCCACCAATTGCCTTTTCGACCTTATAATTGAGGAGGAAATCAGTCACTTTTTGGGAGTGAACGTGGCTGAATTGGGTCGAAAGGTTTCATATGATAAACAGTTAAAATTTTTGGGTCAGTTTTCATAATTTTTTCAACCCAAACTTGACTGAAAAAGATGCAGCCACCATACCCCACCCTTACGCCTATGTTTAAAACTTTTACATCACTTTCGAGTCTTGACAGCCAGAGAGATATATTGTATCAGTTCCATTTTGGCAATGAATCGTACACTTGGTTTTTATGGGTGCACAAATTTGATGTTGAAGGTGAACTGGTATTGTTTTGAGTTCTGGTATGGACTTCCCTGTGCTGCATATGGATGATATAACATTTTTATGAAGGTAAATGCGAACAATATTTGATTTACGTCCATGGATGACACCAAACTGCACCCTCAAGCAGTGTTGTGGACGAAAACATTCAAAATGCGATGTTCTGCGTAATTTCGTGCAGTGATTCTTTACCGTCGTAAGCAACCCGTTACTGTCCTATTTTCGTGTTATCGTAAACATCACTTCACAATAAAATAAAACAAAGATAAAGCTTTGTTACTTTTGTCAAATGGTGATATTATATTTGTTGAGGCAAAACAGCCAAAATATGCCGAGTAAACTGTTTCGTTTGGAAGCCTGCTGCAAAAAATCAAAACGTGATCCGTTACTGTCGCACATACTGTATTAAGTTGTAAATTTGTTGAAACGGTACTTTTTTCCAAACAAAATCCAACTTCGATGTGCATAGTTCCGGAAGTATTCGTCTGCAACAGCCTTCATTGGTGTTGACCACTGAGCAAACTAAAGAAATTCAAGTCGTTGAATCAGGGCATAATGTTGTTGTTTTGGTTCAAGGGGGGACTGGCAAAAGCTTTATTATAAAAGTATTGTCTGAAAAGCTGAGAGATAAAATAAAAGTACAGATCACTGCAACAACTGGAATTGCAGCAGTCCAGTTTTTCGAAGGCAAAACTGTACACAGCTGGTCCGGAATTGAAGATGGGAGATATTCCAACCAGGACATTACCAGTAGAGTTCTGTCAAACACTGCTGTCATCTGCAAGCAGATATGAACTACAGATTTACTGATAATTGACGAAATAAGGATGTTGAGTGCACAGCTATTTGATCAGCAGGTAGGTACCTAGTTACCAGTGGGGGGTGGGGGGTGGGTCACTGCAGGGCATGGGGTTGCTTTTGCTGGGCGCTCCAAAATGTATGCAGATGTATGATACTGTATCTCCAAATTGGTCCAGCACAGGTGTCAGGTAACAAACAATCACAAAATGGGGAGACCTCAGATTTCCTCCCAGAAATTTGATTGCAGAATTTTTGGGGAGAGGCCCCCTTGAATGATAGGGAGACACCCATACCATTCCTTATAGAGCCTCTCAGACTTTATGATATGCCTGCTGCATATCCTGCAGTGGCGTAGATAAAGCGGGGGGGGGGGGGGGGGGGGGTGGGGGGGGGGGGTGGGGGGGGGAGGGGAGAGTCTGTGCCCCCTAGTCATTCATCCAAATGGGGTATCAGTTTGGATCATTAAAAGATATTTTGGAAGCTTAAAATGAAAAGAATACAGTAATAAACTTTTCATAGCTGTCAACACGGTTACACCAGGGGCAGTTTTTTTCTCACAAAAAAAAGAAAATTTGAATTGTGAGACAGTATTGTTTTCCATCAGGGTAAGGTCAGGACAAAGCTTGACTATACATATTCCTGTCTCCTGGCATTCTAAAAGTGGGTTAATATGTGGGGCAGGGCAGAGTTAAAGTCTGTTCCTAAATCTTTTCCCTGGTATCTAGACATGTAGGCAAGGAGATGAGGGGACACATTGGCTAAACACCATCCTAACATGGCATTGAGCCCCACTGTTGGGTCCATCATAGAGAAAAGGCAGATTCACTCTGAAATCATTAACCTTTTTAATCAACATAATGGCAAAAAATGGCAAACGCTATTAACAGAGGAAAATACCATTGAAATTTTATTATCTTTTCTTTTTTGTCTCAAAAACATAGCTAGCTTATGACCCCTCACTGGAAGGAGATTCCAAAGAGGGGTCATGGATATGAAGACAAAAAATGATTTTTTTTAGTTATTCAGTAATTTTGTTTGCAAGTGTAGTATTCCAGTTTGGTAATTGGCTAAATTATTTTGCAAAACTGTCTTGGATGTCCCCTCACCCCCTCCACACCCACACACAAATGGGGGTGGGGGTACTCCCATACCCTATCCTTACTTAGCCCTTTTAGACTTTATCATATAATCTATGACATAGTATGCTGTCTTCCGCATTGTCCCCTCCCATATACATGTACAACTAGTCTAGACTACCCCTTATCCATTTGCCCCTCTGTAGAATCCTGTCCTGACAAAATGTACATAATGTGCAGGAGTGAGGCAATGCCCCCCACCTCCACCCTCTGGTGGTTAAAGAGTTACAATAGAACTATGCACATCGAAGTTGGATTTTGTTTGGAAAAAAAGTACCGTTTCAACAAATTTACGACTTAATACTCGATATAAACGCTAGGAAAATGAATAGATAGAGAAATTAGGGCAAGGTAGGTGTGAAATTTTAAAATATCCTCCAAGAATCGACTGAAAGACGAAATTTTCAAAAGTTAAGGCGACTGCTTTTCGAATATCCGGACTTCCGAGTTTCATACCTGCTCTATATTTATGTAAAGCAGTGGGGGAAATATTATAATTCTTCTTCATAAATCCCGAAGCAGGTGCCTGTGTTCAAAGTGAATATTCGTTCGATTCCAGATTCTAGGACAAATATTTGATTCGAAATTCGATTTGAGAAACGTTTTTAACTTCGCAGGGCCTTAATATGAGCTATGGGAGTTGAGGCCTCAGCTTCTTGTGATCCATAGTAAGATCACTAGTGATCGTTTCCCCGTATGAGCCATATGAGCGGAGTGACTGGCTCATAAACTCATCTTGGTCCCAAAGATCACTAGCGATCACTTCTGGCAATCACCCGCATGTGCACTATGAGCAGAGTAGTACTAGTACTGCTGATACTACTGCTATTACTAGTAGTTGTATCACACTATCAGTAGTAGTCGTGTAGTAGTATTAGGACGATGACTACTACTACAACTACATTAGTAGTAGTAGTAGTAGTAGTAGTTACTCTGCTCATAGTGATCATAGGATCTTTCGGAGAAATAATCGCAAGTGATCATTATCAATCATATGGAGTTATAAACATAGTCGTTTTACATTGAATCATCTCCACAAGAGGCAATGGGCTAAGCAGCAATAACAGTAAAATGTCACATACCCGGACGGCTCCCACTGCCTGGATGTCATCCTGGATCTCATCTGATGTCATCACCCACATGACCGGAAGGGGTGGGGTTAAGGTTGCCATGGTAGCCCATGTGAGCGGCCATCTTGTGACGTCATTCCCATGGTGTCATGTGGTCCTCATGCGCAGCGCGTGTTTCTAGGGTGACGCAAGTTTCTGCCGGCCATTTTACTTATGGGCGCCGCCATCTTGGTTGTTAGGGATGCTATAGACCCCAATGGTTGTCTTGTTGCTAGGGGCGTGTTCTGGGGTGTGTTCGATTGTGTGGGAGTATGTTCTGGATGCTATGGAATACTTCCAGTAGAGCAGAGTGTCCTGATTTGAAGCCTTTTCGGGGGTTTCTCTTGTACTGTGCTGTTGCTATGATGCAGGGTCCCTTCTTCCAATTCAGTAGGAGTACACCGAATCACCACAAACAATGCAACAACGGTCCAAATCTACCCCCAATGGACCGCTATCTGGTTCGAATCCCTACAGAAAGTAGTACGGGGTGCTATTGTGGCTACCCTAGGACCTTCTTATCCCTTGGCGGACTGCTATATGGTAGCCTCAAGCCACTTCGATGTATGTGGTCACCTTTGCCGGGTCTTGAGTATAGGGGCACCTCTGTAAGAAGGGGGTGCACTCGGTCAGTGCTCTGGGTCACCCCTGAAGAGTTTCTGGAAGGATACCTTTCTGATAGGTGGGGCGGGGGGGGGGGGGGGGGGGGGGGGGGTTCTGAGTGAGAGGTGTTTGATTGTGCGGGAGTACTCCGGTAGAGCAGAAGTGCCTATCATTTGGGACAGCTAGGATCCGTTTGCTGGCCTTTCATCCTCATTCTCCTCAAACGATCCTATTCTATTCTGTTAACGCAAAGAGCTCAAGTCAAGAAGCCACAGAGCAGTCTCTCGGACAGGGGCTCCGTGAACGACTCATTCCGATGAGTCTATTAGCTATATGAGGAGAGGTTCACTTGTGATCCTTTCCCTCACAGCCTCCTTCAAATGAATAGAAGAGTCATTCTCAAAGTCACTCGCAGGGCGTGACTCTCAAGCGACTTATCTACTCATTCAAATGAGTAGATGAGTCGCTCTTGGAGTCACTCCTGAGGAGTGACTCTCAAGTGACTCATCTCAGTCCCAACGATCACTGGCGATCGCTAGTGATCACCATGGGTGAGCCCATGCCCTACAGCAGTACTCTCAAAACCCATCAGTAGTGTGTTGTGATAGCTCATTTTATAGTCGCGTTTGAACAAGACAAGCTTACCTATGTACGTGTGCCATTCCCTATTTCAGACCTTGCCCATAGCAGTTTGGAGTTGTCCTCAAGCCAAGAAGCCACAGAGCAGTCTCTCGGACAGGGGCACCGTGAACGACTCCTTCCAATTAGCGCTATGGGGAGAGGATCACTAGTGTTTCTCCCCTCACAGCCTCCTTCAAATGGGTAGAAGAGTCGTTCTTGGAGCCACTCCCAGGCAGTGACTCTCAAGCAACTCATCTTGGTCCTAACAGTCACTAATCATCGCCTAAGGTGATCAGTAGCTTGAAGAAGGCTGTGTGAGGAGGATCGCAAGTCATCCTCTCCTCATAGCGCTCATTGGAAGGAGTCGTTCACGGAGCCCCTGTCCGAGAGACTGCTCTGTGGCTTCTTGGCTTGAGCACTTTGTGGTAACAGAATAGAAGAGGATCGTTCAGGAGAATGAGGATAAAAGGCCAGCAAACAGATACAAGCTGTTCCAAATGACAGGCTCTTCTGCTCTACCAGAGTACCCCCACACAAATGACTCTTCTGCTCTACCGGAGTACCCTCGCACATATGGCTCTTCCACTCTACCGGAGTACTCCCGCACAATCAAACACCCTCAGAACACACCCTGGGCCACCAAAAAGGTATCCTATTTCCAGAAGACATTCAGGGTACAGAACGAGAGCACCCCCTTCTTCTAGAGGCGCCCCTATACTCAAGGCCCTGCAGAGGTTACCCACATACATACGAAATACCCGGAAGCTACCGTATAGCAGTCCGCCAAGAGGTAAGCCACTATAGCACTTTGTGCTACTTTCTGTGGGGATTCGAGACAGATAATGGTTAGTTGTGGTAGGTTTGGACTGTTGTCGGGTTGTTTGTGGTGATTCTGTGTACTCCCTCTGAATCGAACACCCCCTCAGTCTACGCCCCGATTATCAAGAAGGGACCCCGCACCATAGCAAGAGGTAAGAGGGTCCTAGGTTAGCCACTATAGCACTCTGTGCTACTTTCTGTGGGGATTCGAGCCAAATAATCGTTAGTTGTGGTAGGTGTGGATCGTTGTCGGGTTGTTTGTGGTGATTCTGTGTACTCCCTCTGAATCAAACACCCCCTCAATCTATGCCCCGGTCCATCAAGAAGGGACCCCACACCGTAGCAATCAGAATTCATGCGCCGAGGGTGCACAGCATCGAACAATTTTGATAGTTGGTGGGCAATAAAGGCACTTCTGCTGATATACAGACCGGCTTTGCTCATGACCAGTGCCTCAGCAAAACAATCACAACAGGAAGGTCGAGGAGAGACTAGCGATTTTTATAATCGATTACAGGTAATAATCGTGTTGACTACAATTAGTTGATTAATTGTTTTAGCACTGACCCTGTAGAAAAGTTACCTGTCTATTTAGTGATAGTTAAGCCCTCATAATTATAGGAAGTAACAGTACACTTTCATAAACAGGTTTTTATTTATATATTTTCAGATTGATGAAAGTGCTGTTCGAGCAATGTCAGACGTAGAATTGGCAGTGTATTTGCCCATCTACGGAGATAGGCTTGCCTGTCGGGGATGTTGCATTACACCAAAGAAGAAGAACGAAAAACTTGATTTGATTAAGGAACTAAAAGAAACATTACAAAGGCCGTCGCCTGAAACAAGTGAATCGAGGAGAATACAACGGGACCTTTATAATAGGAATGCTGTAAAGGAGACTACAAAAATTTAACTTCGTTGGAAACACTGGTGTTTTAAAACAGAGACATTTATCCAACAAAAATCAAAAATGGGCGGAGGAACACGCGAGCCCCTTGTTCCTAAAAGCTATACAAAAACATCACTGATAGAATTAGGCAAAGATTTGTTTTTTCCAAGTGGGAAATCGAAAGTTGGTGACGTTTATGACTTTACTTTCCAGGTGACTAACTTTGATGGAAATGAGATAGACGACAATATGACTATTGGCGGTATATCCTATGAAAGTTTGGATTGCTTTGACTCACCTGGAAAGTTTAGCCATGTCACAACTGCCAGAAGTGGGCGAGAATGGTTCTTGAAGTCTCATTAAAATTAGGTCACATTATTAAAATTTAGCCATAACATTTACCTTACTAAATAAATAGGCCCAAAATGGCCAAAACATTTTCCAAAATAAGCCCCCCACAGACCAAAATATTTTTATACTTCTCAATAAAAGCATACAAATATGGGTGTCATTAGAACTGGCTCTATGCGTTGGTTCTGATGATACAGTAAAACCTGTCTTGAGAGACCACTGTCTTGAGAGACCACTGTCTTAAGAGACCACCTGTCTTGAGAGACCACCTGTCTTGATTGAGAGACCACATCTGCCAGGCACCGATTGGTTTTACTCTATAATGGACCTGCTATTGGAGACCACCTGTCTTGAGAGACCACTGTGACCTGGTGCCAACTTGTACTTTTATGCCATAATGGACCTCTCTTGAGAGACCGCCCCTTTGAAGACTGAAACCATGACAAAAACTTTTTACCTGTTCTGGAATTGGAAAATCCATTGTGGTTATACTAACATAATTAAAAGTATTAAAAGCTCTTAATTGGGTTTCAATTGCTAATTCATTAAAGATTGAGATGTTTTTATAAGACCCCTGTGAAAAGATTAGGATTATTGCTGAATAAACAATTTCATACATACCTGAAATGTGACAGATAGGAATAAAAAAATATTTGTGTTGAAAATCTTTTTGTAACAAATTGAAATGGACTGTTATAAAAATTATAAAAATAAATTAGTGTTGAAAATCTTCCTACTGTATCAATATTTGTATGGTTTTATTGAGAAATTTTGAAATATTTTTCAAACAAATGTTAAATTTGCTTTATTTCTTTCAAAAAGGCTGTGTTAGGTAAAGGGTAAACAGAATCTGAAGAAGAGAAATCAAGGCATTAACTAATAGAATGCTGTATTATTTTTGGCTATCAGAATATGTTAAAATAATATTACGTTGTTGCAATTTATGGGAGAGTGGCTATAGACACTCTCCCATAAATTGCAAAGAGGCAAATGAAAGCTGACTAAATAATTGTACTTTTTAACATAATTAGAAGCACATTCACAGAATAGTGGTCCAGTAAGTTGCAGTGTAATAATGCCTGACTGAAGCCCAAATACAGGCTTCCAACACCGTGCCAGTTAAGTTTATAATGGTAGTGGTCATCAGCTTATTATGACTTGTCAGTAGTCGGCAAACTGGTTGAACTGATCAGATCGATTTCCAATATTACCAATAGCCATGTAAACATAATTCCCTCCTGTCATTTTTGAACCAAGTTTTACCATACATTGACAGTATTTTGTTCTTTTTTCAGTCACTCTAAACAACTGGTGAAACAAAAGTGCTGGCCTGGCCAGTTTTTGATACCCAAACACAATTTTGGTTCAGCTCTTTCGGTCTTTCCACAGCTTTAATTAACAAAAGTCCAATCACTGGTGGTTTGCTGGGTTCCAGTCAGTTTCCCCCCGGACAGTTTCCCCCCGGACAGTTTCCCCCCGGACTCTTTCCCCCCTTGCTTAACAGCAAAGTGGACACTTTCCCCCCATATATCAATTTAAAATTTTGTGATCAATGAAGGAAGGGGAAGCTTGTGTTTGATGTTTCATATCAATAAAAAAATATTGTGATCAGTTACTGATGAGCTTGTGTGTTTGTTTTGTAATCAAAACAATCTTCTGAAGTTACATTTTTTTGAAGTAAGATGTTCATTCACATTTATTGTCTTGTAACTTTTGCTTTTTTGTATACAGCTGGTGTTTTTCTTTCTCCATATCCTTTTATCCAATGGTTCAAAGGTGAATCTTTTTATACTATTTTCAACATTATGTTTCAATGTATACCCTACAATTAAAACATTGCTACTGCATTCTAGTGACCTTGATATACCAGAAGAGTGGAAGACAACTGGGGTAATGACCCACAACCATTCCTATTCTATGACAACAGTTCAGCTTCTCAAAACAGGATGCTGGTTTTTGCAACAAACAAAAACTTGGAGCTTTTGGCAAATGCCGACACATGGTTTATTGATGGAACATTCCATGTGGCACCTCATATATTTAAACAGTTATTTGTGATCCGTGTTCCTCTTGGGAATTCGTCAGTTGCATGTGTGTACTCTTTATTAAGTGACAAATGTGAGGCAACATATGATGAACTATTTTCAGCTATACTGGATAAATGTTCTGAATTAAACTTGTACCCCGACCCAACATCTGTGACTGCAGACTTTGAGAAAGCTATTTCAAACTCTATTCAAAACACCTTAGGAAACCATGTCCGTGTTCAAGGGTGCTTTTATCATCTCACGCAGTCAACGTGGCGAAAAGTTCAGTCTCTTGGGTTGGTATCTCTATACAAAGATAGTGACGTTGTTAAGCATTTTTGTGGTATGCTCGATGGACTGGCCTTCCTGCCAGTTGAGGATGTACATGTGGGGATGGATTATCTCAGAGGCCTAACCCCCGAAGGGTTGGAACCTCTAGTTGATTATTTTGATGCCACCTATGTATCTGGTTCGTACAGGAAAGTGCAAGTGAGAGATAACGGATGTCTGCAGCCTCTCCGTATGCGTTGGATAGCTCCTCAGTATGCACCTGCAAAATGGAATGTGCATGTGGTGACCTTGGAAGGAGGATCACGTACTAATAACATGTGTGAAGCGTGGAATCGTGGTTTTGCATCAGTCATTGGACATTCGCACCCAACAATTTGGAACCTAATCAGTTCAATAAGAAAGGACTACGCTGCTGTTGAAAGTGTGGTATTTTTAGAAGAGAGAGGTCAGCCACCAAAAAAACGGGTTCGCAGGGAAACCAAGGTTTTGCAAGAGAGGCTACAGAACCTCTGTATAGCATTTAGAAATGGTGATAAGTCATTGCCTGACTTTCTCCAAGGTATCGGACATTGTATCAGAATAAGAAAATAATGGGTTGATTCTTAGTGATTCTTTGTAGATAAGTTGCAAGTTGATATTCATAAAAAAATTCTTGTCATTTTTAAGTGAATGTGTTATACTATATACAGAGCAGTTTCGATCATTTAAGTATCGCTACAAAATACCGAAGTAACATTGCTTGGTACGCTGAATTTCACAAGGGTGGTAGCGATACTTAAATGATCGAAGCTGCTAAAAATGAATACACTTTGAGATTATATAGAAAGAAGTTGTTGGATATTCTGGCTTATTATAGATTTATCTTAATGTTATTTAGTGCTGTATCGTTTGAAATTTTAAATTCAAAAGAATATACTTTGAGATGAGATATAAAAAAATGTTGTTATGATATTGTAACCCCTTTAAAAGATAGCCTGGGGGGAAAATGTCCGGGGGGGGGGGGGGGGGGGGGGAAATGACCGGGGGGAAAGTGTCCGGAAGGGAAAATGTCTAGGGGGAAAGTGCCGGGGGGAAACTGTCCGGGGGGGGGGGGGGGGGGGGGGGATACTGTCCTACACCCTGGTTTGCTGACTAAATTAACAGAGGCTGTGAAATATAAATTGTAAGTATACCACTACTATAAGATGTAAGCAAAGGCATCTGTTAAAGACTACCTGACATATTAGTCAGAAATGATGTAAACATTTACCGCCACAGACTTCCAATAGCCCAAAATACCTTGGAAATTTAAATATAAAACCATACAAATATGGATATTATTATAACCAGTCCACCAAGCTGGTTCTAATTGTGTCTACATTTGCAGTGTTTTATTTATTTACAAGGACAGAAATTTGTTTTTCTGAATGTGAAATTTCTTTTTTTTTTAAACATATGTTAGTTTAACTCCTTCACTCTGATGTTAGAATATCAAAGTACTTTTCTTTCACTTATTTCTCATCATGTTGGCAAAGGTTCAACAATTGAACAACAATGGAGCTCTGTCAATCAAAATGTAAATTTTTGAACCTTTGACAACTCCAAGGGAGGTAACCATGGATAATCATGGAATAAAAGGTGAATAGATCCGACATCAGACAAAGTGAAGAGAATTGACTGCCCATCAACTTTTTAACTCAACACAATTTGTGAAAAATGAAATTAAATATTTGAAGAAAAAAAATCTATAAAATCGTACAAATAAGGATGTCATTGGAACTAGAGGAACTGCGGTAGCTCATTTGATATGTTATCAGACTTGTAATGTGATGGTTGTTGAAGATTGCGGATTCGATGCCCTTATGTTCTTGGGCAAGGCACTTCAATCTCATTGCCTGCATGGGACCACCGGCACCGTTTGCTAAGACAAATTGGTTGATTGTACAAATGCCTTCAACCAATGCAAACCTGATCTCAGAAGGATTAGTAAGTTGGAGTGTCAGACAGTGACTCACCTTTACTCAATGGTTCACTCCACATACTGCGGAGTGAACCACCGGATGAAACCGGAGCATGCAAAGTGAACCGCCATTGCTCGGTGGTTTACTCCGCATAGTCTGGATTCACCCACCGTAACCCTGTAAGCGATACAATATGACCTGCTGTTAAAGTGTTGTAAAGCACCAGTGAAATAAACAACAAAAAAACAAAAACAAGAACAAAAAAACCCAGAAAAATTGGAATATGTGCAACAAGCCAGTTCCCACGACATCCATGTTTGTATGTTCTTTTGTTGAGAAATTTTCAAGATATTTTGTGCAGTATATTAGAGAGTTGCTGTTATCATTTTTGGACCCTCGATTTGGTTTCGGTTATTTTTTCCTGAAAAGATTTGGATTGGTTCGGTTGTTGGTAGTTTTTGTGTCTTCCTACCATTTTTCAGAATTTTATGATCTATTATGATTAGAAAAATGCATATGTACACATGTTAGCTTCAAATGATAATTGTAACACATGTGCTATCAACCCATTCAACTACTTGCCTGTTATCCCACAAAATTAGTGATCCACGAAAAGCCAAGTTTCCTGTCTTATTCTATGACCATGTGGATTCCACATGGTCATGGGGTGAGATAGGAAACTGGGGAAAGTTTAAAGTTGGAAACATAAATTTAATAAACATGTGATGTAAATCAACTCTTTTAAAAAACTGATTTTATGCAAGGTATGCAGGTTTACCCCCCCCCCCCCCCCCCCCCTCTTGTTGGTCAATAAACGTTACATTTACAGTTAAAACTAGAAGTCATGTCATGAAATGCGCACAAATAGCACATCGATCTGCGCGTTAATCTACGCGTTATGACCATAGTAAGGCTATCAAATTCTGTGCATATGGCCTGTGCACAAGCAATGTTTCAGCCAATAGACCTCCGGCCCAGAGGTCCATTGGTAGAAACATTGCATGTGTTTGCTATGAGTAACCAGGAGAACCTGCTGTGCTTTGGATGCCATTCAATATGGCAATTGCGCGCAATTTATATGCACAATTAAGCCTAGATAAGCGCACAATTCATGACAGGACTTCTAATTTTAACTGTATGATATGTTTTTCAATTCGACTGCCATAGCTCACAAAATCCTGATAAAGTATCAGTCAGATTTTGTGAGCTATTTTTTTCTTTGAGTATAGTAGTGAAAGAGTTAATAGGGCTGCTTTGTAATCACTGTATTTCAGTTACCCAACAGCTAGTCAATATCGAGAGCTCGCAGAGACTTTGATCAAAGAATTTCCGTATTTAGCCAATGGTGTACGTGGTAGTGATGCAGTTGTAAGTACATTTATATAATACACCACCCCCTCCCACCCACCCACCCAACCTCACCCCGGGGTTAATGATCACATAGGGCCCAGCAGATGATGCGGAACACTTTGCGGCGAGTTGGGGAGAGCACGAACAGGGTCAGTAGGTGTCCGGGGGACCTCCCCCAAGAAAATTTGAATTCTGGAGTACAGAATACGCACCCTTGTTGATCCTGAGGAACTAAAACGTCATTTCATTTCCAGATAACTTTAGTTCTGATAAACAGAATCAAATGAAATTTTGGATATGTGTTTATAATGAGATAATACAGGTTGGGATTGGTTTTCATGCTCGTGATTTTTACCTCAGAGTTACGGCACGTTGGACTTGGATATTTTTACAAATTTTTCATTTCCAGGTCATAACTTCAGTTCTGATAAACAGAATCAAATGAAATTTTAGAGGTGTGTTTCTAATGAGATAAAACAGGTTGGGATTGCTTTTGGTCATGCTCACGGTTTTTATTCAAATTTCTTTTTGGTTGTATACTGATGCCACGGCCTGGCGGTGCTCTTGTTATAATTTATGTAATTTATATGTACCATGGTTATGTAATTTATATGTACCATGGTTATGTAATTTATATATGTACCATGGTTATGTAATTTATATGTACCATGGTTATGTAATTTATATGTACCATGGTTATGAAAAGTAGTTCTTAATTCGAATCCAGACGAGTGAATGAATGAGAGTGTGATATTTCTTCTTTTCTGCAGATTTTTGTGATTCCCAGATGATGTAACTATGACGTAGGAACATGGAGGCCTCATCCGAGTGGCCATCTCAAAAACTGCTCTATTTGATATTGTTAGCTCACCTCAGCGAAAGCTCAGGGGGAACTTAAGTGATCACATTCTGTCTGCCGTCAGTCGTCGTCCGGCGTAAACTTTTTTATTATCGACTTCTCCTCCCAAACCAAAATGAACCAATGTAATCACGTGACAGGTCATATGACCTAACACCTCAGGGTTTGTGATAGATGAGTTAGAGTTTGTGATAAGTGTTTAGGGTTAGAGTTTGTGATAAGTGTTTAGGTGATAGAGGAGTTAGAGTTTGTGATAAGTGTTTAGGGTTAGAGTTTGTGGTAAGTGTTTAGGGTTACAGTGGAATGTTTGCAGATGGAAACGCAAAGTAATTTTTGCCTTGCAGACACACACATAAATGAGGGAAAACTGAAAACAATTCTGCAAAATTAATTTTGCGAAAGTGTCTAAAACGTTATTGCACGCAGTTTAATACAATCGGAAGCTCAAATCGATATTTGCCCAGATACGCAACGCATTTTTGCACCCCTCTTCGAATGTGCTGAACTTCATGCCATGTTGGTTCGCAAATGGCTTTGGGTTTGCAGAAAACAAGAGTCGGAGAATAAAAGTGAAAAAGCAAGTTACATATTCGTAAACATATCAGGACATTTGTGATGTTTTCATTGCAGGGGAAATTGAAAAAGCAAGTTACATATTCGTAAACATATCAGGACATTTGTGATGTTTTCATTGCAGGGGAAATAAGCATGACATTCCAAGAGATGGTCGAAGAATTTGTTGGTATCAATGAGAATCGATTAATGGTTGGGAGGATGAAAGTAGAAATGGAAAACAAATTTAAAAAGGAGTTGGAAGGGGTTGAAATAAATATTAGCAAAAAAGTAGAAGATGCAAAAGTGGAAATAAAAAAGAAGTTGTAGACACATTTGATAGACATTTGTCTAAAATCAACGAGCGATTGGACGTGAATGTGAAAACAATGTTCAAAGATTTCCAGAAAGAATCTAGACAGGTTAACTTGGACGTCATGAACAGTTTAAAGGACTTAGTAAAAAGAAAAATAAGCTCTGCAAAAGAGGACATTTTTGACGAACTGGAGTCAGGAAAACTCGCATTCAAGTGTAAGAAACCAGAAGAGGACAGTGCTGACAGTGTGAAACCAGTCACCACAAAAACCGTAGAGACCGCAATAGTATCAGTTAAAAAACGTTCGAAAAATCTTCCAATTACATCTTCACCTCATATCCCAAGAAAATGAACTGGAAAGAGTATCCAGCAGCCAAAAAATACATTCTAGATGAACACGAAAAACACCACTTTGGAAGATCCCCTGCCATTCAAGTAATGATTTACTTTGGGGGGGGGGGGGGGGGGTCAGGGGGAGGGGGGGTCAGGGGGGGGGGGTTAAGAAAGGACTATGGGAAGATAATGACTAGTGGAAGAGAAGGGTAAAAAACAAATTGGACACCAGTTACAAGGCATCCGCCTAAATCAGCCGGAATATAAGAGGATAGAGAGTAACTAAACAAGTGGATTACATCTTTTTAGCTTCCCATGTCCACCGGCTTCAGCAACTGAACATACAGCAATGTTTTATGAAAATATCTCGGGTGTCTGTGTTGGGGGGTGGCGACAGCGTAGCCCCATCCTCCCGTGCGAAAAAATATGGTTGAAACAGTTATAATAGATATCTAGTTGAGTATAACCTTGTAGGGACATTTTGATCAAGATGTGGGGACGTTTTGGCCAAAAGTTGGGGACGTTTTGGCCAAAAGTTGGGCATTTTGTCCAAAAACTGTGGGGACGTTTTGGTTTGGGGACGTTTTGACAAGGGATTCGTTGGTGAAAACATCCCCAGGATGGTCAAAACGTCCCCGCCGCACATTTTGGTCAAAACGTCTCCATATGTTGATCAAAACTTCCCCATCATAATTTTTTTTCAATTATAAATAAATTACATTTAACTTACTTATCATTGCAAATAAATGCTCTTTTTCTGGTTAAAAATGCCCATTGTCAGTTCGTGAAAAATAAATTACTGCAAATTGGGCGACGTTTTGTTCCATTCATTGTCGAACATTACTGTTAATTGGCACTGAAAAGACTCAAAGTAGGCTTCTGATAAATAATTATGTGATGTATTAATTTCAATTTCCATTGATCTCTTCTTATCTATTTCTTTACAAGTCAGATTGACACTTTGGTTTCCCTGTAGTTTTTGTGATGATCACTGTAATAACACCGGTACCTAATCCTGAATGGCATTTAGAATACCAGCGTCACTAAGCCGTACAATGTTGTCCCAGCATTTAGCCATCTAAATTACCATTTTGTAAGAAAAGATTTTCTTCAATAAAAGTGTGAACATTATTGTCTCTTGTGTTTTTATTTTAATTAAAGAATGCTTATTATATCAGCTGGCTATTCTGTATTTAACTCCAAACTTACTCATCAATGAATTATATTCTAACATTTTTTGTGTTTCAGTTATTTTTTTTTTTTTGTCTTGATGAAGCACCTATTTTGATGACTCCAAGAAACAACAACCATGTCACACGCAGTAGGAGGCCGAAAGAGAATGATGATGATCATGTACGAATCTCGGACCGCCCGATTCATGCAGAGCTACCAGGAAGTGTCCAACCAATGTATTTGCCTCCTGAAATATGGGAAAAATAATTTCTTACTCTGTTGATAATGACAGTTTTTGCAGATATCGGATTAAACGTGCATGCCAAATTTTGGTCCAAAATTTTCTAAGTCCCCCCGGACCCCAAATTTTCAGTGTAAAAAAAAAAAAAAAAAAATATCTTAAAATTGACCGAAACACATAAAAAACAAAAAAAAAAATTCCAGATTTTGGTCCAAAATTTTTAAGTCCGCAACGGGACCCCAAATTTTCAGCCTAAATATGAACACAGGGACTTGGCTTGAACAAACTTGAATCTCACCCCCCTAAAGATGCTGCATACCAAATATCAAAAGATTCTTATTGGTAGATCTGAAGAAGATTTTTAAAAAATACTCCTCATATTGCACTAATTTAAACATTTGGGCTCCCATAGAGAGCCCAGATATGGACCCAGGGAATTGATTTCAATAAACATGTGAAACAATCTTCCAAAGATGTTATATGTGAAATATGAAAGCTTTTGGAGCAGTGGTTTGGGAGAAAAGTAGTCTTATATGTTTTTCCCATTTATTTATTTATTTATTTTATTTATTTATTGGTGTTTAAGGTCACATACTTATGCACAATGGCTAATCGTGACCGTGACAGTTTTACGGGTGAAGGAAGCCGGAGTACCCGGAGAGAACCACCGAGCAACGATGAGCAGCTGTCAGCTCTCCAACATCGTAACTCTGCACCACAGCACAGGCAGGGTTAGATTGGTTGAAGACATGTGCACCATGGACGTGCAGTATGCCTCAGTACACAGCGTCATCGTGCCCCCATGTAGGCAATCGGGGTGAAGTGTCTTGCCCGAGAACACAACGCGGTTGCCGCAGGTGGGATTCAAACCGAGGACCTCTCGGCTTGCAGCCTGCACCTCTGCCAACTGAGCCACCGCGCCCCCGTTTTTCCCATTACCCAGTGTTAAAAAATGCTGACTCAGCACTTTTTCAAAGTCCCCAAAAGTACCCCACGATAAAACCGATGGCAGTTTTTTTTTACCATTCCATTCTGTTGGTCCTAAGGAAGCTTCATACCAAATAAGAATTCTCAGTGCCGTGTAGTTTTGGAGATATGGGTGTTTTAATTTTTTTCTATTTTTAGCTCCTGCGGTTCCCATGGGGTGACAGGAACATTTTTTTTTTGCAAAAATTGAGTACTTATGACCCAATAAACCCTCATATCAAATTTGGTCCTAATTTGCCTCTTGGTTTGGAAAATAGAAATTTTGGGAGGGGCCCCTCCCATTATGACGCCAAATACAGCCCCTACAAACTTTTCTTGAACAAATCTGAGCCTACACCTCAAAAGGAAGCTGCACACCAAATATCAAGTCTCTGCTACGGCTGGTTCATGAGAAGAAGATTTTTTCAAGATTTCAGCACACTTTTGGGTGTGGCCCTACCAATGGGCAAGGCAACTTGATTTGAACAAAATCAACTTGCGATGTCATAACAAACTATTATCTCAAATATCAATTAAATTGGTTTAGCAGTTTGGGAGGAGAAGGCGTAAACATCATGTTCACGGATGACGGACGATGAGTGATCACTATAGCTCTCCTGACTGAAAGTCAGGTGAACTAAAAATGAAGAGGCTCAAGTGGGACTCCTGATAGGAAGTGTCCTAGAGGCTCGAGCGAGACCCGGGACAGGAATGGGCCAAGGGGCTCAAGTGAGACCCGGGTCCGAAAGGGATCTGGGGGCCACAGAGGTTCCCGTGATCAGGAAGGGTCAAGGATGATCTTGGTAAAGAACAGCCCAGAGGCTCGAGTAAGATCCAGGGGAAAAGGCAGTCAGTTGTGACGAGGAAAGTGGAAGAGACACTAAAGCCCACTCTCGAGATGCGAAGGTCTGGGATCGACATGTAGGCGGCCTTGAAGGATGCGGACAGGGCAGAGCAGAGCAGGGAAAAAGGTCAGGAGAGGACGTCTGCGGCCAAAAAGGGACGCAGGCAAATCTAGTGCAAGTACAAATAGTGTTGTTTTCGTTGCAGAACCGTATGTGACAGACAGATGCCCCTTGCAAACTTGTGGGGAAAAAGTGAAGAAGAAGATGAGGGTTCATATCACTACAGAGTACATGCTTGTTTACTGGTGGCAACCATAACAAGGTTGGGGAACGATGCCAGCGTCATACAGGACACAAGTGCGACAGGACCTGTTGTCATTTTCACAGAGGCTCTGCACGGTAGACAAGGAGAGGAGTGAAGGAGAGCGATTGGAGACACTCAGACTATTTCTGAATGAGCATTAGGATGAGGCAGTGATCCTGTCATCAGCCATTGTAGGACCAGAGCTGGTTAGTACTATGCAAGCTGTGTGTGCAGAAGTGGGAGTGAATGAGCGTAAAGGGGGTTTCCAGGTAGTTCCAGCGCTAAATTCAGCGGGCTGCTTGGTAGGGCTGCACGGTATTTCGATAAACTGATATATACCGGTATTCAACCCAATATCGATTGAATACTGGTGTAATTACAAAAATATCGGTTTATCGTCATTATTTATTTACCCACCATTTAATTTTCAAGATGTCTTGAGTTTTTTAACTGTAGCTCAGAATGAATAATATTATCACTTTACACAAGGAACTGTCCGCATGTGCCCACGTAATATACACATTCAGCAGTTGAAACAATAATTTTCAAAAATTTCAACAAAACTATATCATGTGACCCCTCAATGGAATGAGCTCAACGAGCTCGTTCCAATGAGGGGTCACATGATATTGTTTTGTAGAAATTTTGGGAAAAATTTGATTTAAAATAATAAATTTTGATATCGTCTGCGTTGTGTAAAGGTTTTTCGAACCGCATCATCAAGGCATGCTGATTCGTTCCGACTGTGATGTCTCAAGTCTCGATTGTGGTACTTGTGTTCAGATATCTGAACAGTTTTCGATATACCGGTATACCGCGGTATTTTTTTTAATACCGATACCGGTATTCTGTTTTGAATATCGTGCAGCCCTACTGCTTGGTGCACTGGCGAGTGTTTGTCTTGCTGATGAATTACCTGTCAAAACACGAACAAGTTATCCTTTCCAAACCGAAGGTGGCTTCATGGAAGATAATGAGGGCCAGAAACTGGATTGTAAAGGAGAAATACTCCAAGGAGGAGGTGGAAAGAGGCCAGGAAGCATCTAACATCTGTCTCCTAGAGAACCTGAGACACGAGGTGGCGGCAGGACTGGCTATTACGGAAACGTATGGTCACACACCTGTAATATACGAAGGCAAGCGAAGTCTGGAGGAGTGTCGGAGACCCAAACGGGTTAGATTTGAGTCCGAGGAGGATGATGGACGACGTCGTAGGCCAAGATTGGAGTCAACAGAATCCAGGAACTTCAGAGTGGAGCGTCTGTATGGGACAGTATGGCATTGACGCTCATTTCCATCTCAACAGACTGAACAGGGAGCTGCGGATCTCGGCAGAAACACTTGACGAGATCGAACGGGAAACCAGGAACCGACACCTGTCAGATGTCGCCGTGGAAGTGTCAGCAGCAATGAATGTGTTGTGTGTCCCAGAGGACTATGGCCGTAAACTGCTTGCTACTGATAATATGAAGCTGGCAGTAGGGTGCCATCCCAAAAATTACATGTTTTGAATGATAAAGCATTCCAGGACCTGGTTCGATTAGTCCGTTTGGACAAAGTCAAAGCCATTGGGGAATTTGGTCTTGATCGTTCAATTCCCTTGAATTTAAGTGAAGTGATCAGTCAAGACACCTGGTGTGCCCGTTGAGGGGATCTTGCGACGACCATCGACAAACCGATGGTTCTCCACCTTAGGGGTCCCAAATTGGAACCGATGGGTGTAGACATGAATTACAATGCACTCATCAAAGTTAAGAGCAGCACAACTATTTATCACCCCGTTCAGGTTCATTCCTTTGGTAGCAACAGGGACGTGGTTAAGGCTAGGAGCCAGATAGGCAGAGTGTGTGGTTCGTGCAAATTATCTTCAGTTCACAATTAGATCTTTTTATTGGTCTTAACTTATTTATCTACTTTGTGCTGCTACGTTGGGTAATAATTAAGCAACCTTCCCCTAGAGACAACCAATTAGCCTACAAAACGCAGGCCCAAATGGTTGCCTTGTAAATTGCGGAGAGACAAACAAATATTGGGTACATAATGATGTATGAGAGAGAACAGCCCGTGTTTCAGTGTGGATGGCAGCTTTAAATTGGGGCTAGCTGGGAGTTAGAGATGACGAGACCACAGCAACATATAGGCCTATAGTTGAGTTCCAAAGACGAGGGTTCCATGATGACCTATATTTTTTTATCTATGGACCTATGCTCTAAACACCCTGGAGTAGAGGCCAACTTCCTCCTTTCTCAGACTTGAGAAACGTAGTCCTACCCCTCACCCACTCCCATAGGCCTTCCCGAAGAAACTATAGCCTAATCTCTGAGTTTCCCCTATATGTTCTGAAACACGCCTACATAGCCTATTATAACAAAGGAGTGCCTTATCAGTAAGAATATTGAGTCTTTATATTTTACCGGAATGGTAGGCCCATATAGTCTAGCCCTCCCTGCCCCATGGACCTGTACACCTACATACGCCTTCATGTCTTCGCACAAGGAGCTTTTTCGATGTTGAATTCTGTAATAGCAAATGCACATATCATTTTGCAGTCGAAACTGACCAGGTCATTCTTCCCGAAAATCGATTTTATCTTTAGGTCAACACTTAGCCTAAATGAAAATCCTGCGCCAGGCTCGTAGCCAACTATATATGCATAAAAGCCATCGTTTGATTCGTTTCACAATGAGAATAGGCCTATGTTGTAAACTAGCATACCAAACCTTAATGATTCTATAGGCCTATACAATGCCAATATTATAGATCCTCTATATGGAGACAGACACGAGGAACTGAATAGGCTATCCACCCTCTTTATTCGAGAGCTTATGCCTATAACCTATAGGCCTAGCCCACCTTTGGTGTTCGGACCAGAGAAACTATTCAGGACGATTGGTCAATTGCTCAAGAGTCCAGCCCCCTCCTTCAACACGCCTCCATTGTATTAAACGACCGTAGTAGGCAATAGGATCTCGTGGATCTGGGCCTAGGCCTATAGTGTCGCCCCATATATGTAGGCCCGACTGCACCCATAAAAATGGAAGGCTGTAGAGGCCTATCGAACCCAAGTCTGACCATCGGGCCAACCACCACCACAGACTGAGTAGGTCAAACACATATTGGTCTATTAGTAGAACATGAATAAAAATTCATCTGTTGGTAGGCTTACCCACCCCCCCCACCCCACCCCACTTCTCCGATGGAAATTTTGTTACCAGGAGAAGTAGGCCTATAATTCCAGAGGCTCTGAAAAGCCCTCTGAATGCATTTCTTTTGTGGTCCTGATCCAACTCCCCCCACACCCCTTAGTAGGCTATGTTCCAGTAAAACAATAATTGGTAAATCTGAAAACTCTTGTGAACTGAATGCTTCTTGTTGGGGATAAAACACTCCAACATACAAGGATATCGCCCACTTCCTGGGACGTGTGGGGAGGGTGGGGGGGGGGGGGGGGGGCAAGGCGACAATACTAGTACTATTTCATTCAATTCTGCTTTAGGTGATTAATACCATCTTCCACCCTCACCCCACCCCAACAGAAACACAAAGACTGTGACGTGGGTGATTCAGGCTTCGGAGATTGAGAATTTGAGTGACAATTTAACTTTAAAACAGTGCAGTCTGTTGACCAATGCACATCAAACGAAGGCAGTTGGGCTACAGATCAGATGCAAAATAGAACTTGGGCATAATGGGGCCTAAGTCAAAGCCCGCTGTGCCCGTAATCTTATAAAATTAGTGGATACTGCCTTTCAATCTTATCAAAGAGGTACTATGATTATGAACGCTTCCGTAGCGGCTATACAGTCACACTTGTGACGACCCATAATCTCAAACACAACAAACATATCCGGTTTCAAAATGCACGCGTGCACTCCTGTGACGTTTTAAAGTAATATTACCCATTACTTGTGTGACTAAATATATACTCACCTGCAGCTGATTATTGATGCAGATGAATGATGATTATGATGAATAAAGATGAAATATATGGTGAAATGGTAATGAAATCAACGTGGTTTATCTTGGTTAGCATTCAGAGGAAATATAGGCCAAAGCGTTTTTAGACTAACAGTTGGCATGATCGAGATTTGTGCAGACTAAGCTATAGGCCTATGCCTGGGATGGACTGCGGTATGCTATATGTCATGTTATCAGCGATAACATGCATATACTCCCGAAGTAGGTGTCCATGTGCTATGGTGGGCAATATGCACTGTGTACCTTGCGTCAAATGATTTTTGTGAAAAATAGTTTTAAGTAACAAAAATAAGGCGGCATGCGCCGCTGGTGCACTTCCCTATACCTCGATATATTCACATGGGTAATTTCTTTCAGCAAAGACATTTAGATCACCCCCAAATGTCTGCTTGTTTCAGAAAGAAGGAAAATTTGGGTCTGTACTAGACTAACTTCTCTGTGGTGCATGCTTCGGGTCAACGGTGTCAGCCATTAGGCTTATTAATTTATTCAAAATGGCAGCGCCCACAGATCTGGAGAAAGTTTGCATGTGTTCGCCCATGCACTATACTGGATAATTTATTGGGTATGTGGTTAATGAAATGGTTTCATGCGAAAATACGTTTCAATGAGGATTGTTCTGATTTTAAACAGAAATTGTTAAGTTGGCTGAGAAGAAGTCAACTTTAATAGGCTATAGGTCTACATGTGCAAAATGGTACGATAGCCTAACCCTGATTTAGAATAACGGTTGCCCAAGCCAACTCTGTCTTTCTGCGTTTGGCCATCTTTGAAGGACTTATAAATCCTTGCAGTGTATTTTTTAACTGTGAAGAATGTAAGTAGACTGTACACTCAGTTTATTCTTGTTGAATTTATTGAATAATTCATGATGCATAGGTCTAGGCTAGGTAGCTGTCTTTGACGCGACGTGATGGGAGGAGGGGGGGACTTGATGTCGCCGACATATTGGCTAACAAAGACCAAAGCCTGATTGAGAGGGCGAGGACTGAATATATAGTCCCAGAGCCCATCCTAGATATAGTTTTACTCGACAAGTTAGGCCTACGCATCAACTGTGGCTGTTTAGACCTATGGACTTATTGAGGATCGATACAACAAATTCTAAACGAAATGTTGTTTTGGCCTATTATCTGTACATATAGACTGGTGATCAGTCATGTAGCCTACATTAATTTCTGCTTGTCGCATAAGCCGACAGAAAGCCATTTGGGGGAGAGGTTGGGGGGGGGGGGGGGTGGCGTGGAAATGAGCGGTCATGTAGCTCATGCCTTCCTCCTATGTCATTGACCATTCACAGGTCTACTTCTATGTGGAGATCGGCGGTTTTCAAATTGCATGTCTGTTTCGGTTTTCATTGTAAAAACATAATAATACCTTGCATTTGCATATAAATATATTTGTCACTATAAATGTGGAACAAGTGACAAGTTCCAGTTCTGCAAAGGAAATCGCATTTGATAAACAGATGAACATGTAAAATACGATGCGTAAGAAGTAAATGAGGCATTCTCCAACAAACGTACAAAACACTGTAACAATAAAATTTCACAGGGGACTGTATATATTTAAAAGAAAGAGTTCACATTTTCATTATTCTTCCTTATCAATGCCTGGATTCTTTTAATATTCTTGTGTAAAAGCCATGCTCTAGTCATGTTTATGTGTAAAATCTAAATGTTTCCTTCTTGAATTAGAGCAAATTGAGCTGTCACAGCTTTTTTCTCAATTATTACATGCAGCTACATTTCTAATAAAATGAATCTAGAGGAAACTTGAATAGTTCGTTTTGTTGTTTGTGCCATATGGTAACGATTAAAAGCAAGTATTTGAGAAATGAAAGTGTCAATGACACTGTAGCTCAACTTGTCAAGACATGTACATGTATAGTATTTGACACAGCAATGACAAACATCTAGGTAATGACCTGATAACAAAGGTACATATAAAGTATTGTAACGGTCTGTACATAAATACTGTAACAAATGTATAGGTAAAGTATTGTAAAGGTGGGTGACAGTCAGATGCTAAACTAGAAAAGAAAACTTTGAGTCCCAGAGTGGGTCTGACTGAACCCCAAAATATTTGTTCTCATAGCACAGTGATAACAAAAGCACCCCAAAACACACTCATTCCTGTCCCAAGGTGAAAACAAAGGTACCCAAGAAGTTTCGTGAAGATCAGTTCATAAATAAGAGCTGTATAGAAGTTGTTACAAAAAACTGATTGGACCTAATCTCGGTACAAAATGGCTACTGGCAGCCATCTTGAATTTTGGACCGCACTCAGAAACATTCATTCTCGTCCCAAGGTGATAACAAGGGTACCCAAGAAGTTTTGTGAAGATCGGTTGATAAATACAGCCTCTAGCCCGAGCTGTATTGACATGTGCACTTACAGTGTATAAGTAGCACTAAATAAATCAAAATTCATCTAATTTGCATAATTTCAGCACGAGAAAAAAACCCATACTATATGTAATGTATTCCATTTTACTAAACATTCATACAAAAATTTATTCAAATCAGAACTTTCATACAGAGGTTCTGTACAAAAGACTGATTGCACTAATTTTGGTACAAAATGGCTGCTGGTGGCCATCTTGAATTTCGGACCACACCCAAAAACACTCGTTCTCATCCCACGGTGATAACAAAGGTACCCAAGAAGTTTCGTAAAGATCGGTTCATAAATACGGCCTCTAGCCTGAGCCGTATAGAAGTTGTGTACAAAAAACTGATTAGACGTAATTTCGGTACAAACTGGCCACTGGCAGCCATCTTGAATTTTGGACCGCACTCAGAAACACTCGTTCTCGTTCCAAGGTGATAACAGAGGTACCCAAGAAGTTTTGTGAAGATCGGTTGATAAATACAGCCTCTAGCCCGAGTCGTATTGACTTGTGTACTTACTGAGTGTAAGTAGAACCGAAAAAATCAAAGTTCATCTAATTTGCATAATTTCTGTACGAGAAAAAAAACCATATTATATGTGATGTATCCCATGGTACTAAACATTCATACAAAAAATTATTCAAATCAGAGCTTTCATGTGGAAGTTCTGCGCAAAAATCTGATTGCACTTAATTTTGAACAAAATGGCTGCCAGCGGCCATCTTGAATTTCAGACCGGACCCAAAAACACTCGTTCTCGTCCCACGGTGATAACAAAGGTAGCCAAGAAGTTTCGTAAAGATCGGTTCATAAATGCGGCCTCTAGCCCGAGCGTATTGGCATTTGCACTGACAGTTCTGAAAGTAACACTAAATAAATCAAAGTTAGTCTAATTTGCATAATTTAAGCACGAGAAAAAAACCTGTATGATATGTAATGTATCTCATGGTACTAAACATTCATACAAAAATTTATTCAAATCAGAGTTTTCATATGGAAGTTCTGTACAAAAAACAGATTTCTGCATCGTCGGTACAAAATGGCTGCTGGCAGCCATCTTGAATTTCGGACTGCACCCAAAAACACTCATTCTCATCCCACGGTCATAACAAAGGTACCCAAGAAGTTTCGTAAAGATTGGTTCATAAATACGGCCTCTAGCCCGAGCCATAGCAGCTTGGCACTTACAGCTCTGAAAGTAACACTAAATAAATCAAAGTCAGTCTAATTTGCATAATTTACGCACAAGAAAAAAACCCGTATTATATGTGATGTATCCCATGGTACTAAACATTTATACAAAACTTTATTCAAATCAGAACTTTCATACAGAAGTTCTGTACAAAAAACTGATTTTTGCATCATCGGTACAAAATGGCCACTGGCAGCCATCTTGAATTTCGGACCACACCTAAAAACACTCGTTCCCGTCCCAGGGTCATAACAAAGGTACACAAGAAGTTTCGTAAAGATCGGTTCATAAATACGACCTCTAGCCCGAGCCATAGCCAATTGTTGACGGACGGACAGACGGACGACGGGCCATGACAATAGCTCAAATTTGACTTCGTCAAAGTTGAGCTAAAAAACAGTCTTTAGGGGGAAAATGAATTCATTTGTGCGTGTATCTGACAAAAGTGTCAGTGGTGTTATCGGTGTTTTGTACAGCTAGAACTTAATGACTACTCCCCCAAGAGAAGATAATTCAATTCAGATTAGAGCTGTTGGTTTTTAAATTTCTTGTTTGGTTTCGGTTTTGGTTTTTCAGATGGTGAAAAACCTCGGTTCGGTTCGGTTTTCGGTTTGTTCATGAGGCCAAGTAAAATTCAATAAAACTCATTCTTATGTCCAGAGTCATAACTGAATGGTAGTGAAATTGAGTGAAACTCAATGAATGGTCAGGAAGGCCAATATAATAATTACCTAAATATACAGAACTTTTATTGTGCTTGGCCATTTTTCGAGGTCTGACACCTACACACAACTTGAGGAAAGCTGCAGACACAACTAAACTGAAGTATTTAATAAAAAACGAAAAACCTTAGATTACGGGATGTCGACGGTTTCGTTTTTTTAAAAAAACTAAAAGCCTCGGTTCGGTTTCGGTTAACCTACAGCTCTAATTCAGATGTCATCACATTTGACTGTCGTCTGCTACAGAAAACATATAAAAAGGTAATTATATTAGACTATATAGGGGAGACCGGGGACAATTGTAACACGGGGCAAATGTAACAGCACAGATCCCGGATGCTAAAAATAGCCGCAATGCGTCATGACCAAGTTCTGATGACGTTATTTTTTGAAAAGTGTTACCAAAAGAAAGTTCCTGGCAGTGACGAAGTGAAGCAAAGAAAAATCACGAAAAATCACTTTTTTATCCACATAAGTAAATCTTTCATCATTTTAGTTGATACAGTATAGCTTTCATCAGATATTGCCAAATAGATGTGAGGGTTCCGTGAATTTGGCGACTGGGTTGACGGTTTAATCCCACACGGTCACTTCTTGTGAACTCGGCTTATGTTTTTCTATAAATAGCTCACTTATACCGTGGAAGGCATGTGGGGTCAAATGTAACAGCTGTTACAATTGACCCCGGGATGATTGCCATCCTATCGTGAACCTTTGCATCCATAAAAAAGTTAATGTTTCTGCCCCCTTCCCCCTCCCCATGTATATCTATGTTGTGTAACGCTCTTTACAATTTTGTATTAATAAATAATTGGAAAAAGTGATAAATAATCAATAATATAGAAGATCATTGAAACTAATATATGGATTATTCGTACAACTTCTGACCAGATAAAAATTCGAACGTTGTTTTTTTTTTCGTGTTGTTTGCAAGGAATTTTTACTGAATTTGTGCTGAACTTGGGCCCCGTAGCGATTTTGAAATTTGAAGGGGCAGCCTGAATTCGGCGAATTGGAGGGTAAATCGTCCCTAGGAATGGGGTGGGGGGCTTGGGGGGGTGAGCAACATTGATCAGCTGGGTGCAGGGCCGACCTGACCATTTTGATTTTTAAAATAAAAGGAAGCAATTTTCTGGCACTTTTCCCAGACCCTATAAATAAATTTTGTTTGACGGGACTGATGTTTGGATATTTTATAGAATGTTATCATTTGTGCACAATTCTTTGTCAAATGTGGGGGGCCACCTAAATATGTGTATGTTTTACAGTGTGTATGGGGGCCGGCTCTACGTCCTCGCAGTCTGCTAATTTCTGGCTTTGGCCCTGTTAGAGGGAGTGTTCAATCCACAAGCACATACTTTCTTCTCTCTGTCTCTTACTTAACTGGTAAAGTGCTGAGTTTTTTCTGACAACAAATTGAAGCTCCTCATATACTGCTCTATTACATTTAATTGGATAGTGCCTTATAGGCACTATCCAATTAAATGTCAGAGAGCAAGGTATTGTATAAAAAATCTGATTCATATCAGGGACAATAAAGGCTTCCTCAGGCAGAATGTAGCTACAGACAGTTATTGCCTGTCACTTTTAGTAAAGCCCAAAATAGGGCTTCCAGCACTCTACCAGTTAAAAAGTGCCTGCGCGCGTGTGTGTGTGTGTGGGGGGGGGGATTCTCGGTTCCATGGCTCCGCCGGCTGAAGAGACGGTAGGTATTTTTTTGAATTTTTTTCTGTTGGACGGGTTTTTAAAAATTAAAAATGAGACAACGCATTTAAAAATGTACCATCTATTTCATATGAAACACTCAAAATTGCTTTTTATTCTTTGTCGTTACAGGATGGCTAGAAGTAGGAAAAGGAAGACTGAACGGGGACGAAACTTGGACAACCTCCCCCGAGCTGCTATGATTGTCAAAACGCAGGGGAGATCGATGCGGGAAGTTGCCAGAGAATTTAACATCTGTCATGTCAGCCTACATAGATATATAAAAAAGCTGACAGACTATCAACAAGGCATCACCTCCATCAAACCTTCATTTGGTTATAGGCCTCATACTAAAGTTTTTACAGCAGAAATGGAAAGTAAGATGGTAGAATATATTTTGCAGGCTGCAGATCTTTATTATGGGTTGTCGCCGAAGGAGGTAAGACGATTTGCATACACATGTGCAGCCTCTCTCTGTGTGAAATTTCCGGAGTCTTGGTCAGAGAAGGGTATGGCTGGAGCTGATTGGTTCACTGATTTCATGAAGAGACATCCCAATCTTTCAGTGCGAAAACCTCAGGCAACAAGCTTGGCCAGGGCGACGAGCTTTAACCGAACCACAGTTGGAGAGTTCTTCGACAACCTTGAGTCGGTTATGGAGAAGTACAAATTCGAAAAACCTGACATTTATAATTTTGATGAGACTGGAATTACAACCGTACAAACTCCTGATCGTATAGTAGGTCGAAGGGGAAAAAAACAAATCGGCGCAACGACATCACAGGAGCGAGGAGTTTTAGTCACCTGTGCTGTCTCGGTTAATGCCACTGGCAACAGCGTTCCACCGCTCTTCATCTTCCCAAGGAAAAAGTATTTTGATCATTTTGTCAGAGATGGTCCGCCGGGCTGTGCTGGCAGAGCCAATGGGTCGGGCTGGATGCAAGAGGGAGATTTCTTGTTCTACGTAAAACATTTTGCAAAGCATGTGCGCCCAGGCATAGATCATCCTGTTTTGCTCACCCTTGATAACCATGGGTCTCACCTATCAATCGAAGCTCTCGACTTCTGCAAGACAAATGGAATTGTACTTCTGTCGTTTCCTCCGCACACGTCACACAAACTCCAGCCTCTTGACGGAGGTGTATTTGGTCCGTTCAAAAAAGCTGTCAATACTGTGTGTGATTCTTGGATGATGAATCATCCTGGTCAGATGATGACCATCTATGATATTCCAGGTATAGTTCGCCAGGCCTGGCCAGCGTCCGTAACACCAGCAAATATTCTATCAGGATTTGCCTGCACTGGTATTGTGCCGTTCAATAGGGACATTTTGGAAGCTTCTGACTTCGCCCCTGCGCAAGTTACAGATCGAGAATTTATACCTAGTGGAAACGCTAATAGCAGCACAGACGAAGCTGATGTCACAATTGCTAGGGAAGTGGTGAGCCAGACTAAATCTACACCAAGTCCAACAACATTAGAAATTTCGACAGTTCCGAAGGATACCACGCCTGCACCAACATGTGCAAATCAAGAGACTCAATTACCTCCCTCTCCAAGAACTCAGAGCTGTTCTGTGCCGTCAGATACAGAAGTTTTCTCACCCGAAAAACTGAGGCCTTTTCCAAAAGCGGCACCCAGGAAGCAACAGAAAGGTGGGCGAAAGAGAAGAAAATCGGCGATTTTAACCCATACACCAGTGAAAGCTGCACTGGAGGAAGAAGCTAAAAATGCTCGGGAAAGGAAGACCAAAAAAGTAAAAAGAAATTTGAATAAAAAATGTCTACATGGTGCTAATGAGGAACCGAGGTTGAACAAAAAGCCAAGTAAAAAAGTGAACAATAAGAAAACCAATGAACACGAGGATGAATCCGATGATGAATTTAATATTTGTCTAGTGTGTTGTGAGAGATATGAGGACAGTCGACCTGGTGAAGGTTGGATTCAGTGTGTCACCTGCAAACATTGGGCTCATGAAGAATGCACCCCCGGAGATCGCGTGTATATTTGTCAAAACTGCGACTCAGATAATGACATGGAGTGAATTGTCCCCAATAACAAATTTGACAATGCATTTACTGTTCTAATAATCTTAGGTCTTAACCCTTTACGTAACGAAACAGCAAAAACCGACCAGCGCTATACACGAAAATGGCCATTCAATTTTTTTTTTATTTTCATTTTTTGCTTCCAAAACATAGGTTATGACCCCTCATTTGAACGAGTGTGTTGCGCTCGTTCCAATGAGGGGTCATAACCTATGAAACGGCCAAAACCGGCCAGCTCTATACACGAAAATGGTCATTCAATTTTTTTTTATTTTAATGTTTTGCTTCCAAAACATAGGTTATGACCCCTTTTTGGAAGCAAAAAATTGAAAATTTTAGTTATACGAGGATTTTTTTCTAAGTGTCGTCTGCAACTCACGTTAGGTAAAGGTTTAAGATATAACGTTCCGATAGGATCAAATAATGAAAATACTGTTCTGTTACAATTGACCCACACTGATGTTACAATTGACCCGTGCGTCGGGGTCAATTGTAACAAGTGACATGGATTGAAAATAGTTTCGTTACTCGGTTAATAATATTGTTGCAACATTTGAGGACCAATATTAGTTCTAATTTATTATGCATGGTAATGTTTATTAAACAAAATTACATTTAAGATCTGAGTGAAAATACGAAAAATGTTACAATTGTCCCCGGTCTCCCCTACTTTTAAAAATTTTTTTTGTTATAACCCAGGGGAGCGCGGTGGCTCAGTAGGTAGAGATGCAGGCTGCAAGCCGAGAGGTCCTCGGTTCGAATCCCACCTGTGGCAACCGTGTTGTGCCCTTGGGCAAGACACTTCATCTCCATTGCCCGTGTGGGGGCACGATGATGCCGTGTACTAAGGCGTACTGCACATCGATGGTACGCATGTCTTCAACCAATCTAACCCTGCCTGTGCTGCAGTGCGGAGTTACGATGTTGGGGAACTGGCAGCTGCTCGTCGTTGCTCGGTGGTTCTCTCCGGGTACTCCGCCTTCCTCCACCCGTAAAACTGTCACGGTCATGATTAGCCATTGTGCATAAATATGTGACCTTAAACATCAATCAATAAATAAATGTTATAACTCAGAGAGTACCTTTATTATTTGTCAGTGGTGTTTATTTACAAACTTGAATATAACTATATACAAACAAATGGGGAAAGTATATAATTTATGAGTGAAGTATCAATCATGGAGATGAAGGTCATTTATTTATTCAATATCAAAGTTTGGGGAGAAATCATTATTTTTGATTTTAAATGTCAGTGGTGTTATAGTCAGTGGTGTTATCCAACTGTGTGTAACACCACGGACACCCATCGGTACCTGAATTGCTATATCAACACTTGAAGTGTTCTGGGGTGCTGCAACTAGTTCAGGGACACCACAAAATTTTCAACGGGGGTGGGGTGGGGGGGAGGGGGTGGGGGGGGGAGGGGGGATCTCGGTGTCATAAATTTCTGAGTGGTGGAAATTACTGGAAAAGGAGTTACCATTCCATTATGGTCATTACAATGAATGATAGTGACTGTGTACCGGTGTCGTATATTCCAACTGCCGAACTGCTATGAAATGCAGTTGATTCCAGTCCTGAATTATCCTATGAACCATTTACCAAGTGTCTCATGGTACCTTTCGCATATCTTTTATTTTATTTTCAGTTCAAAATGGGAAAAACTTCAGCTGCCGAGCGGCAAAGATTATATATTGCATGCGAAGGGACGCAGACTCTGAACGTCGACAGGCCTATCTTGTCAGCAGAAAAAAATGTACAGAAAAGATGTGGAAAAAGGGAAAAGAAAATTAATTGGAGAATTAACAGAAAGAGAGAGAAGGTGTAAGAGGAAAAAGTGATAAAAAGATTCCAGAATGAGGCGTAAAGAAGTCACTAACATTCATACACCATCGATGTCGCCACCAGAAACTTCCGGCATGGTGCCCAACACCCAGGATAGATCAAGGTTAAACAATTAGCTTAACGGGGGCGCGGTGGCGTCATGGTAACCGGTTCTCGTCAGATCACCAAGTTAAGCAACGTCGAGCGCGGTTAGTAGTTGGATGGGTGACCATTTCAGCGACTGATTCATGCTCCCGCATTGTGTCCTTGGGCAAGGCACTTAACCCCAATTGCCTACACGGGGGCACGATGACGCTGTGTACTAAGGCGTACTGCACGTCGATGGTGCGCATGTCTTCAACCAATCTAACCTTGCCTGTGCCGCGGTGCAGATTTCAGAGTTACGATGTTGGAGTGCTGACAGCTGCTCATCATTGCTCGGTGGTTCTCTCCGGGTACTCTGGCTTCCTCCACCCGTAAAACTGTCACTGACATGATATGACCCTGGCTGTTAATGTGTCGTTAAACCCTAATAAAAAAAAAATAAAAATAAAAAAAAATTAGCTTAACATTTTAAATAGCATTTTCGTCTCCAAGACATTGTCACCTCTTATTGAAAATCCCTTGCATCCACCAACCCATGCATCCACACAGCCCCGTCTCCCGCCATAATGTGTCACAAGCATTTTTCTGGCACATGGGATGAGGGATGTTGTCTGGATGTAATTGGGAACATAAAGCCTCTCATGCCGCCCCACCTAAATGAAAATCCAATAGGCTGAATACCTGAGAGAACTGCATTGCCATGTGGCCAGTGGGAGAAAAGTTTGAAAATTTTATCCAAGTGATGTAATTTCTTTGCTTTAGCCATGAAATATGCATCCCAATGAAGGACTGATTCCATGAAAAAATTAGTTTTTGACAATGGAGACCACCCGGAACACAACTGATGGCTGTGATCAAGATATAACATGACAATAAGTTGATGGAAAATACTTGGGTAGGGAGAGTCTGTTTTTTCCACAGTGTAAGAGTCCCAACTGATCTGTTATTACACCTTATGTTTAACCCTTTACCCAATGCAGACGATATGAAAATTTATTATTTTAAAAATCATTTTTTCAAAAAATTTCAACAAAACCATATCATGTGACCCCTCTTTGGAACGAGCTCGTTGTGAGCTCGTTCCAACGAGGGGTCACATGATATGGTTTTGTTGAAATTTTTTGAAAAATAATATTTTTTCAACTGCTGAATTTGCATATTACGCGGGCGGATGCGGGCGATTCGTTGGGTAAAGGGTTAATAGATGTACATAGTTTTAGTTTGATGTCCAAAGTTTTGTGTCAAACCCCTCCTGCCCTTGTTAGCTTGCCGGTGATTACCAAATCAGCAACATTAGAGAATGGTTAATTCGTTATTATTTGTACCAATTCTTTTATATATGCTAGCACATTCGTTTTAGACAGTAGCCTGGAATGGAAAGTTTTAACCCTTTACATAATGCTTGTGTCGGACAGTTTTATGTGTGGAGGAAGCCGGAGTACCCGGAGAGAACCACCGAGCAAAGGTCAGGCTCCCCAACGTACTAAGTCCACACAAGCAGGGTTAGCTTTGGTTGAAGACAAGTGCACCATCGACATGCAGTACGCCTTAGTACACAGCGCCATCGTGTCCCCAAGCGGGTAATTGGGATTAAGTGTCTTGCTGTAGAACACAACGCAGTTGCCGAAGGTAGGATTCGAACCGAGGACCTCTCGGCTTGCAGCCTGCATCTCCACCAACTGAGCCACTTAGTGTTTCGAATCTAATAGTATTGCGTCCGTGGAAATATTGTCCATTCTTGGAAGGTGACCAGTCCATGCCGGCCGTACTGTACCATTACAGACTGCGTGGATTGAGGTGCGGGTCGATTGTGTAAAGGACAATAATATACGAAACCCAGGGCATTTGACAAGATAATAGTCCAGGACGAAACCCGACACAATTATCTGGCCGATTATCTTGGGTCGAGTGTACTATTTGACTTAAAACCGACTTCCCCATACTGATTTTTGTTTAAAAGTGAAAAAATTAAATTATTTAGGGCACTGCGAAGAAATTGGAAAATTGTACATAAATAGTATTGAAAATAAAGACTGAATGCAGTTTTCGCTATCTAAACAGAAACAGCATCTGTACAGCTATCGGCTAACCCTGTGCAATGCCTAATACTGGCGATTCTCACACCAGTTTCTATTTTTGAATCATAATCCCTCCTGGGTAATATTCCAACTACATCCCCAAGTCATGCATGCCTTCTGCATCAATTGATACCAAATTTAGCTTGTCACTAATTTGTCTGAGTTCGCCCCAATTTTCGATTCTCACCGCCAGACAAAGATGGATTTTACGTAGTAGTAATCATTAAAACTTACGAAGCGCTTTGGCTCGATGGTCACGGCATTGGACTTCACACCGAAAGGTCTATGGTTCTTTCCGCAACAGGTGTCCTTGCGCAAGACATTTAATCATCTCGATTGCCCACATGGAAGTACTATGGCACTGTGTACTAAGGCGTTCTACACATTGATGGTACACCTGTCATCAATCAATGCTTATCCTGCTTGTGCGGAGTTCGGTACTTTGGGGAGTTCGACAGTTACAAATTAAAACTTTCGTCAAGTTGTGGATTCTAATGGTTACTAATGTAAAATCCTTCTCGCCACAGTGGCAAGCTGGATTTGACACTGTAGTAACCATTAATACTTTCTTCCTCTTATTAGGGCGCGCGTGGCCCTATCTATGACACTGAACTTCAATCTGAGAGGTCCACGGGACGATCCCCGCCAGGGGTAACTGGGTTGGGTCCATGGGCAAGGCACTTAATCCCGATTGCCCACGGCGGCGCTGTGTACGAAGGCATAGCACACGTCGATGGCACATCTGTATTCAACCAATGCTAACCTTGCATGTGTAGAGTTAGTACGTTAGGGAGTCTGACAGTTGTTCGGCGTTGCTTGGTGGTTCTCTCTGGGTACTCCGGCTTCCTCCAGCCGTAAAGCTGTCCAATACGAGGTGACCCTGGCGGTCTAAAGTGTCGTTAACTCCAATAAGTAAATAATTAAATAAATAAATAAATAAATAAATAAATAAATAAATATTCTTCCACTTAATAAAACCCATGGGGCCGAAAAATTGATGGACTTTGTTCTGAATAATTTTCTCAAAGGTTTTAAATTTTCCAACAAATCGAGACCGCCGATCGCTTTTAAAAGAATATACTTTGATGTCTGAAAAATGAGTAAGTTGATGGTACACCCATTTCTCACGGAAATACATATTATTTAGTTTCTTGTAACATATTTTAGTTATTTCTAATAAAAATGCCGACATTGGTCAGTTGACAGTTTTACTAGTTTTCCTGCTTTGTAAATACCATGGCGTCTGATGAAGTGAAGTTATTATGCTACGACTACAGTCACAGCATAACAGCTTTCACGTTATCAAACGTCATCGATGGAAGGAGTTAACTGCCCGTTTAGTTGGAGCTTAATTAAACGCCCAACTAACTGCGCGAATACCTCGTATACCTTGTATTCGGAATTACTCCATCTGACAGACTCAAAGATTTAAATGGTCTCCTGCCTCCTTTGTGAAACCAGTCTACATTGTACCTATCCAAAGAATTCTGACAGCTCGAATTGAAAGGTTTCGCGCGCCGAAGGCGCGCAGGGACGGTTTGGGGAGCAAGCCCCTTTTGACCCTCTCTAACAGTTTAGCGTTGTTTATGCCGTTTGTTTTTCTTTTTGGGTGGAGGTGGCTGGGAAGGAGAGACTGCAGTGGCTGTTGGTGTAGTTGGACTGTTGATGATGGAGGACTGACTATGGTGGAATGGTCGAGTCCTGGCTGGAGTGCTGTGGCTGGCGTGCTGGTCCAGGAGTGCCTTGGTGCGATCAGCTGACTCTTTCTTTGTATCTCTGATATCATCCCGTATGCTGCATATTTGCTGTAATATTATCCGTGCCTGATCCTGATCCAGAAGGAGGGTTGAGATTGGAGAGGGAGACTTTAGAGAGCCAGTTTCCATTTCCGTCTCTGACTCGCTGCTGACATCGCCATGCTCCGGGTTGCCCTCAGAGGAGAGGCAGCTGGGGAGTGGATGGGAGTCACAGGAGTTGGAGGGGGGGGGGGATAGTAGTGGCCTCCTCCGTTTTCTCTTCCGCCTTCTCTTCCTTCTCAGGAAGGATTCCAGCCGCCGGGCATTCCGGCGCCTGGTGGATGGGCTCTGTTTCTTCTTGCTCTTCTTTTCAAGTCTAGGTCCAGGCTTCTTCGGATGAGGACCAGTGTGAGAGGGGTTCCTCTCACCAAAGGTGCTACCTCTATCTGTACCCGAAGAAGGTGTGGTGGTGTTCTCCTCTGAGCCAAACTCCAGCGTCACTCTTGCCTCTTGTCTGGAGAGTGCAGTTGAGAGGGCAAGAGACGCCCAGAGCTGACAAAGCTTTCTGTAAGTTAATTGGTTGATCCAAATTAGCCATCGTGATTGCTCTGTGATTGTTCAGGTGGTGTTCGCACTCTGAAGTCCGAGGTGTGAATGATGCGAAACGATGTGATGTCTCTGACAGCTGCTATCTACGATTTTGCATAATAGTTCTTCAGATTACGTCAGGTGGTTATTTTTTAATTAAAAAAAAACAACGCTTTAAAATATGTGTTTCGGGGTTTTGATTTTAAGATTTTTGAAAAGTTTGTATAAACAATTAATTGTATGAAAATTGGTTGTTCTTCTAATTTTGCACATAGTCTCGTGACTCGTCAAACGATTGTGTAACTTGCACCTGAATATTAGATTTATTTTTAGATCTCGCAGGTGGCGTGCAAACATCACAACCCACGTCTAGTTATTTCTACATGCAAAACCGTCTACAATAAAGTGGGAACCTGAATGCCATCTTAGCGCCTTATCTGCGCGATATTTTCGCCACATTTTGACTTGAATATCGCAGTATGCTTATACACTCATACATGTTCTGTGTTTATTACATGCCTTCACGTCTATAAACGCAATTATTAGAAGCACACTCTGCAGTTCATTTGAAAACTCATCCCCTGAGTGCCAATGTGTTCTATGTGTCAGGGGACGAACTATCAACAAAACGAACGCATTTTACCGCCAACCAAATTTGCGAGAGGAACCCGTGTTACTATGTTTAGCTATTGCTAGGGATTCAAATTGTAATTGCGGTGCACGATTTGTAGAAAATTTCAGTGAAATTTCTCTTCTATTTAAAAACTGTTCGTCAACAATTTCCTTTCGGCGAATGTGCATAACTGATTTTCATTTTCCGCATGGTTTAGTGTTGCTGTAGATGGGGATTCATAGAACAGGCGTGTAATAAATAGCAATAATGCACCAGTCTGTCGTAATTTTGCCCACCAAAGTCGTCAGTCTGTCGCAATGCGCACACTGAACTCACTAATGTGACACTCATCGCAAAACATTTGAACATACAGTATGCAGTGTATACCTGTGATACGACAGTTATACAACTTTCAAGCCGGAAATGAAATTTGAAACGTTAGGAAAATGTACACCACAGTGATTTTCATCGTTTAATTTACGACCGATAATCGTGAAAATATCTCATCATGAGCGCATTCGTCTTGCCATATGCGCCATAACATTTCAAGAATATCGCTATGGCTATAGGAATATCGTCATTATGACGCTATTAACAAAATGATATTGCGTAACGCTACACTTTGTGATAGGCTGTATTGTAGTATTCGTTTCTCACTCGTAAATAATTCTGTTGGGCATGTTTTTTACATTTTAATGTTTCTTATGTCGTGAAACGCTTTGAAATGACCTGTGAAATTTTTGACAGCCATGGTCACCTCGTGCTGAACAGTTTTAGGGGTGGAGGAAGCCGGAGTACCCGGGGAGAACTACCGAACAACAACCAGACTCCCCAATGTACTAACTCCATACATGCAGGGTTAGCATTGATTGTTGGCAAGTGCACCATCGACTTGCAGTATGACTCAGTAAACAGCGCCACCGTGCAAACTATTGTAAATTATGTAGCCCCCCCCCCCCCCCCCCACCTCTTTTAAAACTGGTTGTGCACTTAGTATTAGCTTTTGTATAGGAAGCGGAATCTGAAGGGTATCCTCGGCATTAAGGAAACTTACATTTTATACAACAGGAACGTGGTCAGTATTGGGCATATGTCAGCCCCATCCCCTCAGCAAAATGCTAACCACGGCCACTAGATAACTCATAGCTAAGACACCAAAGAAGAGCACGGAATAAACACAATGCATTCCACAGGGACACTATCTTGGGCTGCTACTTTGGATTCTACTCGGATAAGATCCTATACTACAGCGCCGCATTTCTGCTCAACGCGCTCCTGCGTTACGGTTCTTTTCGGTGCCTTCTGTTGTGGAAAAGGAATGACATGGAAAAAAATCCAACCGACTCTCGGCAAGATTTTAGTATTGCGTGTGTAGCTATTTTGACATGGCTGAAGGGGCGAAGTATTAAGTGAACCGTGTGAAGATACTGGAGCCATTGCTTCAATCCTGATTGTCCATACTAGCCTCACCTGTTTGCAGTCACTAACATGGACCATGGACTAGAAAATATGACTTACGACTATTGGTTCAAAGTCACACTGCTGCTTTGTAATAACATTTTGATAAACACATTTAGTTTTCTTTTTGGAGTGAGCTTCGTTTTAGGAAATATTATTTATTTATTTTAGGCCCACCAAAATAGATCTTCTGTTTCTCTGGCCATTTTTCTTTGAAGTATGCAGAAGTTATAACATTATCGGTTAATTTGTTGTAACATAATGGGTTGAAAAAAGTTATAACATTATGCGGAGTTTATAACATTATCGGTTGTTTACTACATTTTTTGTAACATTATGCGTTGATGTAACATTATGCGGCGTTGTAACATTATCGGTTGTAACATGGCTATCAATATGTGTGTAACACCACTGACATTATGAACTGGTAGTGGCGAAAATATATGGATGAAATCGAACATGTAATTCATTATTGCTCTTGGCCAAAATACGGCATAAGTCCTTCATATGGGTATACTTGAAAAACATTGTCAACGTATTGTCAAAGCATCAGTTATTTTTCTCTGACTACGAACTCTAGCTTTGAAGAATGCCTCAAATTTGTCATCTATTCTTGTGGTAAATGCCACGCTTGAACACAATACTAGGCCCAATTAGAGCATCTGTTCTGAAAAAAGGATATCGCGACTCTGAAGTTTGAGAACAAGGTTAACTAAGGCTCTTTCTCTCTTTCTCTTTATTCTGAGAAGTGAAGACCTGATTCGAGTTTTTCAAGATAGATGTTGAAAACCGCGACGACGACACGAGGCACGATTAGTGTTGCGTCGTGCATGTAAAAAAAACATGAAAAATACAAGGCGCATAAGCAACTCTTTATTTAAGATTCAGCGAAAAACATGTTCACCTAAACACAAGAAATATATTTAAGTTGTAACAAGGTATGTCCATGGTGAACATCAGCTGTCCATGGTAATTCCATGGAACTTAGCAAGGAATTTTTTACCAATCACATAATTCCATGCCATTTCCTTGGATTTCCAAGGAATTCTAAAATGTTCCATGCCAGTCCACAGAAATTTTAAATGCAGGGACTACCCAAATTTCATCGAAATCTGGTCACTGTAAGGAAAGTTAGAGTCTGGAATCGAAAAACATGGAAGGACAGAAGGACACCCCGAATTTAAAATCTCGCGTTTTTTTTTCAAAAAAGCGGGAGACAATAAAATCATGGATACGTACCTGAGTTACCTATGTGCGCACACGCCACTGCGTGGGTGTGCACTATAATTAGCAGAATCCTCTTAATTGAATATCCATTTTGCCAGTAAAAATTATTCAGTTAACAGGAGTATATAATTAATTAACAGGGATTTGGTCAATTTTCTGTGTTCTGGAGGTAAACTTAGCATTTATTCTATTATATCTTGTTGGACAGAATTCTATGAGCTCTGTCAAACAAGATATAATAGAATAAATGCCTGTATTGGAAGTAGTGAGGCCAAAAAGGTTGATAAATAAGGGGAATTTGGTGCATGTCACAGTAATTTTTTCGACATATTATAAAAATTTATATACAATTAACAGGAGTTTACTCTACAACCCATATGCAATTAACAGATCAAATTTGTACTGAAGATATGCTAAATGGTTTGTGTTTGAAAATTACATTCAATTAACAGGGATATACAATTAAGAGATATCCAATTAAGTGGGCTCCACTGTAGTTGGATCGTCAATGTACAAGTCATTTAATCCGGATTGCCCCCCACCCCCCCTCCTGGTAGCGCAGTGGTGCTGTGCACTAACTTAGCATAATGTATGCCAATGGTGCACTTGCATTTAACAGTACAATCCATGTACAAGACTAGTAATCCAGATTGCCCACCTGGTGGTGCAGTGGTGCTGTGTACTAACTTAGCATAATGTATGCCAATGGTGCACTTGCATTTAACAGTACAATCCATGTACAAGACTAGTACTCCAGAATGCCCACCTGGTGATGCAGTGGTGCTGTGTACTAACTTAGCATAATGTATGCCAATGGTGCACTTGCATTTAACAGTACAATCCATGTACAAGACTAGTAATCCAGATTGCCCACCTGGTGGTATAGTGGTGCTGTGTACTAACTTAGCATAATGTATGCCAATGGTGCACTTGCATTTAACAGTACAATCCTTGTACAAGACTAGTACTCCAGATTGCCCACCTGGTGGTATAGTGGTGCTGTGTACTAACTTAGCATAATGTATGCCAATGGTGCACTTGCATTTAACAGTACAATCCTTGTACAAGACTAGTAATCCAGATTGCCCACCTTGTGGTACAGTGGTGCTGTGTACTAACTTAGCATAATGTATGCCAATGGTGCACTTGCATTTAACAGTACAATCCTTGTACAAGACTAGTAATCCAGATTGCCCACCTGGTGGTGTGTACTAACTTAGCATAATGTATGCCAATGGTGCACTTGCATTTAACAGTACAATCCTTGTACAAGACTAGTAATCCAGATTACCCACCTGGTGGTACAGTACAATACTTGCACAAGACTAGTAATCCAGATTGCCCACCTGGTGGTACAGTACAATCCTTGTACAAGACTAGTAATCCAGATTGCCCACCTGGTGGTACAGTGGTGCTGTGTACTAACTTAGCATAATGTATGCCAATGGTGCACTTGCATTTAACAGTACAATCCTTGTACAAGACTAGTAATCCAGATTGCCCACCTGGTAGTGCAGTGGTGCTGTGTACTAACTTAGCATAATGTATGCCAAAGGTGCACTTGCATTTAACAGTACAATCCTTGTACAATACTAGTAATCCAGATTGCCCACCTGGTAGTGCAGTGGTGCTGTGTACTAACTTAGCATAATGTATGCCAATGGTGCACTTGCATTTAACAGTACAATCCTTGTACAAGACTAGTAATCCAGATTGCCCACCTGGTAGTGCAGTGGTGCTATGTACTAACTTAGCATAATGTATGCCAAAGGTGCACTTGCATTTAACAGTACATTCCTTGTACAAGACTAGTAATCCAGATTGCCCACCTGGTGGTATAGTGGTGCTGTGTACTAACTTAGCATAATGTATGCCAATTGTGCCCTTGCATTTAACAGTACAATCCTTGTACAAGACTAGTAATCCAGATTGCCCACCTGGTAGTGCAGTGGTGCTGTGTACTAACTTAGCATAATGTATGCCAATGGTGCACTTGCATTTAACAGTACAATCCTTGTACAAGACTAGTACTCCAGATTGCCCACCTGGTGGTGCAGTGGTGCTGTGTACTAACTTAGCATAATGTATGCCAATGGTGCACTTGCATTTAACAGTACAATCCTTGTACAAGACTAGTAATCCAGATTGCCCACCTGGTGGTACAGTACAATCCTTGTACAAGACTAGTAATCCAGATTGCCCACCTGGTGGTATAGTGGTGCTGTGTACTAACTTAGCATAATGTATGCCAATGGTGCACTTGCATTTAATGGTACAATCCTTGTACAAGACTAGTAATCCAGATTGCCCACCTGGTAGCGCAGTGGTGCTGTGTACTAACTTAGCATAATGTACGCTACCCGGGTAATGGTGCACTTGCAATTTAACAGTACAATCCTTGTACAAGACTAGTAATCCAGATTGCCCACCTGGTAGAGCAGTGGTGCTGTGTACTAACTTAGCATAATGTATGCCAATGGTGCACTTGCATTTAACAGTACAATCCTTGTACAAGACTAGTAATCCAGATTGCCCACCTGGTGGTATAGTGGTGCTGTGTACTAACTTAGCATAATGTATGCCAATGGTGGGTGCACTTGCATTTAACAGTACAATCCTTGTACAAGACTAGTAATCCAGATTGCCCACCTGGTGGTACAGTGGTGCTGTGTATTAACTTAACATACAGTTAAAACTAGAAGTCCTGTCACCAACTGTGTGCTAAACTAGGCTTAATTGCGCGTAGGAATTGCGTGCAATTTCCATATCGAATGGCATCCAAAGCACGGCAGGTTCTCTTGGTTACTTGTAGCAAACACATGCAATGTTTCTGCCAATGGACCTCCGGGTTACCCGGAGGTCCATTGGCTGAAACATTGTTTGTGCACAGGCCAAATGTACAGAATTTGATGGCTTTACTATGGTCATAACGCGTAGATTAACGCACAGATCGACGTGCTATTTGTGCGCATTTCATGACAGGACTTCTAGTTTTAACTGTAATAGACGCTGATGGTACACTTGCATTTAACCACTGCTACAGTACAGCCATCGAGGACTGGTCACTTTCCACAGATGAACAATATTTCCACGGACGCAATATAATGTTAGATCATAAATCCTAATTATGGAAACGATCATCAAAAATTTACCTAGACCTGTTCATGAGCACTGTTAATGAAATACCCCAGCAATGTGCAGGCCAACCCAAAATAAAGATTGCTATCAGGTCCATTTTTAAAAATATGTTAGCCCATTGTATAACTGCTTCATTTTGATACTTAGGTAAGGAAAGGAAAATAAAGTGTCACCGTATGGTGCCACAGAAAGATACCCCTGCTTATTTTTAACAATGCAAGCTTGACTATAGGTGATACAGTTTTGGGGTATATATAAATACCAAGTGCATAAAGGGCAATGACTCTGGTAATAAAATCTCGAACGACACCTGCATTTCACAATGGGTATACAGCAATAGGATACACTTGCATGCCAAATACAAAGTCACTCAACCAAGTACTTTACAAGTTATTCATGATTGAATATTGGGATAGAGGGACGGAAGGATGATGGACTAAAGGGGAATGACTCTGGCAATAAAATCTCGAACGACACCTGCATTTCAATATAGGTATACAGCAATAGGATACACTTGCATACCAAATGTCAAGTCACTCAACCAAGTACTTTACAAGTTATTCGTGATTGAATATTGGGATAGACGGACGGATGGATGGACAAACGGACTGATGGACCTTGTACTGTGCATAGACATCAATAAGATAGAGAGTCGCACATCAAATATGAAATCATTCCATTAAGTTATTCATAAATTAATTTCAAGGCGGACAAATTCAAAGTCCATAAAGGGCAATGACTCTGGCAATAAAATCTCAAACGACACCTGCATTTCACTATAGGTATACAGCCAGAGGATACACTTGCATACCAAATATCAAGTCACTCAACCAAGTACTTGACAAGTTATTCATGATTTAATTTTGGGACGGATGGATGGACAGATGGAAGGCTGGTCGGACAAGGCGATTCCAATATAACCCCGCTGAGGGTAGAATTGATGAAGCACTCGGGTACAATCTGGCGCTTCATTAATTAAATTTTGCCAGAGGATGGCTTTTATTACCTGGTAAATGCATAAGTGGACATTATTGCCCACGTGTGAATTATGACCAGTCTACGGTGACTGTACTGTAACTCTGTTTGTGTCAGATTAGTAAGTTTGTGAGTCTGACAGTTACCCGCTGCTGCTTGGTGGTTCTCTCCAAGTTCTTCAGCTTCCTCCACCTGTAAGTAAAACTGTCAACATGATGTGATGTGGTTGCTGAAAGTGTCATTAAGTCCCAATAAACAAATAATTAATTCGATTGGATTCATCGATTTAACCCTTTACCCAACGCCGACGATATCAAAATTTATTATTTTAAATATAAATTTTTAAAATTTTTCAAAAAATTTCAACAAAACCATATCATGTGACCCCTCATTGGAACGAGTTCAGTGAGCCCGTTCCATTGAGGGGTCACATGATATGGTTTTGTTGAAATATTTTGAAAAATTTTATTTTTTCAACTGCTCAATTTGCATATTACACAGGCGGATGCGGGTGATTCGTTAGGAAAAGGGTTAAGAGTTTAGGTACATTTGTTTCTTGTTATTTAAATTATTTACAGAGACCAGAATTAAACAATAATACAACAGAGAAGAATATATATGAGTTGTGTGTGTGGTTCCACTGATTTGTTAACTCATGTGTCACAGTAAACACAAGCCATTCGATTTCACAATTTCACGTTTTTAAGCCCTTGCCCAACTGCAATCAGGGACCAATGATTTTAGCAAGTGGCATCTTCTAGCTGTGCTACGTAAACAGCCGAGCACCTGGTATAAACAGATGATGACTTAGAGATGAAGGCTTCATACCTTTTAATAATTCCAACATAAATGTGTCAGCTGTCCCTGTCTTAGGTTGTCCCATCAATGGGATCTTACCCGTCATCGGAACCAGACCTACATCACATTTATCATCTTGTCTCTGTAACTGGTGAGTGCAATGTAAATTTAATGAATTGAACCATCAGTAAACATTGCCATTAGCATTATTATCTGACCACTGTGATAACATTTATGATTACCCTGGTACCGTGTGTCATAATTTCATTTAATTCTTGTCACAACTCTTGTGATCTGGACTATTTAATGCTGGATCTAATAATTTTACGTGAACCTATTGTTTACTGGGGTTTAACCCTTTACCCAACGCAGACGATTTCAAAATTTATTATTTTAAATATCATTTTTTAAATTTTTTCCAAAAATTTCAACAAAACCACATCATGTGACCCCTCTTTGGAACAAGCTCGACGAGCTCGTTTCAAAGAGAAGTCACATGATATGGTTTTGTTGAAATTTTTCGAAATATAATATTTTTCCAGCTGCTGAATTTGCATATTACGTGGGCGGATGCGGGCGATTCGATGGGTAAACGGTTAACAACACTTTCAACAACCAAAGTCACATGTCAGACAGTTTTACGGGTGGAGGAAGGCATAGTGCCCCCAAGAAAATCACTGAGCAAGGGCAAGCAACTGTCATACTCTACGACTTACCAACACAAGCAGAGTTAGCAATGATTGAAGCCAGTATGCTTTAAGTATATAGCCTCACCGTGTCCACTATAGGTAATATTAGGATTTATAGTAAGTACACAATCAATATACAATATGCTTCAGTACACAGTGTCACCGTATGCAACATTATATATGTTATTGTGATGAGTTGACGGCAACATGGTCTGTGGTTTGCGGCTCGGAGCTTATGTTTAAACGAGACACGAAGCGTCGAGGTTGAACAAATATGCTCCAAGCAGCAAACCTTAGACCATGTTACTGTCAAGTCATCACAATAACGTGTATGTTCTAATAAGACACTTCTCATAGCCAAAAACCTACACTGTGAAACACGAGAGGCTTATTTACTAAATTTGTGATTGTTAAAAGTTTTCTTGTTCAAGGCAACTTTTAACAATGACAGGTTTATTAAATAAGAGGCCCCAAGGGGCTTGAGAGCGTTCACCTGACATAGAGAGCCCAAATATGAACCCAGGGACTTGACTTGAACAAACTCGAATCTCACCTCCCTAAGGATTCTATTCTGTTTGTATTCCAAATATCAAAAGATTCTGACTACTGGATCTGAAGAAAAATATTTTTAAAAAATATTCTTCATCTTGAACCAAGTTATATTTAACAGGGAGCCCAAATTATATATAACAGGGAGCCCAAATATGAACCCAGGAAATTGGCTTTAATAAATTTAAATCTCACCTCCCTAATGATACAGTATACCAAATATCAATAGATTCTTACTGGGGGATGTGAAGAAGATTTTCAAAGAATGTTCCTCATATTGAAGTTACTGTTGTGTTCCCCAAAGATGTTCATGAACAACAGTTGAACAGTTCATAAAATATTTTCAGGAATCAATTATGAACTTTGTCAACTCTAATGTGTACATGTAACTTAATTAGTAAGTTCATGAAACAATTTCCTAATAATATTCACATTCATGAAAGTTCTTGAAAATGCTCATGAAATACAAGTATTTGGGTTTAAATTTTAGAATTTTTTTTTTTTGCATCCTTCCCGACATTTAAAATTTCCAGGGACTGGCATGGAAAGTTCTTCTTAGTATTCCCAGGATATTCAAGGAAAAGCAGGGAATTTGTGAGATTGTTAAAAAAGTCCCTGCTACCTTGGAACAAGTTCCATGGAATTACCATGGACAGCTGATGTTTACCATGGACATACCTTCGACATATCACAGAAAAGGCACGGAAAGCTAGACATGGCAAATTTGTCAGTTAAAATATTCTTATTTTTGGACTTAGATTAATTTCAGAATGGAAATTTGTCCGGAAGCATGGAAAAGATTAATTTCAGCATGAAAATGTTAACTTCAGAATGGAAATTTGTCTGGAAGCATGGAAAAGATTAATTTCAGCATGAGAATGTGTTTGGAAGCATGGAAAAAATACTTAGGAAAAACAAGAGATTGCACTAGAGGTGCTGACATGCCTTCACCAGTGTCAAGTTGAGGGATAAGGCTGTGTCAGATGGACAATATCTCTCACTAAATGGATCTACCCACCAGCCACCTACATTAAGGGGAAAAAGCTTTTTGCATATCATTGAAATCTCCTCAAACCCATTTTAAGACCAAACCCCCCCCCCCCCCCCCCCCCCCCCCAAAGTAGCACTATCGAGTCATGTAATTTTAAGAAAGGCATGCCATATGCACCCCCCCCCCCCCTCTCAAAATGCAAAGACGGACATATTTTCAACAGTTGGCATGCCCATGAGGGATCACCTTTGTTTTACAGCAGAGACAAAATCCAACCCAGTAGAAACTGAGATCCATGTACACCTATTACCAATAGTTTGTGTCAATCAGACCATCGACATGAGAGATGTGGAACTATTGTCTTTGTTTTATAGTAAGAAAGTAATTTCCCACCCTCAACACCACCACCAGAGGTATTTGTGAAGGCCACAAACACCTTAAGTTACTTAAGTCTAGTTGTGATCTGACTATCCACATAAGAAATATAGAACAGAGACATAATGCCACATGTTGGGAGGTGATTTGCATGTATTTTCTTTGTTTTACTGCAGGGACATGAAAGCCAATCCCTTACTCAGAATTATAATGCCCACAGACACCCATGGGATATTAGCTTTGTGATGATCCCATCCATTGGTAGATATTGAACAAATGCACCCACAAACAAATCATTCTCAAACAAGCCGAACAGATAAAAAATTGGCTATTTTGTACATGCTAGGGGGGTCATAAATCGATAATCGTGACTTAAATTGCACGCTTCTGATTTGTGGATGTATCTGGTCGATGATAGAGATATTCCAGTGCAAGCGCCCAACCTGGAACTATTAGATAAGCTTTTTGACTTTCAGGTTGAGATACGTTACCGGTACACAATGACACACCAGTGCCTTGTCACCAGTCACATCGTCGTCGTTGGAGGAAGGGAATAGTAACAAACGAGCGCTTGGAATTTAATAAATTTTGAAAGGGCAAGGCCAGGATATGTATATTTTTAATCACAGTACAAGCCTTCTGGCCCGGGAGGCTTATCACGGTGAATGAAGATACATGTAATGATGTCCGATATTTCCAACAACCTGTCTGCACTTGATATGTGTATAAGGGGGACTGGAAGATGGACAGAGTTGGCTGTAGTAGGAAGTTGCATGAAACAATCTACAAGGGCATTTGGCTCTCGCGAAGCCATCCGGCGTATTGATTTTTAGCTCTTGCAGATTTTTTAAAAAAAAAAAAGCCAGGCCTGGGTTATGGGAGGGAAGAGAATTTTTGTCCCCAAATTCACATTTTCCAAATGGAGAAGCTAATTTGAACCAAATTTTACGTGAGGGGATAAGTGCTTGATTGATGGCAAAAATTTGTTTTCTAGTTGTCTCTGTGCCCTCGCAATTAAACAGCACAGGAAAGGACTAGATTATGGGGATAATTATGTGACAATATCACTTTTTTTTTTGTAGGCTGTCTGTAAGAACGGAAGACACATGTCCTTTTGAAGTTGAGAACATGACAGTGTAGGCAGAAAAAGGAAAAGGTAATGTACTACTAGTAATTGACAAGTCTTAAAATTTGATGTGAATCCGCAAATCGATTTGTGTGCTGATTTGCGTGTTGTGCCACTATGCGAATCCATGTTGATTGCTGTCAGTGTCTCTGACAACTTGTCCAACAATCTAATCATTTTTCTGCCGACAGAAAATAAATCTCTTTCAGGGAGAATTTTGGTTAACTGGTGCTGTAGTTCATGCTAATGCTAATAGACACAAACCTCGTTTAAATTGAGTCAACAAATAAACAGCCGAAATCGATAATAGCCACAATGGGCAACCATACCAAAAAGAATGACATGTAAATCGAGGGAGATCATTTAAAACAATGATATCTATGAAAAAAGTAATGGAATCTCATCAAAGGTTTCAAAACCATTCATTAGCTCATAAAAAAACCTTGTAATGAAAAATATAATTCCACTTCCACCCCTCTTCTTCTCCAATCTTTTTTCATCGAAATCTTTTGACTTGTGAGTTTTAGTCATAGAACACATGTTATTTTGTACAAAAATTACGAAATTGCAAACACTGAAATTACATCATGTGGAAGTGGCAGAATAATTACGCCAAAGAAACACGAAGATCTCAAATTTTTAGACTCAACAGTATCCCTGATCAGCCTTTGTGGATTATAGTGCTTGTTCTTGCATTGTAAATGGCCAGGTTTTTCTTGAGAAAAATTATCTTGCAAGGTTGGCGAGTCGCTCCAGGTGGACACCCAATAGGCCTTTCATTATTGATTTGGGTACGAGCCTGATAAACTAGTTGGGAGCTGAAAGCCCATATTTTGGACTCCCTGCAAAGTTTTGAAAGCTCATACTCATGGTTTGCACTGAAATGAAACATTCAGTTACAAATTTGGCCTAAATTGTGTTTCTGTGTGTAGATATTGCATATTGACAGCTTATTGTCATTTTCTGATTACTGTGATGGGTATGGATGAAAATGGAGTACTGGAGAAATTCTACAAAATAAGTATGGATTTTTCTGTTGACAAGTCAAGAAACCCTGGTATCTGCATGCTGTGTGTTTGCCATCAAAATCATCGAATTTTGCTTGGAAAAAAATCATGAATAAAATTGCCAGAACCCAATGTGATAAAAGCAGCTTTTCATAACAGCTTTCGTCATTAACACAAATATAACATTCAGTGATATAATTTATTGTTTATTCTCAGATAAAAATAGTGGAATTAAATATACTGTTTGTTAACTGGTAGGGTGCTGGGAGCCACTATCAGGGCATTGAAGAAAAGTGAGGATACTATGCTGAAGAACTCACATTATTTGCTTCTACCTCTTATTCAGTTGGAAGCAAATGATATTCTGTTTGTATAAATTTACTTTATAATGGCAGTCTTCAATAATTTGGAATAAAGTAAAAATTTTTGAATAAATTTCTGATATCCAAAAGTAATCTAGCACCCAACCAGTTAAATAATAATGCGATTTTCATTCAATGTATTTGAAAATCAGTAAGTGTTTTTCCAATTCATTGAATTTCATTCCCTCATATACTTGTTCAGTCAGCATGTATATATTTATACCTCTTTGTAGCTGTCCTGAAAAAGAAGAAAAAGATGATGTTGCTGGAGGCATTTGAGAGTGACATGGCTTGGGTGTTGGGTGAACTTGAAGCAAAACCATCCATGGTTCAAGGTTAGTTTGTGTTCGGAAATTTTACGTACAAGTAGGAATCGTTAAGACAGCTGAAATCATTAACCCTCAAGCCCCCATATAGCCCCAAACCACCACTATTATATTGCTATTACATGATGCAGGTGCTCCCAACTGTAATCTTTCTTGATAACTTCATGCATGGGCTAAATTTGTCCCATCAGTGGTTCTACATGTCACCCTTGACTGCCTGATAGGCAGCCAACAGTGATGTAGAACCACTGCCAATTAATCAACAACTGTGTAAGCATATTGGGTAATAACTACTTTAAAATTTAATCTGAGGACTTGAGGGTTAGTGTTCTTCAAGTTGTGATGTGCGTTTGATTTCATTTCAGGGAAATTCACTTCTGAAAGTTTCTGATTAAAGATGGCTCAAATACTGCATCATGTCCTGTCATTTTGAAATGCAATCGGTGGCGGATATTGCTTGAAGGAGATTTTCCTATTGCAGTGCAACCCTTTACCTAACAAATCTGCCACATCCGCCTGCGTAATTCACAAATTAAGCTGTTGAAAAATTAAAACTTTTCCAAGAAATATCAACAAAACCACATCATGTGACCCCTTATTGGAACGAGCTCATCAAGTTCTTTCCAATGAGGGGTCACATGATGTGGTTTTGTTGACATTTTGGGGAAAATATTGAAAAATTCAAATTAAAATAATAAATTTTGATATCGCCTGTGTTGGGTAAAGGGTTAATTGAATAGCCACTTTGCAGTTGGGTGTTCCAGTGCTTCGTGTGAGACAGGCGCGAGTGCGAACACGCTCGTTTGCGCTCGTATTTTAAATTTGTCAGGTGCCATTAATCACGCTCGTAAGAGAAACAGTGTCACTGAAATTCTGGTTTGAAAATCAAGCGAGTAATTTGTGCGTGCCTCAATTTTTTAATCTCTCGAATCAAATCAATAGTTTACCAACGAAAACGATTTCGTTATAGTAATACACAAGTGACATCATTCCGGCATCATTCTGGCATGCGCAGTTGTGACTGTTACTATATACTGACTGTGATTTTCCAAAATGTGCGCACGTTCTGGAAAATCCCTGGCTAAATTTCATAACGGGCACTCAGCGCATGTGATGTGTACAGTGCAATTGGTTCCTAGAGGGGTCTGGCCAACCGAACATCATTATTTATTGACAATTTGTCCCAGAAAGTGTGACCATCTCAGTTTTGTTAACTTGCACATGAAGAGTCAGAAAGTGTGATGTTGATGTTGTATTTCCTCAGCTGCCCTCGTGGGTATAATTTTTTTTTATACAAAACCAACAGCGAAACTTACTCATATATAAATTGTTATTAAACTCCCACGCACATGTTTTCCCTGATGCGTCTTTTTCAAACAAATTACAATAAGCCATTGCGATTCTGACATTTTTTGAATGGGAACGGGAAGATACGGAATTACAGACATCTGGAACCAAAGACAACTCGGACCAAGACCAGCCGGCCCACTTTTGAAGACAATTTGGCCCACTTTAACCTTGTCTCAAACTGGTCAGAGTTGTCTTTGGTCCGAGTTGTCCTGATACTGAAGGTACGACCCCAGGAAGATTCAGCCCGGGAAGATTCGGCCTCAGACTTCGAAATTACGGAATTTATGCAAGTTAAAAAAATACTAAGTATGAGTAACACAGATTTATCATAAAATAATATGATGTTTCTACCTGATATCATTTTTAGATAATCTGTGATACAAAATATTTTAAGATCAGATAATGACATTGTTCCCTTGTGGGAACCCCAGAAAGTGAGGCAGTGCTTGTTTACTACGGTCAACAAGTTCTGTTGTACTGGTAAAATAGGGCCCAGTCACCATTGACCAATGCTTGGGGTGGAAGTCCTCTAAAATGGGCAACATGGGTATAAACGATTGACTAGCCTTGATTTTATCTCCATGTTGTGGTCACGATTAGCCATTGTGCATAAACAGGTGACCTTAAGCACCGATAAATAAATAAATAATGGCATTGTTGGAATAAAAAACATCACACACTGTAGAGATCATTAACTTTTATTTATTTACTGCCAGTGCTATATTAAAATACAGTTTCATTTGAAAATACTATCTGTGAAATACTGATTCAGATTATTTGTATACACAGAATAAATGTGTGTCGACCCCCATGATTTTGATTTCCCCCCATACTCACACCTGACTCTCTTTCAATGACTGATGTGTAGTGTATGTGGGGGAGGGGAGGGAGGGAGGGGGTAACTTCACTGGGAAGAAAGTGTTGCAAAAAGTTTGGTAAAATGGGTTTCCTGGACAATTGGCAGATTGGTGATTTATGGCTCGTCTGATGTCAAATGATGTCTGCAGTGTGTGCTCTCCTGCTGTTTTCCATATGGAAATCCTCTTTAATTCTTTTTTCCAAACTTATGTACATGTATAGACTATTAATACTCCAAATAATTAAAACTGCAGTTCACGAGTGTAAATAGCACCCGTCTCATATTTTGCGAGAGCTAAAAGTAGCACCCGTCAAATTTGCTCATACGAAGCACTGGTGTTCTTCAATTAACAGGAGTATTCAGTTAACCGGGATTTGGTTATATCCCTGTATTCTGAGTACAGGGATGCAACAGAGTTAATGAAAACAGCTTTTTGTTGTAATACCTCATAGATCGAAGGGCACAGTAAATGAATTTTCTAGTGTATTATTGCCAAACACCCAAATGAACGCACATGCTATTAAAGTACATGTTGCAAAAATAAATTAGTTTATCTCAATCTCTTTGATATACTGACACTTTTACTGTGACAAAATTCCTGCTGTTCAGACACGCCGGTGTCAGCTGTCAATTTCAAAATTAGAGTTTGTTATTCAGTAATCCTTTTAATTTCATTACACCATCGATACTGTCAATCAACAATGATTTGCGATCAACAGATCTTTTAACAATCAAATGCAGATTTTCAAAGATTTGATTCACCAAAAATACAAACCTCTTCGCAGTCTACCCTATAAAATCATAAAATTTGAATTTTTTCCCAATATTTTCAAAATTATCTCAAGTTAGTATTTTTAATTTGTGTTTGAATGTTGAAAAAATAACTTCAAAATAAATCATTTGCGTGTTTTTTCAGTGCATTTTGATGTACGTAATTAAGAATATTTGAGTTAAAATCAAATACCATTATTATTTTCACTCCTAGTCAAAATGAATCTTAGATATATATATATTTCTAATTAGAAATCTCACAGAGGGTGCCAGGTGCAGACTCAAGGGTGAGATGAGTGCCTCAGGTTCCAAGGGTCATCTTCTCACATTTTTCAACATCGCTAATGTTATCAACATGGGAATCCTAGGAAAGGAGACACTGCTTGTCTACTGTGGTAAACATGTTCTGTTTTACTGGTGAATATACCCTGCTAACAAACACTGCAAGGTTACAATTCCTTGATAATTGGTCAGCATGTATTATTAACAATTGCTTGGACTTAACTTGATAACCATGCTATGGTCATAATTAGCCATTGTGCAGAAATGTGACCCTGAACACACACACACACACACAAAAAATACATATTCAGTGTAAATAATTAAGAGAAAGTAAAATGGGGTTAGTTGCATACATGTGTGTTTTAGATTGCTTTTATTTACATTTTAATTCTAGATTCATGTTCTGAAGATGAGGAAATGTTGCCACAGTTTCCTTTTGTTCGTTCAACAGTTGATTGTTCACAAACAAGTAATGGTGAAACTGATTCTGGTCAAGAAATGCAAGATGCTGATGATTCAGATAGGGATCAAGACTATGTTCCAGAAAAATCGATCGACTATTTTTTAAAAGGTGAGGAGGAGGAATCTCTTGAAAAGGTTGTGACATCTCTAATGTTATCAAAATTGGGACCCTAGGAAAGGAGATGTCACTCAAGTGGTGCAAGGGGCCATTTTGGTGGTCACTCTGTAATCAAGGGGCCATTTTTTGACAAGGGGCCATGGCTCCCTGTTCAGTTGCTCAAATTGGAGCAATGGGCCATATTTAGTTGTCCATCAGCTTCTTATATTACGGCCCTATATTATTTAGTCCAATATTTTTGGAATTTGACAAAGAAGTTTGTGTCCCTATGGGAGACCATATTCTAACACTTAGTAAATATTCTAACTTAGTGTAATATGAGGGATATTCATTAAAAGTTTCTTCCCTGAGACTTGATATTTGGTATGCAATATTCTTTTGGAGAGAGGGGGGGGGGGGGGGGGGGGTCAAGTTTGTTTTAAGACAATCACCGAGTTAACCGGGAGCTTCGAATTCTAATTTCCTCTACTTTTTGTTGCCCACAATAAAGCCTTTCTCTGCAGATGTGGTATTAACCCCTTGTCTGCTTCTGGATGATATTCTGCCTAAATGAGCAGATCATGTGTTCCTAATACAGGTATAATTTGAGCACTCTTCACCAATTCCTACTCGATTAAAATGAACCAATTTATTGATCAGTTATCTATTAAGAATTTTTCATCAAATCCAGACATGGCTGCTTAATAAGAGCCATGGTTGGATTTGATGAAAAATATGCAACGGGTTGAGGATTAATCATAAATGGATAAATATATAACTTGGTGCAGTATCATGTATGAGGGATATTTTTTAGCTGCGAAAAGCCGCTCGATATGTGGCAATGTTTGTTTCTCTGTCTGTCGGTCGGTCTGTCACTAACAAGTTTTACAAACATAACTCCTAAAATAGTTTACCGAATGACTCCATACTTGGTATGCAACTGTATTTTAATGATTTCTGGAGTCTCTGAACATTTCACGTCATTCGGATAATTTTTGTCAGATTTAAGGGCCAATTGGACTTGTCACCAACAATTTTTTTTTTTGTCACCAATGACTTTTAAAACATCATAACTCCTAAAGTACTATACCGAATGACACCATACTTGGTATGCAACTGTATTTTGATGATTTCTGGACTCTCTGAACATTTCAGTTCATTTGGATAATTTTTGTCACATTTATGGTCAATTTCGGACTGGTCACGAGCAAGTTTCTTTTTGTCACCAACAAGTTTTAAAACATAACTCGTAAAGTACTATACCGAATGACACCATGCTTGGTAAGCAACTGTATTTTGATGAGTTCTAGGTGTTCACAAATCATCGCAGCTTCGGGACTGTGACAGTGCTTCTCGTTAAAAAATCTTAAGTAAAAACCACCAGTCAGAAACCTTTTGATACTCAGTGTGCAGCTTCCTTGGAGAGTGAGATTCAAGTTTATTCAAAGTTTCTGGGCTGGTATTTTGGCACCCTGTGAGAGAACAATTCTAGCGATTTTACAGGAAAAAGTTGTTTTCCTAAAATGTAAACAAATAACTCAAGTCCTTAATCAGAATTGAGATCTCTTGTCAATTCAATATTAAGGTGGTTCGGTTCTAAGCTTAAGACTGGGTTCTAGTTTTCGCTAGGTATCTAATTGACTTAGTCAACAGATGTAGCATCAGTCATATCTTATTGGGTGTACTTCCAGTTAGCTCCACTTAACACTTCCGTGTTATTGAAAATTACTTTTGTTAGGTACAGCATCAGTTATTAGTACTACGTTACTGTTTTGATATCGTATATCTGCATTCACTCTCTGAACGTAACAGTGAAAATTTTGCCGTAAAAATTCTCATTTTTATGTCTGGGTATTAAATAATTTTTAAAAAATTGTTCACTCCAAGTCCCTGGGTTCATATTTTTTCCAATTCAGATTTGTTAAAATTAATTTGCCCCTCTCCTTGGATGGATCAACACCCCAAAATGTGTCCATATCTTAAAACAAATATTTTTCTTATGACACAACAGTAGTAGAGACTTGAATCAAGTGGTATGTACATGTAACTGATTTTGATCAGGTGAGTGCCTTGGGCCCCTGCGGGCAGGGGCATAGGAACGAAAAAATATTGGTGGGATGGGGGGGGTATAGAGTCCTATGACAGGCAGGGCCTACCATGGTTCGGCCCTGTGTGAGAAAATTTTCAGTTTCAATGTTGAAAAGATGCAATTTCCTTGCATCTGAGCCATTTGTACAACGATATTAACTCTGGGTTAGATTGTATAGCCGGGAAAATATAGCTGGTGTCCCCCACTAGAGAAGTTTGGGAGGCATGCCCCCCCACCCCCATGATCTGCACTCATGGTGGTATCCTATCACTTGAGGGGCCGAGCCCTGAATAATTCAGGGCTCAGCCCTTTAAGTGATAGATACCCCCATGGGTGCAGATCATGGGGTTGGGGGGCATGCATTTATGGCTTGTCCCCTCAAGTGAAGGCTACCCCCAGGGGCGCAAATCTTGGGGGTGGTAGACATGCCTCCCAAACTGAATAGGACAGCTTGTAGGGTCATTGGAAATAATGGAGGGGGGGGGGGGGGGTGTGCATGATATCACCTGAGGCTCCGAGTCCAGAATAGGAGGACAGCTTGATAGGGGTGACCACATCCTGGAGTGTAAGGGTATGAGAAATGGCCAACTATTTAATTTTTTCATAGGCATGAAAGCGATAGAGTAGTGATGAAATGAAGAAGAGCAGAAGTCCAAAGTTTATTATATATGTCTATAAGTTTTGGGAAAGTTTTTTTTTTTTTTTTGGGGGGGGGGGGGGGTATATACAGCAGTGTATAATCAGTACACTGTATATTTCGGTTTTCATTTTGCTTGTCATGATTTAACCCTCATAATTTCAAATTGGTCTCTGATAATGTTATGATCTTGTAAAATGTTACCCTGTTTTACGGGTTTCTGGGCAGTTCAGCAATGACTATCAAATTTTCTAGACAATGGTTTCTGATTAAATCTTGGCTGCCTAAATTTGCAACTTAAACTTAACTAGAAACCACTGCCAAGTCCTAGTGAAAAAAAGAGTGAAAATGATGAACCATACAGGATACAAACTCTTTCAGTTGTTGGAGAACACTATTTGTGCTTGATTTGATGGCATGCAACAAAATGCCCTCCTAGAAAATATTAAGGCAGGCAGTAGTCGAGCAGCATGCCTTGAAAAAGACAGTACTACAGGTCTATATACATGTAGTACTAAATACATACTTTAGTAGTATGTTTATCAAGCTTAAATATGCTTTCAGATATAGTATCAACAATAGATTCTAAACAAGGACCAGTGCCAATCGCTTCATCATTGGAAGATGACATGGAGATAAAAGGTGAGAACATCAATAATAATAAAGTGTTTTCCTTTTAAAACTGTATAACCCTTTAACTAACACTTGTAGCAGACAATACTCGTGAAAAAAATTCTTGAAAATCTAAAAGTTTTCATTTTCAGCTTCCAGAACATAGTTTTTGACCCCTCATTGGAATGATCGTGATGCACTTGTTCCAATGAGGGGTCATAACCTATGTTTTAGAAGCAAAAAAATGAAAATTTAAAAAAAATTGAATGGCGATTTTCGAGTATAGCGCCAGCCAGTTTTGGCTGTTCTGTTAGGTAAAGGGTTAAAGATACCTGCCTACATCATTGTCAAAACCAATATGTAAGCTCTTCGTGTTCAAAGAATTCAATTTCATTTGTTAACATCATGCAGTAAAGATATTTTTGTGTCGCCTGCTGTAAGCAGAGTCGACACATAGGGATCATATGTCGTCATCGTTGGTAGCGTCACACTGTTAATCTGCAACTCCTTCTAAACCATGTGTCAGAATTCAACCAAACTCACAGAATATCTTCCTTAGGTGTCCTAGCTATGCATCTCATGCTCTGATTTTTAATTTTTTCAATTTTTGGGGTTTTACATGCCAAATACCAAAATTTGGACTTAAGTCATTATTTTACAGTAACATTGTTTAATCCGCAACTCCTTCTAAACCGTGTGTCAGAATCAGAGACCAGGCGACTTGAGCGAAAAAGTCGCCTGAAGTTTCCTCACTTCGCTTTGTTTTCTGCCGGGAGCAAAAACGAAGTCTCTCTACTTTCTGGTAGCAAAGCTACACCTGTTCATCGCCGATTTCCCCCCATTGGGGGACGAACATCTACGATTGAAAATACATACACATTAAATATAGATACATAAAGTTTTATAACACTTATAGGCCTAACATTCCCTACTTGCGTTGATTTGTTCGCTTGTGCCTTGTTTTTTAGTTCGCTGGGCTGGATTCGATTTCCAACTGTGCAAATGGGCAACATGCAGACAGCACCAAGAAAGATGTTAAAATATAAACAAATTGTTATAAATTACACTTAACATTCCATGCTCATGCTGATTTGTTTGAATGTCACTGTACACTCCCCCCACCCCCTCCACACACACAAACACAATTCAATTGATTTTGTGTTCGCCTGAATAATTTCGCAAATGGCCGACCATTGCTGTCAATCAAACCGTGTATCTGCCCTGTGCATATGACTGCAAAGTCGCATTTATCACTCTCATTCAACACTTGTGTTGAATGATTCGCAACTTGTCAAGTTGTGTTGGACGATAAGAATTATTAATTAAAATTAATGAAAATCATCTTTAATTGTTTATAATTATATAAATTTAGGTGTGACCACGTAAATGAGACATTTGAATGTTCGAATTAAGCCATTGAGGTTTTGTAATTCATTCTCCATTTGGATTAACCACCCCCGAAGATGCCATTAAACACGTTCACGTGTATTAAAAAAATGCCTTCCATGATAAAACCGAATCAGATCCATTTGGCCAACCCCTCTCAATGATAGAAACATTGTCACGTGTTTTTGTGTTACAAGGTTGTCGATTGGTTTAATGAATAGTGGAAACAAGGTTCGTATCCAATGACAGAAAGTGGCTGTCTGTGACACGTAAATGTAAATAAATGCACGTGTTCAGGAGTGACAGTTTTTAACAACAGTCGAAGATGAAAACAGCAAAATATTGTAAAATAAAATCCCAAAATATTGACGATTCTGTGAGCAGTCATTCCCGTACAACACATCAAGAGTCTTTTGGTCCAAATAATTAATTGCGCATTCAGACCCATTTTTTGAACGCCATTTGTGCATTACCAGGATGGTCCGTGGATGGAGCAAGACTTTAACTTTGTAATTTGTGACGTGACGTCGTTTGAGCAAATCAACAGCCCTGCCAGGACCGACAGGGAAACGGTCAAATCGCCGCCAGTCAAATTCGACGCTGACAATTTCGGACGAATCGGCCGCCAGTCAGTACAAATCAAAATGTCAACATCGAAATTTATCAAATTCATGCACCGGCCGGTACTCCAAACAACAGAAACCAAAAATTCCTTCAGTAATAATTACAAGAAAAGTTTTGTGCAGAGCACAAGCACACACAGGAGGAATCATGAAAAAAAACACTTTTCATGCATCCACCTTGAAATAACTTACTATTAGAACATTTGCTGATCTTCTGTTAATACTTCCTGACTTGGGAAATTATTTGCTTGACAGACTTTGGTCATAGATTTTAACCACAGTTGGGTGCATGGATTGGGTGCACAATGGTGCACTGTGTGTGTGTGTGGGGGGGGGGGGGGGGGGGGGGGGGGGGGGTAAGGGGGCGGGGGACCCTACACAAGAGAGTGGTAGCAGAGATTTTCAACCCAATAGTTATTTTATGATTTTTTAAGCATGGTATAAAAAACATCCAGTCTTTCAATTTTGAAAATCGTGGGCGCGTTATACATCGCTCGCTACTATTTGAAGTGAGGCGCGCTATCCTGTATCCAGTCCCATCGAGTGATGGTCGTGTTGTTGGCAAGAACAATTCACATGCAAATTGCAATTGCATCCACTAATTGACAGCACTGTGCATTCAGTACGGTATTTTGGCACATTTATATTGAAGGGCAACATGAAAGCTGGACGATTTGGTGCTTTCATGGTTTCCATTAACCCTTTAACTAACGCTAGTAGCAGAGGACACTCGCAAACAAATTCTCGTATAACTGAAAATTTTCATCTTTTTGGCTTCCAAAACATAGGTTGTGACCCCTCATTGGAACGAGCGCGACATTGGAACGAGCGCAACGCGCTCGTTCCAATGAGGGGTCACAACCCATGTTTTGGAAGCAAAAAATGAAAATATTAAAAAGAATTTGAATGGCGATTTTCATATAACGATGGCCGGTTTTGAACGTTACGTTAGGTAAAGGGTTAAAGGAATCAAAACTTTTGGGTCATGACGATGTATTATGCTCCAAGTAACAAAAAAAAAAAGAAAAAAAAAAGCAAAGAAAGAGTACATTGCGGCTATAATTTATGCAGGGCTAATAAATTTGCTCCATTGGTGAATACTGAATGGTGATTTGTCCAGGGAACACGAATCTCTCAGAGAACACCATGTTTTTTCAAACAGTAGAAGTAAAGAGGATTTAAGCTGAATACATTCAAACTGTTACAAATCCAAGGCGTGCTGTTGTTGGCTCGCAAGAAGTTAACATCGCGGGTGCCATGGCGCGCAAGAGCGATAGCGCGCCTCAAAATCGAAAGACTGAGCATCAGTATCATAAACAACTGGATGTTTGTTACCTTTGTTACTGGTGGTCCAAGAGCTGAAAATTTTCTCTTTTTTTTGTGTCGTTTTCGTGCAAACATTTCCCTGAAATCCATCCCATTGTCTAGAAAACCATGCAAAGTTTCAGCCAATGAACTGCTGTGTTATATCCAGAGGTTCATTGGCTGAAACTTTGCTTCTGCTTGTTATAGTTTGCAGCAGATTACAAATTATTGCTTGACGAATCTTCACTCTTCGATTGATTTGGTGATAATACACTGTCTCTCACTTCTTCCTGTTTCTCACTCACTTCTCCCTGTTCTCACTCACTTCGCCCTAAATTTGGTGGAGGGAGAAGTCACTTCTCCCTGAAATTTGCCTCTTGGCTGGTCTCTGGTCAGAATTGAACCAAACTTACAGGATATCTTCCTTAGGTGTCCTAGTTGTGCACCTCAAGCTCTGATTTTTGATTTTTTCAAGTTTTGGGGTTTTACATGCCAAATTTTTTATTGTACAGTGACATTTTCCTTGCAGGCGACACATGTCTTCAATAGAAGACTCACATCTAAGTTCTTAAAGTTTAGCAACATATCTCAACTTGTTTACTGCTAATTTCTGTTTTTTTTATAGATACAAATTTACTCAATATATTTTACTTGATTACAAATTATTGAAGAGTGCCTACTGGCACTCTTCCATAATTTGTAATCAAATAAAGCTATGCAGTTAAAGTACAATTGGCTTTTGAGGCTGAATATGAAACATATGCAATAATATAAGATCTTTAGCACTTTTCTCTGAAGCCCTGATAGTGGCTTCCAGCAATGTACCAGTTAATCGAAAATTTGGAAAAACTCAAAACATTTATTTTACAACTTTAGAAACTTCAATATTTTCTCTGTACTGATGGTACACGCACAAACATTCTTCTTAGTACATTTCAATTCAGATTCATATCAGGGGTCGGAAAAGTTTCTCAAATCGGCTATTCAATATGGCAATATAACCAATAAAACAATTCACAAATTGACTTGTAATTCATGTTTTTACAATTGCTAACATCTGACACACTTTCCCAAACATTATATTTGTATTTCTGTGGGATTTCCCTGAGTATTCTATGCCAGTTTGTAGTTTGGGACAAACTGGCTTTCTGATTGTTCAAAATTGTACAATGACCTGAAAGCATGTTTCCCACTTCATAAAATCACTTTAATTTCATTGCAAATATGTTTTGGGGTTTTGTGGTCGATCAACCATACTGAAAAAGTTTAAACTTTGTTATATACACAACAGTTCAGTTATAAAGCAAGGCACTCCTATTTTGGTGAACGTGATCTGCAAGAAGAGAATTATGTTGCAATTTAGGACTGTCATATTTCATTCAACTATAACCACTGGCCCAGACTAGCTATCAGTTGAAATGGGAGGGGGGGGGGGGGGGGGTACCCATTGGCTTATGCCCATGGTAGCTGTTTGAAACTAAATATTCAAAAAACATAACTATTGCATAATTATTTTCAAAAAGTATTCAAACTTCATATGGGGGAAGGCAGAAATGGGTGGGGAAAATCCAGTCTTTAGCTCTGGTTTTCCCTCCGGTCAAAATGATGGGTTTAATACTCCTTTGGAAAAAAAAATCTGGAGCACTGATTAACTCGACCTATATAATTAATCATCACTTTCAGACATTCAACAAATAGCTTGGTAGTTACTGTAGAAAGTTATAGATGAACTTTCAGCATAAGGTTTCAGTTTAGTTACAATGCTGCTGACTAATGGGTGATGTATTTTCTAAAATTCATGTCTGTTGAAATATGTCAGAAATAAACGCGAGAACTGAAAGGAAATCGCAATATGCGTCAGATTTTCAAAACAACACCAGATACTTAAAGATTTCATTGCCTGAGTGCTATAGCATTCTATGTCCCCTATGGGGACATATAGAAGTTCAAGTTAGAACACACAAACACTTAGGCCACTCTTAATCACATCTAGATGACACGCCTTTTTGTAATTTCATTGATTGGTCAATGATTTATTCTTTTTCAAAGGAAGTAAGTCACGTGCTTGTTTCAGGTGGCACATTATAGTAAGAACAGGGTGCCAAATTCTGATTTTCTGACCTGTCTGTTCCCTCCAAACCTAAGAATGATTGTCGATTTGATTCAAGATACAATTTGAATCATAAAATTATATTTTTATACTGTACCAATGACCCAGACTTAGCTGGTGCTAACTCCAACAAAACCAGGGCCAAACACAAATTTTGCCCCCCAATCCCCAAAATTTGCATCCAAAACAAAAAGAAATCATGTCCTATAGGACCTCCATACTACGCCCCCACTGCGCATGCGCAGTGTCAAGGACGTCCCGAAATTGGCGCCAATTATCATTCTCTGTTTGGCCCTTCATCAGTCAACATCTCACTGATCTTTGTGCTTGTAAATCTCAGTTTAAAGGATGCCAGACACATAATTTTTGGAGAAATGGTGATTCTAAGGAGGATATAGAAGGAGGAGAGGAAAAAGAAGTGACAAAAAATAATCAGGGCTGTACTTAAAATTTTTTGATGAAATTATGTTAAGTTGCCTATTTTCGAGGCATGGGCCTCTTGTTGTCATTCTTGCTAAATGTTGCACTGCTTATTCAGTGTTTCCTCTCCCCTAGCCTTCTAAAGTCCCCCCTTGCAATTCTCCCATGCTTTTGGCATATTTTTGAGAAAGTTCATTTCTAAAATTTTCCTGGGAGAGTTGCTTGGATACAGAATGTTTTCTGTTATTTTCCCCATAGTTACGTTTTCACCCATGGGTGTATAAACGTTGTGTTCTGCATCTTCCATCTGATGTTCTGCAGATTCTCCCCTGGGAGTCTCTGTCTTGCATCAGATAGAGTGTAATTTTGATGACTGATTTCGGGCCAGTTTTTTCAGTGCCTGGAGTCATGTTTTCTGGTGTTTTACACTGTTTGTTTACATTGGCAACAGCCTTTTTTGAGGGGGGCTGTTTGCTTTTGGTGTAGTTTATCTCACTATAAGATACATTTATATTATCCGTAAGTGTCTCATTAATTATTTAATATAAATTTAAAATTTTTGACTACACTTAGCCATCGGATCCATCGGGGCTCAACGTAACTTTTCAGCAACTTGGGCTTCGCTGAAAAAATATTTTTTCAAAATTATTTTGATTTGCAATTGTTTTTGCATTTATTAATGGATCATGTTATTATGTATCTTTGTGTCAGGGGTTTGTGCGAGTAACTAGGACTTGTTGTTGACTTTTCACAATGAAAGGATATTGTTCAAATTGTAATGGGAAGAATCTTCCTCTGACTTTCATGATCATTGTATTAATTGTAGTCAGTGTTCTCGCACTAATCCCTGTTCTATATGTCAATATTGGGATGACAAACATTGGAAACGTGTGTCACGGTATGTTATTACTGGAGAAAGGGCGATACCGGCTCTTTCTCCGCAAGGTCACTCTACTCTCTCAGTTTCTATTTCAGAGGAACAAGAACAGGGTGATGTTTCCATGTTATCTTCTGCAAGTGCGCTTCCGTCGTCACAAATGAATTCAGAGCTAGCGGCAAAAGTGCTCATGGAGATTAGACAAATGTCGTCCGCTAGCTCGCCCGGTGTAGCGTCCATTCACCGAATGGTTCGGCAGTCGGGTTCGTCCGATGCGGTCCAGGAGGAAATGTTGGGTGATGCGAGCACTATAAACATTCAATGTGCACACCCAGTGACGGCAGATAGTAAGCGAGATCGGAGGAAGCCTTTGAGTCCGGTTCCTAGCTCGTCCAGGTCCAGCCGGGCCGCGAGCGAGAGAGGGCCTCTCTCTCGTACAACAACATCTGGGACCAGATGTTGTGGTACAAAATGTGTCGCAAGCGGAGCATACGTCCGTCGCTCGGGACGCTCCGTTGTATAAGCAGTCCGCGGAGACTGCTAAGGCTTCTTCTTCTCGTCAGCGCACACGACCGCACCTTGGCTGTGTGACCGCCGATATCTTACCAGCTTCGCCGATCAAGGATTCTTCGGCGACCAGGTCACACCATCCGGCAGCCAGGGATTCGAGACCGATGGACTCCGGACGTTCGCATAGAAAAAGTATGCGGGAGCCATCTGATGTGGAGCTGCCCTCGGCGAAGCAGCGAAAGACTGCGCCTCCGCAGGTCTCGACGCCGGACATTCTTGTGCTGATAGCACAGCTTATCGCAGCATCCCAACAGCCGACAGAAACGGTGTCGGATCGAGAATTATCCGACGGCGCTGGGTCGGTACGCTCCGCCGAAGCATCGGGAGCGGACGACCGGGAGCATCATGAGGTCCGACCGGATGGTGAAAGGGATACGGATAATTTGGAGCTATCCCTTTCGGAACAACATAAAGCTGCCGTGGACTTCATCCGGCACTTTCTCCTTCAAGTTGTTCCGTCGGGCCAGACTGCTGCGGTTCCGGACAAGAGGATTATAGCGTCATTGGACTCTGAATTTTTTGAGCGGTTCAGGGACATCGCTCCCGAGTTTCCGTCGCAGTCCAATAATGTTGCAAGAACATTTGAATTATTGAACGACGCTATATTTAAACTTGCTTCCAAGACGGGGAAAGCAGGTTTCTTGTCCGCCAATACTCTCAACCTGCCTTTCATTAATGCAAGGAATAAATTCGACACGGCAGGACAGCGTATCCCGAGAGTTCCTCTGCGTATGGATGACGAGGCGGAAGACTTAGAGCTATCATTACCGTCGTCGGCTTCTATTCCAACCGCAGTGTTGGAAACAGCTATTTCGTCTAACAGAGCCAATTTAGATGCCTTATCTTACGCAGATCACCTTACTAAGGCGTTATCACTGCACCTTCAAGGGAAAGAGTTTCAGGATATACAATCCTCTTTAAGACTTCTTTCAAGGGCAGTAGCTTATTCCACGTGTAACTCCGCCCTTTCTGTGGCAAACCTGGAGTTGGTTAGACGTGATGCAGCCCTAGCTACATCCACACTGGTGGATACTAAGGTGAAGAACTCTCTCAGAGTCGCTTCGGTCTCCGGAGAACTTCTCTTTGACGGCAAGCTTTCTGCTATTTATGATAAAATTACAAAGAAAGCTTCAGATTCTCTGTTGTTCAAATCTGCTTCTAAGAAGTCGGATACAGCAGACAAGAATAAGACAGGCACTTCTGGGTCTAATGCGCCCAAGAGAGGTTCCTATAGAGGTTCCGGTGCGTCCTCTTGGTCTTATTCGAGAGACCGTCAGGGTAGCGACTCTCGTTCGGGACGTCCGTTGGGCCGGGACATCCGGTCGGACGCCCCGAGGTCGAAGGGACGAGGCGCGGGTCGTGGAGGACGTGGTTTCTCCTACCACAGGCCTGGCAGGTCCAGGAGGTGATGGCTTAAACCTCTATCGCGTACCGGTTGGCGGAAGGTTGTCAAGCTTTTCACAAGAATGGGCGTCGATTACGGACGACCCTTGGGTGAGAGGAGTGACTTCGGAAGGTCTAAAGATATCCTTCAAACGAAAGCCTCCATTAACTCGAAGTCCAAAGTGGACTCAACTTCCGTCAAATCCGCAGAAAAGAGACGCTCTGTTATCAGAGGTGCAGTCTCTTTTAATGAAGAACGCGGTAGAGGTCGTAGAAAACCAGGAGACTCCGGGATTCTACAGCCATTTGTTTCTGGTTCCGAATCCAGACGGCTCGTTCCGTCCAGTCATAGATTTGAGCTGGATAAACAAGCCGATCGTCGCTCCGAAATTTTATATGGAGACGATTCGATCGGTCAGAGCGAGTATTCGGGTGAACGATTATGCAACAAGCATAGGTCTCAAAGATGCGTACTTTCACGTCATGGTACATCCGACATTCAGAAAGTATCTACGCTTCGCAGTCCTAGGAGTGGTGTATCAATTCCGGGCGATGTGCTTCGGATTGAATCTAGCACCCTGGGCTTTCACTCGGGTAATGAACTCGGTAATGATCTATTTCCGAGCTCATTCGTCTGCGGTAACGTCGGCCTACCTGGACGACATTCTTCAGAGGTACGGCAACGAGTTAACGCTTCAGAACGATGTTCAGAATCTACTTCTATTGCTCCGACGTCTCGGTTTTATAGTAAACGAGGAGAAGTCGGATCTGGTGCCGTCCAAGTCATTCACTCATCTGGGAATGAGCTTCGAGACGCACAACAATCTCGTTCGTCTGCCGTTAACCAGAGCGAAATTAGTCAGTTGTTACGCTCGCTATTGTCTGCACGCAGACAAAGTCACAGCGAGAGAATTTATGAGACTGATAGGTCTGTGCCGAGCCGCTGCGGATCTCATTCCGATGGGGCGGTTACGCACGCGTCCTCTCCAAATTTTCTTGACTCAGAATTGGAGTGTGAAAATTCATTCGCTCGATGTAGACGTTCTCTTGTCAGATCAAGTGAAACAAGAGATTCAGACTTGGGCAAACATTCAGTGGTTAACTCAGGGAGTTCCGCTGCAGTTGCCGGATCCGAGTTTTACCATTATGACGGATGCCAGTCAAACAGGTTGGGGTGCATCATTGATCCCAACGGATTCGAGATGCCAGGGTCTTTGGGATCCGCAATTCCTGTGCAAGCACATAAACATCAAGGAAATGATGTCAATTTGGCTTGCGTTACGTCATTGGATGGATATTATTCACAATGCTCATGTCCAAATCCTATCCGACAATACGACAGTAGTGGCGTATATACGGAATCAGGGAGGCACTCATTCAGTTCCGTTGTTCAATCTAACGGAAAGAATCCTTCTGTTTGTGCTAGAACATCAGGTTCTTCTTTCGGTCCGTCACATACCGGGTCGTCTGAATGTGCTAGCAGACTCCCTTTCACGAAAGGGTCCCTTGTTGCCGTCGGAGTGGACTCTCAACAAACAAGTATTCAATCAGATTTGCTACCAATGGGAACGGCCAATGATAGACTTATTTGCGACACATCTCAACAATCAGTTTCAGACGTATGTGTCTCCGTGTCCGGATCCAAGAGCATTTGCAGTAGACGCTCTGTCGATCCCTTGGGACGGAATGATAGGATATGCGTATCCTCCAGCGCCGTTAATTCAACAAGTATTGCTAAAGATAAAACAATCTCAATGCAAGATTCTGTTGATAGCATCTCTGTCGCCACAGAGACCGTGGATAAATCTACTCAGGTGTCTGTTGTGGGACCTACCGCGAAAGCTTCCTCCACGGGAGGATCTTCTTTCGCAGGGGAAATCGCGCCAACTCCATCACAACCCGCAAGGTCTCAACCTTCACGTTTTTCCGTTGTGCGGTCCTTCTTGCATGGCAAGCACTTTACAGGACGAGCAGTGGACGCGATTTCTAACTGTAGGAGGACCTCCTCTTCGCTAAACTATGCGGCTAAGTGGAAGGTTTTTCGTCGTTGGTGTAGGGATCATTCTGTAGATATTTTTGATCCCTCTATACCAGACATTGCAAACTTTCTAGTATACTTGTTTGACGAAATCAAACTGCAGCCTGTTACTATTAAGGGTTATAGGTCTATGTTATCTGATACCTATGCACATCATGATAGTTTACAAATTGGATCTAATGTCTCTTTATCTAAGTTGGTTAGAAACTTCTCGATAAATAGACCCAGAACTCTTAGATTAATTCCTAAATGGAATGTAGCTTGGGTTCTTCTTAAATTGAAGGAAAAGCCATTTGAACCTCTTGGGACAGTAGATTTCAAATTCTTATCTTATAAGACAGCTTTTCTCTTAGCTTTCTCTTCTGCTAGAAGAGTCAGTGAGCTTCATACACTGTCGGTGGATGATTCTCACTATCGTAGTGTCGGGAACACTATCACCTTCACTACTAATGTGGGTTTTTTAGCTAAGAATCAGGCTCCTAATAAATATCCGGAACCTATTGTTATTAAGGCTCTTCCGTCTTCAGACGGGCGTAGGCCTTTACTCTGTCCTGTTAGAGCGTTATGTATCTATAAACAGAGATCTCAGTTTATCAGAAAGGGACGGAAACGTTTCTTTCTGTCTTTGATGCCTAATAGAAGGGACATTTCGGTCCATTCTATTGCTAGATGGATTCAATTAACTATCCGTACTGCTTATGAGAGTTTATCTTCTTCTCAGCAGTCTGTGCTTAAGATTTCCGCTCATGAAGTAAGAGCTCTTGCTACTTCTTGGGCTTATGCTAATAGTGTTGCTATTACAGATTTAATGAAGGCTGCTTATTGGTCTCAGCCATCCACATTCACGAATTTTTATCTCAGAAATATTGAGTCCATTTCTGGAGACCTGCATTGTTTAGGTCCGTTATCTGTTGCTCAGAATGTCGTCCACTAAACAGTTGCAACTATAGTTATGCAGGCTTTCTGTTCCGGCAGTGACTCCGTCTGGCTGCCCTCTTCGCTCTGGGCTATTTGACCCAGGGCAAGGGGAAGGGGGGGGGGGGGGGGGGGCGGGTGTTCCCTTAGGTCACCTGCTTTATAGTGAAAAGCAAGGGAATGCCTCCTCCAAGTCAGTATTTCTGAGTCGCTTCCGGGATGGTTTTAAAGTGTAATATTAATGTTAAAATTCATTCATGTCTTATTTTTAAAGTGTAGCTCGGTGTGAAGCATTTGTATATGTCAAGTGTCAAACGGGCTTTAATATACAATACTCGGACACTTTTAAATGACTATAAAGAGTCTCAATTCTCTGGACTACTTTATTTATTGGCTAACTTTAAAAATAATTAGTATAAGGGTTATACTGGATGTTAATAGAGAACATGAATATTATTGTGCTCAATTATTAATTTAATATTAAATAAGAAAGATACATGTAAAGCCTAATACTCCTTTTCTCCTTAAGGGGTTACCTCTTTATTATATAGTTGAGCTTATTGGATTTTCCTCTATGTCCTAGGCTCTCCAGCCTGTTTACTATTCAGCTAAGTCTGGGTCATTGGTACAGTATAAAAATGTTAAAAAATTTATAGTAATTTATATATTTTTTATACTTACCAATGACCCAGACGGGGATGGCCCTCCCAGGAGTTGGGAACTCTTGCCTCCCCGCTGAGTACATAGCGCTGACCAGGCACTGCCAGTAAGAATGATAATTGGCGCCAATTTCGGGACGTCCTTGACACTGCGCATGCGCAGTGGGGGCGTAGTATGGAGGTCCTATAGGACATGATTTCTTTTTGTTTTGGATGCAAATTTTGGGGATTGGGGGGCAAAATTTGTGTTTGGCCCTGGTTTTGTTAGAGTTAGCACCAGCTAAGTCTGGGTAATTGGTAAGTATAAAAAATATATAAATTACTATAAATTTTTTAACATTACTAACATTTTCAAAATATTGATATGTACTATTTTCCTATGCATGTGATCTTGGTGATTAAATTATATATAACTTCTTTACTTCAAGGTGATGGCCTCTCTCAAAGCTCCACCAGAAAGAAAAATAGTCGCCAGAGGTGGACAGCAGAAGAAGAGGTGGAGTTGAAGCAGTTGTTTGCCAAAAATATATCAAAGTCTCAGTGTCCATCTTCAAAGGAATTGAAGTCAGCTGTGCTTAAAAGCAGAGATAACAATGGATTGATTCATAAGCGGCCTATTGATGTCATAAAAAAAAAAGTGTGGAATATGTACCAAAAAAACGAAGGGTTTCGAACCTTTAGATCTTTTAGCTTGTCAAGCTTGGCTATTTTCATAACTGCAGAACTCACATATACCGTTTCCAAACCTGGAAAGTGTAGGAAATCACTTCCTTTTTTTTAAGTTCATTATTGAATTTTGGAGAAACCCATTTTCTTTCGTTTACGCCTTTGAAAGGTCAGGGAATTATGAAACGACTATTGAATTTCCTTGAATTGCTTGTCATGAAACTAGTGAATAAAATACCAATTGGATATAGTGGCAGTCTTGACACTAGGTCAGGGTTCAGGGTCTCCATTTTCTCCTTTACTGTCCTCAAACTTTCTCCCAGTATAAAATGTATTGTATATAGGAGGAAAATATACAAATATGTTCAAATACAAGACTTTACGAGAAACCACTGCCTAGCTAGATTCATGGTACTCTGAAGTAACTACAGCGTTGACATCTGATTTAACTCTTTGCATGCTGCTGGCAGATATTCTTGCCGAACTTAGCAAATCACTTGTTCCTAATGCAGGCATAATTGGGACATTTTCATTCAATTTTTTTTTACAATAAATTGAAGCAACAGTTTGATTAATAATCCATTGGGTAAATTTTGAGGAATTTTTCATCAAATCCAGTCAATGCTGCTTGACAGCAGCCATGACTGGTTTTGATGAGAAATTCTCAGCGTACAAAGGGTTAAGATTCATCAAACTTGCCCTGAGGGTTCAAACCAAATATTAAAGTACCTGCTCAGTGTATATCCAAATAGAGTTTACTATCTGGTACAAAAATGAAACAAATAATATGACTCAGATTTGATAATACCATATAGGGTTATAATAGAAAACACTTGAAGGTTCATCACTGCATAAAGTATACAGAATTATAAAGTATAAAGCTGCATAAAGTATGTGTGTACTAGAGTTGTGTGTCGGCTCCAACAGGTGCTACAAATCCGATCCGAAAGCATTGTTCAAAATCCGAATCCAAATCTGAGCAGACCTGGACGTTTGAGGGGAGCCATTCCTCAAACCATATTGAGGAGAGCCATAATCGCCCTCCTTAAACTGTAATGGTTCTCAAACTTTCAATTCCCTTATTAAAAACCATGTATAATTGATGTAAGTGTGGAATAGCTCCCCTGAAACAGATTTAGGGGAGCCATAGCGGCTCCCCTGTATTTTTCAAAAGGCCAGGCCTGTGAGAGGAATCAGGAATCCGACTATTTTGTGGAATCCAACTCTGATTGCTTTCTCAATTCCGATCCGAATTCGTTTCGAATTCAATCTCAAAACAACCAAATTCGATGTTTATAGTATAAACATCGAATTCGGTTGTTTTGAGATTGAATTTGTAACAGATTCGAATCTGGAATTCCCACCGCCACTTCCTCCAGTAAATTTTGTTTACGAATCGTGAAAATGCAGAAATGTAGGAACTAAATAGTGTATGGTATAAATTTTATACCATACACTATTTAGCTACTACATTTCTGCTGTGATCATGTATGATGAGCTCTGTGCTCCTGTCCTGTTCACCTCCGTAGGGCCTAGTGTCGACAGTCGACATTTCGTGTCCATCAAGAATGCTTTGTTTGCCTAGTGTGACGGTGTCTACACTCACACTGCACTCTACATCGCTATTGTCGGATTATGCTCGGATTCGACGAGTACAATTATTCAACCCAAATCCAAATCAGATGTCGTAGACAAATCCGACCCCCGAATCCATATCCAACTGCAGTTGTGAATCAGATCCGAATTCGAATCAAGAGTCTGATCGGATTTGGATTCTCAGAGCCGACACACAACTCTAGTGTGTACCTATTCAAAAACCAGACAGAGGCAGAACTGTTGACAAAAATTGCTTGTTTTCTAATTTTTATGAAATTTCGTGGACAAGTGACTGATCACCTGTCTTTTGTCAGGTTGAGGCGAGCACTAGTGATCACTCGACTCTCTTTAAGAAGCCTGGGCCCCAACCTTGTAATCAGCCATTGAAAAAAATATATGGGGTTGATTGTTCTTCTTCGCAAAAATAGGTTGATGTTCTTTTTCATGTCCTCATACCGTTCTCCCAGTATAAAATGTACGTAGGGGCAAAATAGAGATATGTTCATATAAAAGATTGATACGGTTACAGATCAATTTGTCTTGGGGTCGACTCACCCCAGAAATATTAGCATTAAACTCGCCCAAAGTTTACACAATTTGTGACAAACACGCAAGTATGGTTTACTGTGATTTGAGTCGGTAATATATGTTAGACCTTGGACATCTGAACTCAGATTAAATGTTTATTAATTGGGCCCACCTAGACAAGTCTGGAAAACTATTGAATTTCAATTCAGAAAATTGATGAAAATGAGTATCGTCACTTGGGTGCAAGAAGGTGCTATGTGTAATGCAATAGCATTGCAGATGGTACCTTCTTGCATTCGAGGAACGATTTATATATTCAGTGTGTAATGTTTTCCAAGAAGCTGGTTCATGTGTTTATCATTATGTTTGTGTATTGACAGAAAGCAGTTGGTCTAGTTTTATTTTTTTTCCTCCACGGAATAAAGTGATTTATTGACACTATCAATTCTTGTCTTTTTATTTCAAACATGCTTACAGTGCAGGTTGACATTCCAAAGGGAAATCAGGTGAAATATACTATATTTCGTCAAGGAAAGGTTTTCATGAGCAGATCTACTTGTATATGTAGTCTCAACATAGACTTAAGGTTGTAATTTAATTTTTTAGCTCACCTTGACAAAGTCAAGTGAGCTTAAGGGATTGCTCGTCATCCAACGTGTGTCATCCATAGTGCATCGTTCGTTAACATTACATTATCAACTTCTCCCGAACTACTGAACCATTTTTTTCCAATTTTTGGTAAATGCTTTAGCACCACATGCCAATTCAGATTTGTTCAAATGAAGGTGCCCAGGCAGTGGTGTAGGGTGTGGGGGGGGGGGGGGAGGTGGGGGGGATTGGTTACCCCCCCCCCCCCCCCAAATTGCCATATACTTACAGACATATATTGCTCATCACTACGCTATTGCCTTCATGCCCATGAAAAACAATAAATATTTGGCCTTTTCTGGCAGTTTCTTCTACCTGTACCCCTACACTCCGGGACAAGGTCTCCCCTATCAAGCTGTCCTATTCGGGACTCAGCCCTTTGGGTGGGTGATATGCACCCCCACCATTATTTTTGTTCCAATGACCCTTCAAGCTGTCCTGTTCAGCTTGGGAGGCAGGTACCCTGCCCCCATGATCTGCACCCATGGGGATATTCTATCACTTGAGGGACTCTGCCCCTCAAGTGATAGGATACCCCCATGGTGGCAAAGGGGGGGGGGGCCTGCCTCCCAAACTTCTCTAGAGAGGGACACCAACTATATTTTCCCGGCTATACAATCCAACCCTGAGTTAATATCATTGTACAAATGGCTCAGATGCAAGGAAATTGCATTTTTCAACGTTGAAATTTTCTCAGGCAGGGTGGAACCATGGTCAGCTCTCCCTGTCCTAGGACCCTATACACCCTCAATATTTTTTCATTCCTGTGCCCTAGGGTCGGGCCACAGCTCAAAATGATCCAAAATGTTTAAAAATCCTCCCATAAACCACCACTAGCAGAGACTTGGTATTGAGTATACAGCTTCCTTTTGATTTGTTCAATAGAAGATCGTGCCTCAATATTTGCTGTCGTTATTGGAGGGGCAAGATTTTTGGCCCCGCCCAAATTTTTATTTTCTGAACCAATTCGCTGAGTTCATATTTGGGCTCCCTATTGGAGACCGATTTCTAACTTAGTGTAATATGAGGTGTAACCTTTAAAAGTTTTCTTCTTCAGAACCACCAGCCACAATCTTTTGGTATTTGGTATGCAGCATCCTTAGGGGGAGCAGATTCAAATTTCTTCAAACCAAGACCCTGAGTTCATATTTGGGCTCCTTGAAGGGGCCCTAATTCTTACTTCATGCAGTATGAGAAGTATTTTTTTAAAAATCTCCTCCTCCAGATTCACAGGTCAGAATCTTTTAAAATCTGGTTTGCGGCACCCTTAGCAGAGTGTGATTTAAGTTCAAGTCTAAACCAAGTGTGTGGGGTAATACTTGGGCTCCCTGTGGAAGCCCAAATTCTAACTCAGTGCAATATGAGGGGTAAATTTTAAAAATCTTTTCCTCCTGGTCCACTATTCAGAATCTTTAGATGTATGTTGTGCAGTGGGTAGAGATTCACATTTGTTCATATTTTTCAGTTGCACTGTGCAAATAGTTGTTGCAAAAAATAGAAAAAAATTCAATGACTTTTTTGCTCTAACTGCATTATACTTTCATAGGCCCAACAGAGATGAAGAGTTGAAAGATAAACTTTGGACTGTTGAGGAAAAGTTAAATTACTTTCTCAAAACAATCCCATATTTAAACCCTGTCGTGCCACACATCAAGTTTTAAAAAATCTTATCCAGATCCACGAGCCAGAATTTTTAGTTCAACTGAGCAAAGCTCAGTTGGAGCATTACTGATCACTTTCCGTCTGTCATCCGTCCAGTGTAAACTTAACATTATTGACTTCTCACAACCTACTGGACCGAATTCAACAAAATTTGCTGTGCATGTTCCCTGACATATGTCAATTCTAGTTTGTTCAAATAAAGTTGCCACGCCCACAGGGGGCATAACTCTGATAGCACCCATAAATTTCTCTCCAAAATTAAAAAAAAAAATCTTCTCCAGTTCCACAAGTCGGAATTCTTTCATATTTGGTGTACAACATCTCTGGGGAGGACAGATCCAAGTTTGTTCAAATCGAGTTCCTCTGTTCATATTTGGGCTCTATGGAAGCCCAAATCTTAACTCAGTGCAATATACGGACTATTCTTTAAAAATCTTCTCCAGATCCATCAGTCGGAATTCTTTCATATTTGGTATTCAACATCTCTAGAAGGGTCAGATACAAGTTTGTTAAAAAAAAAACCCTGGATTTATATTTGGGCTCTCTATGAGAGCCCAAATTTTAAATTGGTGCAATATAAGGACTATTTTTCGAAAATCTTCTCCAGATCCACCAGTCAGAATTCTTTCATATTTGGTATACATCTCTAGAAGGGTCAGATACAAGTTTGTTCAAATGGAGTCCCTGGGTTCATATTTAGGCTCGCTATGGGAGGCCGAATTTTAACTTGCAATATGAGGACTATTTTTTAGCTCCCCGAAGGGAGCTCAACTTATCACTTGCCGTCCGTCGTCGTGAACATTTTTCAAAACGACTTCTCCTCTGAAACTGCCAGTCCGATTGGGGGCGCGGTGGCTCAGTTGGTAGAGGTGCAGGCTGCAAGTCGAGAGGTCCTCGGTTCGAATCCCACCTGCAGCAACCGCGTTATGTCCTTGGGCAAGACACTTCACCCCGATTGCCTACATGGGGGCACGATGACGCTATGTACTGAGGCGTACTGCACATCGATGGTGCGCATGTCTTCAACCAATCTAACCCTGCCTGTGCTGCGGTGCAGAGTTCAGAGTTACGATGTTGAAGAGCTGACAGCTGCTCGTCGTTGCTCAGTGGTTCTCTCCGGGTACTCCAGCTTCCTCCACCCGTAAAACTGTCACGGTCACGATTAGCCATTGTGCATAAGTATGTGACCTTAAACACCAATAAATCAATCAATCAATCAACCAGTCCGATTTCCACGAAACTTCATGTGGATGTTCATTACTATATGGCAATTCAAGTTTGTTCAAAGGAAATGGCCATGTCCATTTGGGGCTCTGTAAGGGGCATAACTCTGATAGCACCGTATGCATTACAGAAAAATTATTAAAAAATCTTCTTCTCCAGAACCAGTGGGCAGAATCCTTTTATATTTGGTATGCAGCATCTTGGTATGGGTCTGATTCAAGTTTGTTCAAATCCAGTCCCTGGGTTGATATTTGGGCTCCCTATGGGAGCCCGAATTTTAACTTAGTGCAGTATGAGGATTATTCTTTAAAAATCTTCTTCAGATCCACCAGGCAGAATTCTTTCATATTTGTTATACAACATCTCTAGGGGGGTCAGATACAAGTTTGTTCAAATCGAGTCCCTGGGTTGATATTTGAGCTCCCTATGGGAGCCCGAATTTTAACTTAGTGCAATATGAGGATTATTCTTTAAAAATCTTCTTCAGATCCACCAGGCAGAATTCTTTCATATTTGGTATACAACATCTCTATGGGGGTCAGATTCAAGTTTGTTCAAATCGAGTCCCTGGGTTGATATTTGGGCTCCCTATGGGAGCCCGAATTTTAACTTAGTGCAATATGAGGATTATTCTTAAAAAATCTTCTTCTTCAGGTCCACCAGTCAGAATCATTTCATATTTGGTATACAACATCTCTAGGGAGGTCAGAATCAAGTTTGTTCAAATCGAGTCCCTGGGTTCTTATTTGGGCTCCCTATGGGAGCCCGAATTTTAACTTAGTGCAATATGAGGATTATTCTATCATTAAAAATATTTTGATATTTGATCTGGAGCATTCTCCAGTTCAGTCCTCTTGATGTTTCAGCTTCACAGAGAGTGTAGACTTACTCTGTGGAACGTGAAGAATAGCTTTCGATGAAATGTGGTTCTTCACAATATGGAACATTCTGTGAGTGCCTAAGGCTCCTTGGGGCCTCTTGTTTAAAATCTTCTAATCCAGATCCACCAGTCAGAATTCTTTCATATTTGGTATACAACATCTCTAGGAGGGTCAGATACAAGTTTGTTCAAATGGAGCCCCTGGATTCATATTTGGGCTCCCTATGTGAGCCCAAATTTTAACTCAGTGCAACATAAGGACTATTTTTTAAAAATCTGCTCTAGATCCACCAGTCAGAATTCTTTCATATTTGGTATACAACATCTCTAGAAGGATCAGATACAAGTTTGTTCAAATGGAGTCCCTGAGTTCATATTTGGGCTCCCTATGGGAGCCCGAATTTTAACTTAGTGAAATATAAGGGCTATTTTTAAAAATCTTCTTTTTCAGATCCAACAGTCAGAATTCTTTTATATTTGGTATAAAATCTTTGAGGGGGGCAGATTAAAGTTTGTTCAAACCATGTCCCTGGGTTCACATTTGGGCTCCCAATGGGAGCCCAAATCTTAACTTAGTGCAACGAGACAATTATTCTTTAAAAATCTTCTTCTCCATATCCAACAGTCAGAATCATTTCATATTTTATATACAACATCTCTAGGGGGATCAAATTCAAGTTTGTTCAAATCGAGTCCCTGGGTTCATTTTCGGGTTCCTTATGGGAGCCCAAATTTTAACCAAGTGCAATATGAAGACTATTTTTCAAACATCTTCTTCTCCAGATCCACCAGTCAGAATCATTTGATATTTGGTATGTAGCAGGGGGAGATTCAAGTTTGTTCAAAGCAAGTCCCTGAGTTCATATTTCGGTTCACTGTGGGAGCCAAAATGTAAGGGGTAATCTTTAAAAAATGTCTTCTCAAGAACTGCCAGCCAGAATCTTTTGATGTCTTATATGCAGCATCCTTAAGGGGTGCAGATTCAAGTATGTTCAAACCAAGTCCCTGGGTTTATATTTGGGCTTCCCAGGGAGCCTAAATTCTAACTTAGTGTAATATGAGGGGATAATCTTTAAACATTTTCTCCTTAAAAACACATCAATCAGAATCTTTTGATATTTGATATGCAGCATCCTTAAGGGGTGCAGATTCAAGTTTGTTCACACCAAGTCTCTGAGTTCATATTTGGGCTCCCTTTGGGAACCCGAATTCTAACTCATTCCAATATGCGGAGTAATCTTTAAAAATTTTCTTATTCAGAACCACCAGTCAGAATCTTTTGACATTGGGTATGCAGCATCCTTAGAAGGTGGAGAAACAAGTTTCTTTCTGTTTATATTTGGGCTAGAATAGAGAGGAACCCGACTTCTAAATTATTGCAATATGAGGGGTAATCCTTAAACATCTTCTTCAGATCCACCAGCCAGAATCATGATATTTGGTGTGCAGCATCCTTTAGGAGTGTAGACTCGTGTTTGTTAAAACCAAGTCCCTGGGTTCACATTTAGGCTCCCCGAGGGAGCCCGAATTCTAACTTGGTGTAATATGAGGGGTAATCTCTAAGAAATTTCTTCTCCAGATCCACCAGTCAGAATCCTTAAGTATATGGTGTGCAGCATCCTTAGGAGAGTTAGAATCGAGTTTGTTCAAACCATGTGTCTTGGGTAATATTTGGGCTCTCTATGGGGATCCAAATTCTAACTTTGTGCAATATGAGTGGTCATATTTTAAAATCTTCTTCAGACCCACCAGACAGAATCTTGATATTTGGCAAGTTAAGTTCTTAGGGAGTGGAGATTCGATTTTGTTCACTCCAGGTCCCTGGATTCATTTTTTTGTGCTCTTTTGTGGGAGCAACAGTTTTTATCTTGGTGCACTATGAGAGGTTATCTTTAAAAAATCTTCTTCAGAGTCACCAGTCAAAATCTTTCCACTTCTGGTATGTATCATCATTAGTGGGATGAGATTCAAGTTTGTTCAAACCAAGTCCCTTGATTCATACTTGTCTTCAAATTAAGATTTTTGCTCTTATGAGTAAAGGCTGGAGCCAATGTGCCTGTTTTAAAAACCTTGTAAACCAGTAGATGCAAAAATTCAATTTTTTGTGTGCAGCTTCCTTTGGAGGTGTAGACTCTAGTTTGTTCTAGAGAGTTTAAAAAGCATTATTTCCAATCCTTTTGGGTGAGGCAAGAAATATGCCTTTTGACTAGATGTGACATTAAATCTTTTTTTGAACAATTTCTCATTTGAGTGATTAAGGCCACTTGGGGCCTCTTGTTTGACAGTTGGTCTGCAGCATTTTTTAGCTCGCCGAGGTGAGCTCAACTTATCACTTGTCGTCTGTTTTGTCGTGATCCTTTTACAAACGACTTCTCCTCTGAAACTGGTGAGCCAATTTCCTCAAAAATTCATGTGGATGTTCATTACTATATGGCAATTCAAGTTTGTTCAAATGAAGTGGCCCTGCCCACTTGGGGCACCATTGGGGGCATAACTCATACGGCACTGTATGAATCATGGAAAAATTAATTAAAAAATCTTCTTCTCCAGAACCAGTGGGCAGAATCTTTTGATATTTGGTATGCAGCATCTTGGTATGGGTCTGATTTAAGTTTGTTAAAATCGAGTCTGTTGGTGAATATTGGGGGTCACCATGTGGGGCGTGAATTTTGAATATTGTTGGTGAATATTGGGGGTCACCATGTGGGGCGTGAATTTTTACTTAGTGTGTTTAAAGAAAAATTCTTTAAAAATCTTCTCCAGAACCAGTGGGTAGAATCTTTTGATATTTGATATGCAGCGTCTTTGTATGGGTCTGATTCAAGTTTGTTCAAATTGAGCCCCTCCATGGGGTCACTATGGGGGCATGAATTTTTGCTTAGGGCAATTAATCTTCTTCAGAACCAGTGGGCAGAATCTTTTGATATTTGGTATGCAGCATCTTGGTATGAGTCCTATTCAAGTTTGTCCAAATGGAGTCTGTCGATGAATATTGGGGGTCACTATGGGGGCGTGAATTTTTACTTGGTGAGTTTTAAGAAAAATTCTTCAAAAATCTTCTTCTCCAGAACCAGTGGGCAGAATCTTTTGATATTTTGTATGCAACATTTTGGGATGAGTCTGATTCAAGTTTGTTTAAATTGTGCGTCCCTTGATCAATATTGGGGCTCGCTATGGGGGTGTCAAAATCTTTTGATATTTGATGTTCAGCATCCCAAGGAGAGTGAGATTCAAGTTTGTGGTTTGTAGACTCGGGTAGTCACAAAGGGTCAGGTGAGTGCCTTAGGCCCCGTGGGGCCTTTTTGTTCTATTCGTGATTCCAAATCAGTATTGTCCCTTGAGTGCAAGAAGGTGCTATGTGTAATGTGCCAAAAAATTCATTCATTTTCTGTTGTAACAATAGCTTGCCTCAAAATCAAAGGAATGGTACTTGAGCTGAAACTAAAGGCTCTTAACTCCCCTGAATGATCGTTTTTCAAGTATCTTCTTGCCTCCCCGGTCTTTTGTATTCTAAAAAGGGGAAATGTACCTTTCTAGAAATCTTGCTTCATATGAGAAAATTTCTGTAAATGAAAGAGCCCACCTCGAGGAAACTTGTCCCTCTTGTCATTTCTACCCCTCCACACACACACGCACACACACTTAAACCAATCATCCTTTAACCCTTTACCTAACGTAACTGCCAAAACTGGCCAGCACTGTACACAAAAATTGCCACTCAGTTTTTTTAATATTTTCAGTTTACGAATGTCGTCTGCTACTAGCGTTAGGTAAAGGGTTAACTTTTACAGTCATAGTATGTAAGTGTTTGCAATTAACACTTTAATGAACCGGCTACACCCACCTGCATGTTTATGTTGGAATGGTGATAATGCTTGGACAGGAAAATGAACCCAACACTCAGAACTTAGGCTATTGGGTTAGGATTAAGCAGCCCATTCAACAGTAGTTTTTTACCTTCTCCCTTTATCCTGATAACATGGGAAGAAAACCTCGTAAAAGCATCATTCATTGAGCTCAACAGTTGAGATACGTAGGAGAACTGCGATTACTTGTGTATATTTGTCTTCAATTCAGATATGTTAACTTAGAAATGTCAGTATTAATATTTGCTTCTTTGAAAATGGCCCTTTGCTGAATGTCCCTTTTTCTTCTATATATATAAAAAGCCCCCTGGTGTTTGCATCTTTAACCTAAAATAGTGGAAGAAAAGTACATGGCCCCTAAGAAAAAGGCCCCTTGCCAAAAGTCCCTTTGACCTAAAGAGGTGGACCGCCCGTCCCATTTCGGACACGATTGGGCAACTGTGATGGCTACAGGGGCCCGAAGTCCGAAAACCTTTAGCACAGTCAACAGGTCATATTTTTGAAGGGATTTCATTGCAGCTTGGTAGAACGTCCCCTTTGGGTCGCGATCATTCAGCTTTTAAGGCTGCCCGAGCCCCAAAACCTTTAGCTCGTATTCATGGAAGAATTTCATTGTAACTTGTTAGGTTGACTCCATATAATGCCTAGATGATGACATCCCCTTTTGGTCGTGATTGGTCAATTGTGACAGCTTCAGGGACCCGAAGCCCCCAAACCTTGAGCGCAGTCTACAGGTCATATTTATGAAGGAGTTTCATTGTAACTTTGTAAGATCACTCCAGATGATGCCCCGACGACAACGTGCCCCTTTTGGTCGCGATCATTCAACCATGATGGCTTTCCGAGCCTAAAACCCGAGAAACTTTAGTACAGACTTCAGGTCGTATTTGTGAAGGGATTTTATTGTAACTTAGTAGAATGATTCAGTATAATGTCGAGATGAGGACGTCCCCTTTTAGTAGTAATCGATAAACCGTCATGGCTACACAGGCCTGAAGCCCGAGAACCTTTAGCACAGTCTACAGCCCATATTTATGAAGGAAATTTCAATGTAACTTGATAGGATGACTCGTTTTGGAACACTTTCATTGTAACTTTTGGTAACTTTCGTTGACATACGTTAATTGTGAGGGCCACATACATTAACTGTGAGGTCATTTTAACCCACCCCTCCGTCCTTTAGAACAGTGTACACCTCATATTATCTTTATTAAAAACATAGCATACATGGAAAAGAGATTAACTAACATATTCCCGATTATTACAATTCTTGTCTTATTTCATAATCAGTTCATCAACTTTGAACATTATCCTTTTCATCAAACACAACACACAGACAAGTTAAGCTACAGTGTCATTGACACTTTCATTGCATAAGCCTATTAACCAAACCAAACGTAACAACCCAAACCAGCGCTACACACGAAAATTGCCATTCACCTTTTTAGATTTTATTTTCGCTTCTAAAACATGGGTTACGACCCCTCATTGAAACTGGCACGCCGCGCTCGTTCCAATGAGGGTCATAACCTATGTTTTGGGAAGAAAAAATGATTTTTTTTTTGTAGTTAAACAAGAATGTTTTTGGCAAGTATCGTCTGCAAGTCACGTTAGGTAAAGGATTGAAAACATTGCAGAAGACTCCTCAATGGAATGATTTCGACGAGCTCATTCCGTTGAAGGGCCATACACACCGTATTTTGAAAAGAGAAATGATATACAGACTCTGATTTGAATGAGGATTAATGAAGCTCTACAGTATCAAAATTGGAAGACGTGGTTCCTGGTTACAGACAGTAAACTGTGGTACACGATAGCGAAAAAATAAAATGTTTGGTCTACAATTTAATATTTAGAGAGAGAGAGGTGTGCCCCCTAAAAGAATTGAACCCTCAGAAGGCAAAAAAGAAGTCTCTAGGCGTTTTATTCTCTGTTTGCCGAATCGAGTGAAAAATATGGTCTGTTGCGACATTGAACGAGTCCAGTACATCACTGGGTCTGCGATGGGAAGGGAGTCTGATGGCCATCTTTCTTATCATATTGTTCACACCCACCCACATCAAATGGTAATAAACCCTCACACTTTCTACAGACTCCCCGTAGACCAATCTGCCTGTTTGTTTTGTGTACCATTGGGAAGGCAATTTCGGCCCCATCCGTACACAAAAGTCATGTGAGACAGCTATGTGAGGCAGGGCTATCCCACACACCCCACGTGAGGTTATACATGCCCCCCCCCCACTTTTTACAGATGTCTCGTAGACCAATTCGCCTGCATTTTTTGCGTACCGCTGGGACCAATACACAAAAGGCCATGCGAGACAGCTATGTGAGACAGGCCTACAGATCCCATTTGACCCCCACCAGTACACAAAGGACACGCGAGACAGCTATGTGAGACAGGCCTTCAGATCACACTTGACGCTATACATTCTTCTCCCACACTGCATATGTATGTAACATACGTTTGTCCCGGATGGGATAGAAGGCACCCAATTATCGTGCCCTCTGGTGAGATTTTTCTATCCCACACCCGTACCCAATTATGGATTATAATATAGTCTCTCTCTGCTATCCCTGCTATCTCACCGGGACACACATATGCTACACATTCAGTGGGGGGAGAATATTATAATCCCTGGTGGGTACGGGTGTGGGATGGGAAAATCTCCCCCGAAGGCTAGATATTTGGGCCAGACATGAGGCTTGCCGAGTGTCTGGACCAAATATCTTGTCCCGAGGGTGAGATTTTCCCATCCCACACCCGTACCCATCAGGGATTATTTTTCTTCCCCCACCATACAGCGGTAACGTTAGCCAGAGGTAATCGGCGGTCACGTGCTGATATAATCAACTCATTTGGTATTCGTTGTTTTGAAAAACTAATGACACCATTAGAAAGAGCATGCAAAAGTTACGTATATACCAAAGGTATATACCACGAAATAAATTAGGAACAGTGGCATCTTGGGGTTTAAAGAGTTTTAGTGCATCAAACTTTGATCATTCTGATGACGTCAATATGAATTAGTTGGTAGCAAAAAACTGATATGATATGCATAACGTCATAATAACGTTATAAATGTATAACGTCACGTGGGTGGGGTGGGATACATCTGTCTCTCCCTGCTATCTCACCCTGGACAGACGAATGTTACACATGCAGTGGGGGGAGAAAAATGTATCTCATCCCACCCACGTTGACGGGTTAACGTTATCGGAATGCCGTGTGATTTATTCATTTTGACGTCATCGGAATGTCGTGTGATCAAAGTTTGTTACTTTAAAACTTGTTAAACCCCCACTTAGCTGCCACCGTTCCGAACTGATTTCGGGATATATACTTTTGGTATAGGCTTATAAATAACGAATACCAAATGAGTTGATTATATCAGCACGCAACCCTCTATCACCTCTGGCTAACGTTATCGTTGTATAGTGGGTGGTATGGGTGAGAGAAAAATAGTCCATGATGGGTACAGGTGTGGGGTGGGAAAATCGCCCACTCGGGACAAGATATTTGGACCAGACACTTTTGCTCTCAGGTGAGACAAATATCTTGCTCTCGGGTGAGACATGGCAAACTGTTCTCATCATTCATGTTGACTCACGAAAAGGATATCTCCTCTGATTGCTAAGAATTGGTAGAAAAAAATTAACATTATTTGAATGGGGAATTTTTATATTTCTCAAAATTATATAAAACCCATGAAAGTTAGATTCGCTTTGCCCATCACCCCTTTAAGAACAATATATACTCTCAGTTGGTGATATCATCGAACGATTTCATGGGAATTACGCCGTAGAGTATTGAACAGTTTCAGCTGCAGAGGAAGGTGTTTTCTTTTTAAGGACAGCAAAGAGAGGCATTTTTTAAGAATAAACTTGTCTTCCTCACCATTTTAATTTTTTTTATGTTTCAGAAATGGAAGACATAGATGATTATAGTGGTAAGTACATTAAGTATTATTAATTAGAAGTATACATAATACCCGGTATATCAATTTTACCGAATTAAATACATTCATTTACAGGAAAAATAATTATTTTTAGCCCAACTTTGGCGAAGCCAAATTTGAGGTATTGTCATGGCCCGTCGGCAGTCCGTCCGTCCTCCGTCGCGCGTTAACATGGCTCAGGATACAGGCCGTATTTTTTAACCGAAACTTTACGAAACTTCTTGGGTACCTTTGTTATCAACGTGAGTCGAGAATGAGTGTTTTTGGGTCCGGTCTGAAATTCAAGATGGCCGCTGGCAGCCATTTTGTACAAAATTAGGTGCAATCAGATTTTTGTGCAGAACTTCCATATGAAAGTGCTGATTTGAATAATTTTGTGTGTGAATGTTTAGTACCATGGGATCTTGGAACATTGTGAGATTATTTTTTTTTGGTGGGGGGTGGGGGTGGGGGGGGGGGGGTGGAGGGGGGATAGAATTTCATGTTAATACCATGATCTGCCACTGTGAGGTGGAAAGCTTGAGTATTAAAATGCGTTGGCTGAACTCCTGCAACTGCACAATCACTAATGATGTTTTGAACACCATGATGCATATAGAAAGTGTTGTGTTAACAATACCAGAGTCTGCAGTTGTGTTATGGAAAGCCTCCAATGGCTTTCTGCCAGGTAAATCAAAGTGTTGTGTCAACAATACCAGAGTCTGTCACTGTGTCATGGAAAGCATTAATGTAACTTCTCCGGCACAATGACAGGCTTTGTCATCCTTGGCTTAAAGCTGACGTGCTGATATGAGGCAGATTTGTGCTGGGTTTCTTTACATACCTTGGAACATCGTGAGATTATATTTCTTGGGGAATAAAATTTCATGTTAATACCAGAGTCTGCCACTGTGTGTTGGAAAGATTAAGTATTAGAATGAGGTGGCTCAACGTCTACAATAACCCATCACTGATGATCCTTTTTGACGCACCAAGAGAAACTTCTGCTAAGTACAACATGTATTATTTTAACATATAAGCCTCGAATGAATCGGTGTTGAATTCGAACCACCATCCCCAAACACAAATTACACGGAAATAAAGTTCATTGTATAATTAGAAAATGCCGCTCAGGATCACAGATCCAATGTCGAGTTGTGACCTTGACCTTTGACCTGGCGAGTCCAAGGTCAATAGGGTTCTTCCTCGCACCAAGGCCAACACACCAATGAAGTTTCATGACTCTAGGTTGAACCACTATCAAGTTCTCATCCGGAAACCAATTGTTGCGATATGCTATGTTCAAGGTCACTGTGACCTTGACCTTTGACCTGGTGAGTCCAACATCAATAGGGTTCTTCCTCGCACCAAGGCCAACACGCCTGTAAAGTTTCATGGCTCTAGGTTGAACCACTATCAAGTTATCATCCGGAAACCAATTGTTGCGATATACTATGTTCAAGGTCACTGTGACCTTGACCTTTGACCTGGTGAGTCCAAGATCAATAGGGTTCTTCCTCGCACCAAGGCCAACATACCTATGAAGTTTCATGACTCTAGGTTGAACCACTATCAAGTTATCATCCGGAAACCAATTGTTGCGATATACTATGTTCAAGGTCACTGTGACCTTGACCTTTGACCTGGTGAGTCCAAGATCAATAGGGTTCTTCCTCACACCAAGGCCAACACACCTATAAAGTTTCATGACTCTAGGTTGAACCACTATCAAGTTATCATCCGGAAACCAATTGTTGCGATATACTATGTTCAAGGTCACTGTGACCTTGACCTTTGACCTGGTGAGTCCAAGATCAATAGGGTTCTTCCTCGCACCAAGGCCAACACACCTATGAAGTTTCATGACTCTAGGTTGAACCACTATCAAGTTATCATCCGGAAACCAATTGTTGCGATATACTATGTTAAAGGTCACTGTGACCTTGACCTTTGACGTAGCGAGTCCAAAATCAATAGGGTTCTTCCCCTCACCAAGGCCAATCTACCTATGAAGTTTCATGAATGTGAGTTGAACCATTATCAAGTTATCATCCGGAAACCAATTGTTTAAGATTTACTATGTTCAAGGTCACTGTGACCTTGACCTTCGACGTAGCATGCCCAAAATCAATAGGGTTCTTCCTCCCACCAAGACCAACCTATGTATGAAGTTTAATGAATGTGAGTTGAACCACTATCAAGTTATCATCCGGAAACCAATTGTTTACGCCCGCCCGCCCGCCCGCCCGCCATTCACCAAACTATAAGTCGAGTTTGACTTCGTCACAACTCGACTAAAAAGCTACAATAACCTGGAAAATAAACTGTAGGTGCTTCTGAATTATATGCTTAGGGACTGACTCTACATAGCCAATGTGTTACAGTGTAGTCTACTTAATTGGATATCTTTTAAATGAGTAGCCCTGTTAATTTAATACAATTTGCAAACACAAAACCATTCACCATAATTGTGCAAGAAAATTTGGTAGAATGTCGAAAAAATACTGTGACAGTCAGCACATTTCTCTTATTTATTGACATACTTGAGCTCAAAACATTAAATACAAGCATTTAATCTGCTATATTTTGTTTGGCAGAGATTCATAAACTCTGTTAAACAAGATATAATAGACTAAATGCTCAGTCATTGCTTGAAAACAGGAAAATGACCAAATTACTGTTAATTGAATACTCCTGTTATTTGAATAATTTTGGATAACAAAGTGGACATTCAATTAACAGGACACACAATACAAAGAAACAGTAGGAAAATCTTGACTCTAACAGCATTAACTGTGCATAAAAAAGATAAAACTAATTCTGAAATATCTTAATTACGATCAATTTGATATTTCAGAAGGTGTAACCATAAGTGCGGTGACGGATGTCATTCAATTCTATACCACTGATATAAAAGAAGAAGTCACGGAAATTATTCACAGCATCAGAAGTGACTTCGCGTCGCAGCTGAAACAAATACAGCAAAGTGTTGAACTTGATATATCAGAAATCAAGAGAGAGATCAGGGACGACCCGAGGAAAGAAATGGCAATAGAAATAAAAGAACGCTTAATCGTGCACGAACAGACAAAGGAAACCAATGATGATAAAATCAAGAATGAAGTGAAGTCCGAAATCAAAACGTTGATGAACAATGCGTTGACACACTTGGAAAAAGAAGACAGACAGGATGAAAAAGGCGGAGAAAGCGAAGAAGAAGGAGAAGAAGCAGCTGAGCTTCCAAAAGACGACTTACAGAAGAAAAAAAATGGTATGTGTTATTAGGATGAATGACAAATCGAATTGGGTGAAAATACCCAATTGAACACAATGTGGAATACATTTGCACTGCTCATAAAATGCCCGTCTCTGCTGACACAACAACCAAACAAAGGGGAATGAAAACAATCTTTGCTTTGGTGCAGTTTTAGAACGATGTTATAACGTTGTGTGAAGAGTATGAGACCGAATCGATTCTTTACAACCATCCCTGACATTCCCTGTGGGAACCCCGGGACGTGAAGCAGTGCTTGTTTCCAAGCCCGCGTGTTTCATACATTCATGAAGCAATCACGCGGAACGTTGAATCAAGTAATCATGAGAAACTTTAGCTAAAATAATGGACTACTGTCATCGGGTTTTAGCAGTATGCAATGATCCAGTCGTTTAGATGTTGGACCCATGATCGCCAAGCGGTGTTGCCGCCGGCTCGACTCCCGGCCGGGGATGAGAAACCAACATTAACATTCCACCGAAACATAATTGTGTCCTTTAAAATATACTCACACATAAATGATCATACGATGTAAATATATTTTCAGATGTTGTTCCGTATTGCGACACGCACGTGTACATTTTAAAGGACACAATCATGTTTCGGTGGAATGCCAATGTTGGCTTCTCGTTCCCGGTCGGGAGTCGAATCCTCGGCAACACCGCCTGGCAATCATGAGTGAAACATATAAACCACTGGGCCATCATTGCACACAGCTTATAATGATGGCTGGAGTATTTTAGCAGAAGTTTCTCATGATTATTTGGCTCGATCTTTAGTACGGCAGCTCAATGAAAGTGTGAAACGCGCGGGCTACAGTACAACAAACAGGTATCCGAATAAAAAATATGAAAAATACAGAAAAGTTGTCCAAATTCATAAATAGTAACTATATTTTACATCTCAATGTACAAAATGCATGGACTCAGCCATATCGTACGAGATGTAGTGCAAGTTATTTGAAAACCCACATTTAGGGTGTGAAATCTCATTTACGTTTTTAGCTCTTAGGGTTATAACAATGATGAGGTACATGCTGCAATAATACAACAAGGCAAAATTGGATTCAAATCGAATTATCGGTTTTAAAAATAGAAAGTTTGAGTACAGACATTACCATTTGAAATAGAAAGCAATCTGACGGTGGTTCATGATTTAAGTTTTAATCAATAGGTTTTGGAAATTTACCTCACAATATAAGAACTTGGCCTTTATGTTAAAAAATGTAGATAACGGAAAATGGAAAGGAGAACATCTCTCGAAAATTGTTTTGCTTTATTAGCTCAACTTTGGCAAAGCCAAATTTGAGCTTATGCCATGGCCCATCGTCCATCTGTCCGTCAACAATTGGATACGGCTCGGGCTAGAGGCCGTATTTATGAACCGATCTTTACGAAACTTCTTGGGTACATTTGTTATGACCGTGGGACGAGAACAAGTGTTTTGGGGTTTGGTCCGAAATTCAAGATGACTGCCAGCCGCCATTCTGTACCGACGATGCAGAAATCTGTTTTTTGTACAGAACTTCCATATGAAAGCTATGATTTGAATAATTTTTTGTATGAATGTTTAGTACCATGGGTTTACATCACATATAATACGGGTTTTTGTCTCATGCGTAAATTATGCAAATTAGACTAACTTTGATGTTTTTTGGTGTTACTTTCAGCACTGCAAGTGCAAATGCCAATACGGCTCGGGCTAGAGGCCGTATTTATGAACCGATCTTTACGAAATTCCTTGGGTACCTTTGTTATCACCGTGGGACGAGAACGAGTGTTTTTGGGTCCGGTCCGAAATTCAAGATGGCCGATGGCAGCCATTTTGTACAAAATTTGGTGCAATCAGATTTTTGCACAGAACTTCCATAGGAAAGCGCTGATTTGAATAATTTTTTGTGTGAATGTTTAGTACCATGGGATATATCACATATAATACGGGTTTTTTTCTCGTGCAGAAATTATGCAAATTAAATGAACTTTGATTTTTTCAGTGCTACTTACACACAGTAAGTACACATGTCAATACGGCTCGGGCTAGAGTCTGTATTTATGAACCGATCTTCACGAAACGTCTTGGGTACCTTTGTTATCACCTTGGGACGAGAGAGAGTGTTTCTGGGTGTGGTCCAAAATTCAAGATGGCTGCCAGTGGCCATTTTGTACCGAAATTAGGTCTAATCAGTTTTTTGTACACAACTTCTATATACGGCTCAGGCTAGAGGCCGTATTTATGAACCGATCTTTACGAAACTTCTTGGGTACCTTTGTTATCACTGTGGGATGAGAACGAGTGTTTTTGGGTGTGGTCCAAAATTCAAGATGGCCACCAGCCGCCATTTTGTACCCAAATTAGTGCAATCAGTCTTTTGTGCAGAACTTCTGTATGAAAGTTCTGATTTGAATATATTTTTGTATGAATGTTTAGTAACATGGAATACATCACATATAGTACAGGTTTTTTTCTCGTGCAGAAATTATGCAAATTAGATGAACTTTGATTTATTCAGTGCTACTTATACACTGTAAGTGCACATGTCAATACGGCTCGGGCTAGAGGCTGTATTTATGAACCGATCTTCACAAAACTTCTTGGGTACCTTTGTTATCTCCTTGGGACGAGAACGAGTGTTTCTGGGTGCAGTCCAGAATTCAAGATGGCTGCCAGTGGCCATTTTGTACCGAAATTAGGTCCAATCAGTTTTTTGTCACAACTTCTACACAGCTCATATTTGTGAACTGATCTTCACGAAACTTCTTGGGTACCTTTGTTTTCACCTTGGGACAGGAATGAGTGTGTTTTGGGGTGCCTTTGTTATCACTGTGCTATGAGAACAAATATTTTGGGGTTCAGTCAGACCCACTCTGGGACTCAAAGATTTCTTTTCTAGTTTAGCATCTGTCACCCACCTTTACAATACTTTACCTATACATTTGTTACAGGTTACGGTCAGTATTTATGTACAGGCCGTTACAATACTTTATATGTACCTTTGTTGTCAGGTCATTACCTAGATGTTTGTCATTGCTGTTTCACATACTATACCTGTACATGTCTTCACAAGTTGAGCTACAGTGTCATTGACACTTTCATTTTATATATCTTTTAAACGACAATTATGTACAGCAAGCAATATAACATCTTCAGATAGTATGTTGTAGGTGTGAAATGTCCCAAACCTATCGACATTCACCAATGGGGCATCCCCTCTCATTCTTCTCTGCAACCCCTGTGCCGCCATATCATGCTGAAACGGATCCCGGAACCAATTATCAGTTCTTGTCATCAAGTCCAACCCTGTATGGTTGTTGCAAAGAAGTACTCAGCGCAAATCTCATCTTGCTTTTCACATCTTTCCAAATTGCCACAGATTACGTATTGTCAGAGAAGCGAAGGTGCGTCCAGTATTATCAGCTTCACACAAACTTGTTTCCATTGCTTCCTGTATTGCCTTAATAATATCCTTCTCTTTGAGATGTAACTTGTGTGGCCATTTAATTTGTTTTTTTCTCGCACAATCCTTTTCCAAACCGTAACCTGTTCGCATACCCATTCGTACTTTACTCGTCCATTTACTTCCATCTTCAGAATTTCTTGCAGATCGTCTAAAACGTGTCCTGCTGTAAATGCACCACACCCAATTTCTCTCTATAAAGTGAGCTGTTAGCGCAAGGAGGAAGATATACCTCACTTTACAGAGAGCAATTGGGTTGGGGTGCATTTACAGCCGGACACTTTCTTGACGATTCTGTAAGAATTGTCGGCGGGTGGAGATACGAGTTAAATAAGAATGGGTAAGGGAGCTGATTAGGGAATGCATTGAAATATACATGCAGTACATTGTATTTTTGTAATCAAATTAAGCTTTACAACGTGTAAATAGTTATATAGAAATAATAAATAAAATAGTTGCACCTGCACTATATAGAACCAGGGACCAGCCTAGGGGGGAATTTTAGGGAGACTTCAAGTCTCCCTCCAGAAAAAATAGGGAGACTGCAGAGTCATGTAGGGAGACTTCATAGGCAAGTGGGGAAAATTAAGAATATTCATGTACCACCCCCGCCGCCCCTTCATATTTTCAATTTATGGTCCTCCATTAACGTACAAATAATCCAGGTCCAGTTGTCTATGATGCATCTGTGCCAGGTTAAAAAATCACAATGTAATTATTGACTGAAAATCCCCCACTGCTACCTTCTCCTTCATGACCCCTCACCTCTTCTTCGTGCCAATCCCCCATCACCCTCCTGTGGTTGCCTTTCAACAAAGTCTACTAAGCTAATAATTTCCCAAGTCTGAAAGTGTGAACAGGACCAGATGTAAGAAGGTTGCTTGCGAGGTACTTTGTTAGTTAATAAACAAAATACATTCTGGGGTCGAGTATTTTGTAAAAGAAATGTCATTCCGCATCATTTTTATGGCATTCCGGTGTCATTCCGTGACATTTCATGTCATTCCGATGTTTAGGAGGACCCTTTTTCAAGATCATCCACATGCACACTTGTGTCCTGTACAAAGCTTTTCTTGACATCACTAAAGCTTTTTTTCATGTGTTTCAATTCCATTCGTGTTTTTCTGGGAATAGACAGCCCAACAGTTAACAGTCGTCAGCAAATCGAAATGAAAATAATGTGTTATAAAATACATCCGTTGTGTATACATTTTCGGCATCCTAAGCGACGTAACCTACTTTCAAACTGGGTTGTTTGTTGAGTCGCGTAAGTCACCTATTTTCGTTTCGACACTTGAAGCTCCGACTGGAACGCAACAAAATAGAAATAAAAAAATCTGCCAAAAGCGACAATGGACAATTGCTTGTCGTGTGATTTCAAATAAATGGACGTTTATTTGACGAATTAAAATGCCCATTTATCACACTCGAGCACATTCGATTTTTGAAAATACTCGTTTTCATGTAAACCTCGCATCACTCAGTTCAGCCTTTTCTCATTTTGGCCAATTTTTAGAGGGCGACTTGTAATCGCCCTGACTATTTTTCTAGGCGACTTTGGGCTTAGAAGGGCGACTTAATCGCCTTAGTCGCCCTCACGGCTGGTCCCTGTACAGAACTTGATAACAACTCTTCTCAATTTTCATGATCCCTTCAATTGTGTTATTTCAGTGCCAGAAGATCTACCAATTAGTACAAAAAGAATGGGTATAGAAGACGTGCCAGAACCAAAGAAAAAGTACTCGTGGGGAAAAGAAAATCCTGAAGGGCAGAGGTTCTTACTTGAATTTTGCAAAGAGCATAACTACTCGAGAAGCGCTACTGTTAAGCATGAAGCATTTAAAATTGGTTTGGACAAAAAGTTATGGAACACTAGTACTGAATGGAAATTAAGAGTTGTCGACAAAATAAACAACATCAGTAAGACTCAGCAATCAAAATTTTAAATAATAAATTCTTCAGTTCGGCGAATTTCCCCATAGATACCCCAAAAATCAAGTTTATAAATATATATCCACAACTAAATAACCAAATATTTTCAGTTTTATTCTAGAAACATCAAGACATGCTCATTCGACAGAGGACAGAGTTCACGATATACCTGCGTGAGTGGAACTGGGGGGTGGGGGGGTGGGGGGGGGTGGGGGGGGGGTGGGGGGGGGGGGTAGTGAATGTTGAGACTACAGGGCCACTTTAGTCCAGTAATCTTTAGGTCGTGATTTATTCAAATAAAAATATTGTTTAAAAACTAAATCATCATACAACTAAGACCAATCATCTACGGCAGGTTGGAATATTCCACACGTTCACCGAGGAAACCATGGTTCGGTGGCAAAGCCCGAATTTTAAATAAGGGGTCGGGCCTAATTTCAATAGACTGGGGACATGTCAGAAGAATATCTTTAGGCCTGAGGCAGGGGATGGTATGGGAGGGAATACCACCTTCACATTAACATAAAGATTACTGGACTGAAGTGGTCCCCATATAGTCTTAACGTTCTCCCCGCCTCTCTGTCCACACACACACTCATGCAGGTACATCGTGAACACCGCCGAATGGTCATGTCTTCATGTTGTTGAGATAAAATCGAAAATATTTGGTAATTTAGTTGTGGATAAATATAATAATGTAAACCTGTTTTTCGTTATTTGTACACGTTCCGTTTCACTTTGCCGTCCTATTTCATCGACTCGACCAAATGAAAAGTAACTCTCGTCAACTGGCACTTGAAAGGTGTGATAATGTTTGTGTATGGTTCCATGATGTTCTATGGGGTATCTATGGGGTATCTGTGATGCTCTTTGGGGTATCTATAGAGTTCTTTGGGGTTCTGTGGAGTAAATCGTCGAACCAAAATTCTTATGGTGACACAACATAAATATGAAGTCATGCTTCGCGGTGAGGTTGTACATGAGTTCCAAACCTCCAACATCACACCAAGTTACCGTCAGACAACCACAATAACGTATATGTTCCAATCTAGAACAAAACAAAATTCTGAAAAGTACAGTTTATTGTGCTAAAATGACATGCATCTAAACCCTTAAACGATGTGACAATTCCCATCCGACTTCTTCATTTTAGTGCCGTAATTTAGAACAAATAATATCGTAAGATTCATTTCCTCGTCAAACATGAACATACCGATGTAGAGATAAAAGTCTAAAAACACTAAATTGTTTGTTACCACCAATCAACCACGATAACGCATATGTTCCAAAGAATCCAGGCCCATAGTCTACCCCCACTCCGATGCCACATCGGTGGTGAAATAAACAATACAGCACGCCGAACAATCGTCAACATTGACGTTGATACATAATGCGCCGAATAATTTTCCATGCAAAGCACCGTGTCGGGGAAGTCGCGACCCAGTTACATTTTCCACGCATGGGCAATTGGTGTATGCAGCCCATTTGATCAAATTCAGAGTAGCAGCTATCGGGGTGTTCTGTTTGTAAGACTTTCAGTTCTCTGCAGGTCTCATGTGTGCACGCGTGTGTGTGAGAGATAGAGAGGGTGTGTGTATGTGTGGGTGTGTATGGGTGGGTGGGTGTTGGGTCAGTGGGTGGGTGGGCGAGAGAGAGAGAGAGTATGCGCTATCGGGCTGTAATCATGACTAACCCGTGACATATAGGCCAAATTGGCAGGTGCGATCTGTAGTGAACTGATTCTGATTTAAAATTTTGTATGCACATGTCACGTAAATAAATAAATACTTACTTACTTACATCAGACAGTAACATATCCCACTGGAGCCGCCAACAAAGAAAAAAAAAACTATGCGAGCTCTCTTCCAATCAGAGGACACAATTTTACTTACTTTGGACATGATGAGTTATTCTGACGGTAACATGGTGTGCTGTTAGTGGTTAAGAACTTATGTTGGAACCCGCAAAGCGGTGAGGTTGAACATATTAAGTTCCCAAATTAGGACCAGCAGAAAGGATTTGTTAAATAAATGGCCATAGGTTTTATCATTGTCTCGGGCACTTTTCAAAGTACCGAGTCATCATTTTCTAACACTGTAGGTAATGGGAAAAAACATTAACGAATCTTCTTGAAAAACTTCAATATTTCACATATAACATCTTTGGAACAGGTTTGTTGAAATCAAATCCCTCGGTCCATATTTGGTCACTTTATGGGGGTGGGGGAGGGGTGGGGGAATGTTTAAATTAGTATAATATGATAAATATAATTTTGATTTACAAATCTTCTTCTTCAGATCCACCAATCAGAATTTTTAGAAATTTAGCATGTAGCATCCTTAGGGGATGAGATACACGATTGCTGAAGCCAAGTGCATGAGTTCATATATAGGCGTCCTGTGGGAGCCCAAATTATAACTTAGTTCACTATGAGGAATGTTCCTTGAAAATCTGTTATTGTTAATCTGCTAATGCATGGAATCTTTTGGTATTTGGTTAACAACATCGGGGTTTTTTTTTGGAGGGGTGGAGGGCGAGGGGGTAGAGATTGAAGTTTGGTAAAGCCAAGTTCCTAGGTTCATATTTGGGCTCACTTTCGGAGCCCGAATTATACCAATTTTTTTTATTTTTCTGACCGAATTTGAAATGAGGGCCTATTGGGTCATGGGTACCTGATTTTTCTGCCACCCCATGGGAACCGCAGAAGCTTATAACAGAGCAAAAAATCTAAAACGTCCATATCTCCGAAACTACACGGTACTGAATTTTTTATTATCCCCGCATTTACAAAAATGCGGGGATATTGTCGTGATCTCCGTCCGTCCATCTGTACGTCCATCCGTCCGTCCGTCCTGAAAGGCTCCTAGGGTATTCAATTCGAAACGTTTAAACTATGCTAATGTGTTCAGGTAACATCTGTAGATGTGCATGAAGGTTTCGGAATTTTGATTTTGCCCCCGGTGGGTCCAGAGGAACCACTTTTATCATTACAAAATCAGTTTTCATCGAAAGGCTCCTAGGGTATTTAATTCGAAACATTAAACTATGCTAATGTGTTCAGGTAACATCTCTAGATGTGCATGAAGGTTTCGGAATTTTGATTTTGCCCCAGGTGGGTCCAGTGGAACCACTTTTATTGTTAGAAAATCAGTTTTCATCAAAAGGCTCTTAGGGTATTTAATTGGAAACGTTTAATCTATGCTAATGTGTTGAGGTAACATTTCTAGATCTACATGAAGGTTTTGGAATTTCGATTTTGTCCCAGGTTAGAAAATCAGTTTTCATTGAAAGGCTCCTTGGGTATTAATTCGAAACGTTAATGCTCACTTAAGCCTCTGGCTTTCATAAACCTCTGCTGCCTATCTTCAAAACGATTGGGCCAAATTTGAACTAAAGTGCAACACATCCTTTTCCATTTGTTCATGAAGAACGATTTTGAAGAATGTAGGCTAAAAAAGGTGATTTCTACCCCTTGTATAGATGTGATGTGCAAAAAGGCGACATTCTTCAAAATCGTTCTTCATGAACCACCTGTAAAAACGATTTCCTTCCACTGTGAAGATATTCAAGTTTCCTGGCCAGGGGAGAATCCCAATTTTGGAAATGTTCCAAACTCCTATTCTCAGAACTGGCAAGTCAATTGGGTCCAAAGTTGATATGTTGTTACAGGTACCATTGGGTTATATGTACTTAATTTATGTGAAATAAAAATTCGGCATCACCATGGGTACCCTGGGAGGTAAAAATAGAAATATTTTCAAACGAGCATATTTGTCAACCTACTTGGATAAGAGAATTGCTTTTTAGTATGAAACTTGCTTAAGACGGGTGTAATTTAGTTTTCAGAAAATTGCTACCGGTTATGTTATATGGTAGTGTACGAGAATGGCCATTTTAACACTGTTGGTAAAACACAATAAACTCAATCACACCCTTCTTCTTCAGAACCACTTGATCAAATCCTGTCTGACTTGGCATGCAAAATATTGGGGAGGAATACTCATTCCGATTTTAAAAAATCTTAAGAACATCAATTGTACATAATTAGCACAACTTTGGCGAAGCCAAATCTGATGTATTGTCATGGCCCGTCGTCCGTCTGTCTGTCCGTCACGCCGTCAATGCGGCTCGGACTAGAGGCCGTATTTATGAACCGATCTTTATGAAACTTGTTGGGTACCTTTGTTATCACTGTGGAACAAGAACGATTGTTTTTGGGTCCGCTGGCAGCCATTTTGTACAAAATTGGGGGCAATCAGATTTTTGCGCAGAGCTTCCATATGAAAGCTCTGATTTGAATAATTTGTTGTATGAATGTTTGGTACCATGAATTGCATCACATATAATACATGTTTTTTTCTCGTGCGTAAATTATGCAAATTAAACTAACTTTGATTTATTTAGTGTTACTTTCAGCACTGTAAGTGCAAATGCCAATACGGCTCTGGCTAAATGCTGTATTTATGAACCGATCTTTACGAAACTGTTTGGGTACCTTTGTTATCACCGTGGGACTAGAACGAGTGGTTTTGTGTGCGGTCCGAAATTCAAGATGGCCACCAGCAGCCATTTTGTACTTTAGTTAGTGCAATCAGTTTTTTGTACAGAACTACTGTATGAAATTTCTGATTTGAATAAATTTTTGTATGAATGTTTAGTAACATGAAATACATCACATATAATACGGGGTTTTTCTCGTGCAAAAATTATGCAAATTAGAAGAACTTTGATTTATTCAGTGCTACTTATACACAGTAAGTGCACATGTCAATACGGCTCGGGCTAGAGTCTGTACTTATGAACCGATCTTCACGAAACTTCTTGGGTACCTTTGTTATATTACCTTGGTGCGGTCCAAAATTCGAGATGGCTGCCAGAGGCCATTTTGTACCGAAATTATGTCCAATCAGGTTTTGTACACGACTTCTATACAGCTAAGGCTAGAGCCTGTATTTATGAACCGATCTTCACGAAACTTCTTGGGTACCTTTGCTATCACCGTGGGACGAGAACGAGTGTTTTTGGGTGCAGTCCAAAATTCAAGATGGCTGGCAGCAGCCATTTTGTACCAAAATTAGTGCAATCAGTTTTTTGTACAAAACTTCTGTACGGAAGCTCTGATTTGAATAAATTTTTGTATGAATGTTTAGTAACATGGAATACATCACATATAATACGGGTTTTTCTCGTGCAGAAAGTATGCAAATTAGATGAATTTTGATTTATTCAGTACTACTTATACACTGTAAGTACACATATCAATACGGCTAGGGCTGGAGGCTGTATTTATGAACCGATCTTCTTGGGGTATCTTTGTTATCACCTTGTGACAGGAACGAGTGTATTTGGGTGCCTTGGTTATCACTGTGCTATTAGAACAAATATTTTAGGGTTCAGTCAGACCTACTCTGGGACTCAAAGATTTCTTTTCTAGTTTAGCATCTAACTGTCCCCCACCTTTACAATACTTTACCTATATATTTTTACAGGCTACGGCCAGCATTTATGTACAGACTGTTACAATACTTTGCATGTACCTTTGTTATCAGGTCATTACCTGGATGTTTGTCATTGCTGTGTCACATACTATACATGTACATGTCTTAAACAAGCTGAGCTATAGTGTCATTGACACTTTCATTTTTTCTCATTTTGTGCAAAATTAATGCAATTCAGATCTCCTTAACGTCCCTGTAAACCACCAGTTCATATAGTTTTAGCTCATCTGACTGTAAGCCAGGATGAGCTTTTGTGATCACCCTTTGTCCATTGTCCATTGTCTTTCATCGTGGGTCATCATCCATCTACTGCTGCCATCACCCGTGAACGGCGTCGTCCCTTTATTCCGAAGACCCAATACTCCAAAGGTCCAATATACTCTGGATGTCCGATACTCTGAAGGCCCAATACTCCGAAGGCCCCATACTCCGAAGATCCCATACTAAGAAGACCCAATACTCTGAAGGTCCAATACTCCGAAGTTCCTAAGACGCGACCCCGAGAATTTGAGGGAATTGGGAAAAAGTGGAACACACCCAAGCTGAATGACGTTTTGGGGGTGCGTGTAAGTGGTGGACACCGAGGACACTTAAAACTGAAAAGACTCGTGTTGATTGGTCGGGGTCGCAGATAGTTCAAGAAAGTCCATAATGTCTGAAGGCAACAAGAGGTTAGTAAATGGGTTGCGTTCGGAGGGCTGACTTGGGCCAGAACCGGAGCCGTTTCATAAGAAAAATGAGAAGAACTCAGTGTGAACATGTGTGTGGATGGTAGCATCTATACCGTAATTTCGCGATACTCCTCTTGTAATTAAGAATCCCGTTATTATGCGTTAGTATCTTGTTGTTACGCCTCAATTATCTCGTTATTACGTGTTAATATCTGGTCATTACGCGTTCTTACAGCTGGGTTGTTATCTCGTTAGTAACCGTTTTTAACCAAACTGCATCTGGCGTTTCTCCACTGCCGTAAAAATCTTTTAACTGAAACAGCATGTGGTAAATAAAAAGGTTGTTACCTAAGGACACTTTCGGAATAACGGACCTTCGAAGTATCGGATCTTCGGAGTATTGAACCTTCGGAGTATTATTTCAGAGTATTGGCCCTTCGGATTATTGGACCTTCGGATTATTGGACCTTCTGAGTATTGAACCTTTGGAGTATTGGAACTTCTGATTATCGTACCTTCAGAGTATTGGGGTATTTAGAATAAGGGACGTAACTCCACGAACATGGTGCTTACAACTTCTCCTCCAAAATTGCCAATCCAATTTAAGCGAAATTTGAGATGACTGTTTGTTAAGATATAGCATTTCGAATTTGTTTAAACCAAGTTGTCGGACCTCGGGGGTAGTGCCACACCTTAAAGGTGTACCCAAATCTTAAATAAAAATATTCTCCTCATGAACCGGCAGAACTTAATATTTGATATGCAGTTTGGAGGTGTGGACTCAGTTTTGTTCAAGAGCAGTTCGAGGGGTTATAATTGCCAACCTTATGGGGAGGCAAGAATTTTTGACCCGCTCAAATATATATATATTTTCCAAACCGAGAGACCGATTTGAACCAAATTTGAGATGAGGGTTTATTGGATTGTAAGGACTTAACTTGTGTGCAAACAGTTTTTACCGTCCCCCATAGTAACTGCAGGCGCAAAAAACAGAAAAAATAAAAAATAAAATGCTCATATCTCCAAAACTAATTGGCACTGTGAATTAGTTTAGGTGTGAAGCTTCCCTTGGACCAGCCAAAAAAAATTCGTAAAACAAATTCAAATATTTGTTGCGCAAGACCCCAACGGAATTATGGAAGTAAATTTGTGTGTTTGTGTGTGTGTGTGTGTGTGTGAGTTTGCAAATGGTCCTAAACGAGGACACATTTGAGACGATAAACCTTCGAATAGGGGACGTCCCGGTTTTGGGGAGACCCCGTTTGTAGTAAGTATAAAGTCCGGTTGAAAAAAGTTTGAAGGTGTGTTTGACATCGAAATCTAGAAATGTCCACGTTCAAGTGGGATTTCAACTTCTGTGTGTCTGTTACTATATTTAGAAAATTATACATGTACATAAGTTTGTGTGTCGCCGTCCCCATTAATAGTGAAAAAAATACGTAGTGAGAATGCGCATGTGCAAAATACGTCATTTTGGATTTGTCTGTGTGGGATTTTTTTCTTGAAGACGTGATAGTGTCGAAAAATTACGCAAGGCACGGTAGCCATAACAGAACAAGTTGTTTTTTAAGCCGCAAAATGACAAGACGGTGCAAACGATCGTTAAACCAAGAAGAAGGTAAACATGCATAATATTATACTTTGATTAAATATTCATTTTTGAGTAAAGGGGTTAAGGTGTTTTATTTTAAAATTTGATCGAAATCCTTCGCTTTTTGTTGTTTTTACTGCTCGTCCATGTCGCCTTTCTGGACATTCGATGGTATCGTACCTGTAATGTGCTTGTTTTTGGTAAATAATATTTTCATATTCTCTTCGAAATCTCTGTTCGTGTTCGCAAATTTGATTTGAGATTTAGTTTCGGTACATGTCATTCGAGAATTTCGTTTAAGTGAAAATCAAATTTGTGAGGGTACAGCCAATGGCGTGGCTAGAGGGTGTTCGGTGTCTCTGTTTGTACGGGGGAGGGATTGTCCACTTTCGAAACTCTAACTGCCCCCCCCCTCCCCCACCCACCAGCTACACACCTTGAGTTATAATTTTTGGATTGACTGGTACCTCAAGTATTCTCACTGACGAAAAATTTTCAACCAAACGCTTCCTATGCATTTACAATTTTTCTAACCGGGGTATTTTTCAGTCTAACTTTCAGTCCAATTTTTGAATGAAAGCAGGGCAATATTCAATCTTTTGTCCAAAAACGTGTACTTGACACTAAAAATTGGTCCTAAAATTAAAATTTATACATATTTCCCAGTGTGAAATTTCAAACTATTTTGCATTCCAGGCATGAAATATATACCTTTTCAAAATCTGGGCCTCGAGTGACAGGCGAGGCACACAAACCCCCTACCCTTTAGTCCTTTCCCCTCGCTCTCACTACATACCTGGGTACAGCATTCTGTTGAATTTTCAAATTCCGTTAGGTCTGAATACTTCCCACAATCTAAATCCGAGACAACTTATAATCTGCACTCATGGAAATTACCCCTGAGAAAATTGTCAAAGCGGTTAACAGGACACCCAACACCACGCCCTCCCGGTTCATTTTTATTCCTAAGACATATAAACGTCTCGTGTTGGCATCCCGGTCGAAGTGTTGACATGTAACCTACACTTGTTACATCTTCCCTCTCCAAATCTCCTAATTTATATTTATAGAAAAATTGATGTATTATAAATAGACAAAAAATAAATAAACTCTGAAAATGAAAACGTATCAGTTTAATTCAGTACCATCACCTAATTGTTGGAAATTACAGAAGGCATCCACACACAGGTATAATATAATGTAACCCGAGCAACAAAATAGCAGGGAAATGCCGGTAATTAAATCCACAGAGGTGTGATCATAAAGTTTAATATCGTAAGTGTGTGTGGTAGGGTATAGAATTTGAGTAGTTTTGAGCAGTCTCCGTCCAACCGGGATTGGTATAAGGCGGGACAAAACTTTTCGTCAAGGGTGGTTCCCCCCAGAAATTTGCTCTCTGGACAATCCTATACCCTCACTGATTCTGGACATGATCCTACCGCCAATTTATTTCATTGTGAGAACTATATGTGTATTATGTTTTGTTCAACCCAAGCTCTTTTGCATTTGTGGGAGAGGGGCCAGCGAAATATAAAACTGAAAGTGAAGATTATTGATGCATGCAGGAATGTGACCGCACCGGGAGGTCTTACCCCCTCCCGGATTGCGCCAGAGTGATAGGCAGGGCTACAGTACCCTGGGGTTAGTTAACCCACCCCCATCGGAGTAAATTGGCAAACTTCGTCGGGAGATTTTTTACTGGGCATTAACGACACTTTCAACACCAAGGGTCATGTCGTGTTGGGCAGTTTTACGGGTGGAGGATGAGCCGGAAAATCCGGCGAGAACTACCAAACAGCATTGGAATTAAGGGTCTTGCCCAAGGACACAACGCGATGCCGCAGACCGGGATCGAACCCGTAGATCATTGAGATTCAAGCTCGATGCTCTATCCATGCACTGAACCACCGCGCTCCTCGTCGGGAGATAAAATTATGCAAAGTCGGTATAGGTGCAAATATACTCACCACTACCCCCCCCCCCCCCTGGGCCCGTGAGACACCCCCCAGCGCCACTCCTGCCCCCTCCATCCAATCAGGGCCTAAATTCTCAACAGTTGGAGATTTCATGTCTGAATTGCCAATAGCTGGAAATTTCACACTGGGAAATAGGTAGAAATTTTAATTTTGCAACCAACTTATAGTGCATGGTGGGCATGTGTGCGTTTTTGAACAAAAAATAAGATATTTTCCTGCTTTCAATCAATATTTAGACTCAAAAAGCCTCCATTTAGGAATTTCTAACTATGTAGTGAAAATGGCGTGTTTGGTTGAACATTGTCAACAGAAAAACCGGGGTGCCTGTCGATACATTATCACTCAAGGTGGGGGCTGTCGAAGGCCCCCCCCCCCCCCTACACACACACACCACAAAGAGCCTCAAGCCACGCCTCTGGATGAAAGTTGTGTCATTGGTGGTGGCATGCTATTCATAGAAAGGGCTACAGATTTTGCGACAGGTAGGCCTCTACATGTTTTGAAAATGCTCCATGGAGAGAGATCGGAATACCCACATCTTGCCATGAAACATATTTGAAAAGTACACGTATGAAAATCAAGGTTCTTGTCCAGTTTCCTATTTTTACAGTTCATTAATGCTAGGATCTGAATGCTTTAAATGGACCCCAAAAAAATCACGAAAAATAATGTCCCTTTGGAGGAAAATGAAGTAATATTCCCCCGAGCTAGAATGTCCGGTACCCATCCAGCGCGCAGGGTCGTTGATATGGGGGGGGGGGGGTATGGGCTAGGCAGTGTACTAACACTGGGCCCGAAGTTAATGAGGACCTGCACGCTTCCCTATTGGAGTACAAGCTCAATCAACCACTCCTATGCAAATGAAACCAGGATTTCTGGTGGCTGTTTCAATGTTACGCGAATGCCGCGGGCCACACACAAGAATTCATGGCCAAGTGTCAAAATCAAGGAAACCTCATCCTTTGACATCCCAAAAAACGCATTTCCCCTCGTACTCCCACCTACGAAAAGGGGCATCCCTCTCGAACTCGCCTCCGCTCGCTGCTGTGCGACTTGGTGTGATGCGAAGGCCTACCACCTCACGGCCAGACAGTAACCCGGGGGCCTCGTCCAAACTTGGATCTGAAGTCCACAATATAATACATTTTTGGTGTGGTGCGTCCTTTGGGACGTACCACGGCTACCCGGTCGTAGGCCCCATCATCCGCTAGGCAAATCGGCCGCTGCAATTTCTGACGAATCGGCCGCTGGAAATATTTCTTTTTAAAAAGGGAAAAGTAAACAAAAATTAAGTAATTTTTCACAGACTCACCTAAAAACTAAGAATAGGATACACTTAATTTAAAGATTGGAATGCATTAAGTAATTTATAACAGTAAATTTGAAGTAAATAGATGAGTTCAAAGTAGGCCTATTTTCCCTGCAATTCGCTTCACTAACAGTCTTTCAATCAGTGAGGTCTACACAAAACGTCCGATGAACAAAAACGTCCGATTTTCTGGACAAAACGTCCGATTTTCTGGACAAAACGTCCGATTTTTGGGGATGAAATGTCCGAAGATTTTGGACAAAACGTCAGTGGCATAGCCAGACCAAAACAGTTGGGGGAGGGGGAGAAGGACAATGGGCCCGTTACTGGACGGGGCTGAGTCTCTAACTGGTGGTGGTGCGTGGGGGAGGGGTGGGTGGGTGGGAAACATTTTCCAAGCCTTCACATTTTCAGATTTTTGCTTTCCCTAGCCCCCCCCCCCCCCCCCCTCAGATGCAATGTTCTATCACAATAATGAGTGTTTTCACCAGGTGGAAATAAATGGGTCAGCCATTGGACACCCAGGAGTCGTCGCAACTGTGGGCTGGCCATGGTTCGGCCCGTCGTACTGACGTAGAACAAAAAAATGTCTCAAAGATTCTTTTATTTCAGTGTTCTGCAATTGGCTGGCGACTGATTTGACCGTTTTCCCTACCACACCAAAAAAGATATTACGCACTTGGGGTCCGAGTTTGGACTACACGGACCTGAATACGCTCTCGACCGGGGCCCGGATATTCTCTGGACACCCCTCCCCCACCCCACTCTGCACTACCCCCCGCTTCGCGGTTCGGGTGATGCTGCATATTATGTGTGCTCAATGGCGCCCATCTTCACGAATTCCTAAATCCGCCGCTGCATAACAATTTCTTTGTCCATAATTATGAATTTGCTACCAAGTGTATTAATTACAATCATTTGGTTTTATTTGTGTTCATTTGGTTTCATTTCAAAGCGACGTGTCGCGACGTTATGAAACGTGGCCCTTACCATAGATATCGGATAGAACACGCACGCATTCTGTCCGATATCAATGGCCCTCACAGAATTCCAGACCTCCTCGATTTCGAAAGTTCTGTGGATCTTGATTCGTCACTCGAACTCGTCCTTAAGCTGTTGGTGCCGACGCCATGTGAGTCGTGACTGAAGTCCGGGAACGTGCTGAGTTTTCGACTTGATGAGAAAAATAATTCTTCAATCCACATGCAAATCATCATTTATCTAAGGGTTTCTTTGATAAATATGATTTGCAAAATGGGTAGGTATTTCTCTCGGCACCTACAAAACAATCCTATAACTTGGGCGGGCAACAACGGTTTCTAGACAACTCATACCCACGGCAACTCGTACCAGTCAAGTCCCCAAAATTGGACGACTCGTACCCATTTTCAGCCACAGGTACTCGGCACAAGCTGGGAAATCGAAAGAAAAATGATATTTGATACCATTTTTGAATCCATGCTGACGTGCCCCTGTAATGGTATATAAATATTAACAAGGTAAACAACTCGCTTTTCGAAAACGATAGCACTCATCTTCGTTTTTCACCCCTCAAATTTGATTCACACAACAATACCCACTATCAGTGGAAAGGGGAATGAATAAGCTTTACAGTGGCGTATTACATGACCGTTGGGTGTTCTTGTGTTGTTCATGATAACTGGGAGATGTTGCAGAAAAGGCCGAAAAACATTTAGTCAGACAAGAAAGTGCACAGTGAAATGAGGTTTACGAGCGACAATTATCCGATTTATTATAAATAATTCGAGGTCCCATTGTCTATGGAGGGCAGATTCAAATATTAACCGTATACATTTATCAATTACTAATCTCGGATCCATATTTATTCATTTCATATTTATATACCATTACAGGGGCACGTCAGCATGGATTCAAAAATGGTATCAAATATCATTTTTCTTTCGATTTCCCAGCTTGTGCCGAGTACCTGTGTTTTCAGCTGGACAACTCGTACCCACAGTTGGACAACTTGTACCCAAGGTTGGACAACTCGTACCTATGGCTGGTCAACTTGTACTTGGTGTTTAATTGCATGGGCGAAGGCAGTTAATGGCCTAAGAACTATAGAAGTGGGGTTTTTGCTTTTGTTTGGTCCGTTTAAGGTGCTATAATAGTAATGGAAATCAGTTTACTTTGAAATTCCTTCGTCAGATATTCCACGAATATGAATGAAATATACACAATTTTTACGTCTAAATGACGGCTGTGATACACAGAACAGGAAACATATATTCATTAACCGTACTTTGTTAAAAGCGGGCACCAGCGGTTCCTGGAAGTCTACAATCGTATTCGTACGAGAACTGGGGTGAATGGCACCCCCCCACCCAACCCTGCCCTTCAATATTGAGAAATAGAGTACTGGAAAAAACTAAAAGGCCTTGCATCTAGGCCTAAGCTCTGCAAATCATCAGGGTGAAAACCATAGCCTTCGTCGCTTTAACTCTTGCCTTTCCTAATTAATAATGCCACTCTCCACCTTTAGATTATTTTTCGTGTGGCAAAGTTACATCACTGGTGAGGCGCCACTCCGGTCAGGCGAGAAAGGATTTCATTGTAAATTGAGAGTCCAGCCGGATTTTGTACTTGAAGCGTAGCACATTTACCCGCTCGGAAGAAAAATGGCAAACAATGACCAGTGATAGGCTGAATCAAGAAGATCACCAATGATGTTCATTTAAAAAAAAATCCAATTAAAAAGCTCTAATACATCTCTCTCTATGAGTCCACCAGCTCGCATCAACTGATTTCTGTCGGAAATTTTATGGTCAACACCGACACACCTGAAAACTCGACAGTCATTTAATTTAGACTTACTCGGCAGTGACAGGTGTGAGATCATGAAGAATTATTTTCTCTCATCTATTACCTTATAGCTTATAGTCGATTGCTGTTTAATTTTCTTCCAATTATCTGTGCATATTATTATCGCCAATGAAGTTAATCTTCCAGTTGAGAGGTGTGTTTTTCTAACAATTATCTTCCATGACAATCATGAAAATTGAATGATAATTAGCATTTTTGTAAGGTTTGCAATTGGACTATAAAAGTGATTAAAAGTGAATCTCTCTCTCTCTCTCTTTATAGACACCTGACTCTCGTGCCTCGACCGATCGAAAAAAAAATTGGCACAGGTCTATATAGATGTAATTTGACCAGGAAAGGGACTTCTGGTCCCCGATCGCGTCCGACATCAGGTTAATCCTTCAACCAATGAAGGGGGTGGGGTATGTGGGGGGAATGAGCCCCGATCGCATCTGATTTTGCATTAACCCCTCAACATGTGAAATGCTGGGTATGGCTACCAGTACAACAAAATATGACGTAGAAAAGCCCTCAGACGTTTAACGAAGAGCCAAAGATTACCCGATTTTGAGAGGGGGGGTCGTCTCCCGTATCTACACCACTGTATTAATATATAATTTAAATATTTACGGTTTCCTTTGATTTGCTCTCTTGATGAAATGTTCATACCGACGAAATTGACTTTCGGCGAAGTCTGTTCTGCTGAGATAAATGCTAAAAATGGAAAGTTTTTGCCTTTATGCACACCTATTGAAAGCAGACACTCATCTCCTCAAGTCCTTCAGCCAATATTCGCCTTCGCCCAAACAAAGACCAGGTACATGTTGACCAACTGTGAGTACGAGTTGTCCAACCTTGGGTACGAGTTGTCCAACTGTGGGTACGAGTTGTCCAACCGAAAATGGGTATGAGTCGTCCAATTTTGGGTACGACTTGACTGGTACGAGTTGCCGTGGGTACAAGTTGTCCTGATACCGCAACAACAGGCCCCCAAAACTCTCCTAATTTCGAGGAACCTTCCGTTTCAGAATTTCACGAGAATTTCTCAAATTCAGCAAATTGAACATACATATGGTATTGTAGAGGCTACTCAGTACGTTCAGATTCCGTCCAATCAAAATATCAGCTTTGGTTTCCAATTTATTTGGTAAAGGCCAAGAATAGAGGACTGCGCGTTTTTTAAGAAAATAAAACATGTTTCACAACGTTTTGGAGTTTCTTAGGTAAAGGCCAAGAATAGAGGACCCCGCGCTTTTTAAGAAAATAAAACATATTTCACAACTTTTTTGAGTTTCTTATCATTCTAAGACATGTTTTACACAAAATTAGCCCAAAACACCGATACCCACTCTCAAAAATCATCACTTTTAACCCTTTTCTCTGAGACAGGTTTTTCAAACAAAATGAATTTCTGATCGCTTTTTGAAATGGAACTGCAGATGTTTCGTTGTGATGTCACAGGGGAGCAATCATTACCTTTTTTGCATCCTAGGATCAGTTTAGGATGGGTATGGGTTAGCTAACCCGTATCCATCCCAAACTGACCCTAATTCGTTCTCCCATTGTAATCACACCCTCGTATACTCCGATGAAATGGAGTATACACGATAGCGGAAAAAACAAAGAATCGCATACCTGTTTACCGCAGGTTTTGTTGTTGAAATTGTTTGGAGAATAAAGTTAACGGAGTATGAAAAGGGTTAAAAGTGATGATACTTGTCAGTAGGTATCGGCGTTTTGGGCTAATTTTGTGTAAAACATGTCTTAGAATGATAAGAAACTCCAAAAGAGTTGTAAAAAATGTTTTATCTTCTTAAAAAACGTGCGGTCCTCTATTCTTGACCTTTACCGTTTCTTATCATTCTAAGACATGTTTTTACACAAAATTAGCCCAAAACACTGATACCCACTCACAAAAATCATCACTTCTAACCCTTTTCTCTGAGACGGGTTTTTGAAACGAAATGAATTTCTAATTGCGTTCTGAAATGGAGCTGCAGATGTTTCGTTGAGACGTCACAGGGGAGCTATCATTACCTTCTTTACATCCTAGGATCAATTTAGGATGGGTACGGGTTAGCTAACCCCTTCCCATCCTAAACTGACCCTAATGCATCGGTCTCTGTATTCTAATCATTGCCTTCTTTGCGTACCAGGGTAAGATTCTTGGATGGGTACGGTTAGCTAAAACATGTCTTAGAATGATAAGAAACTCCCAAAAAGTTGTAAAAAATGTTTTATCTTCTTAAAAAATGCGCGGTCCTCTATTCTTGGAATTTACCTTTACCATTTATTTTTTCCGATAGTTGTAAGTTGTTGCGGGTGCTGATCACAACGTCCACAAATCAAAACATCCCCTAGAATCTGATGATATGGTGTTTATGTTTTATAATCACCGTGTCTGTTAATCCCTTTATAAATTCCATGAGGTTTTACATGATAATACTGATATTTAGGTCTCACTTTAAGGCTATAAAAGGGAGCGCGGTGGCTCAGTAGGTAGAGGTGCAGGCTGCAAGCCGAGAGGTCCTCGGTTCGAATCCCACCTGCGGCAACCGCGTTGTGTCCTTGGACAAGACACTTCATCTCCATTGCCCGCGTGGGGGCACGATGACGTCATGTACTAAGGCATACTGCACGTCGATGGTACGCATGCCTTCAACCAATCTAACCCTGCCTGTGCTGCAGTGCGGAGTTACGATGTTGGGGAGCTGGCAGCTGCTCGTCGTTGCTCGGTGGTTCTCTCTGGGTACTCCGGCTTCCTCCACCCGTAAAACTGTCACGGTCATGATTAGCCATTGTGCATAAATACGTGACCTTAAACATCAATAAATAAATAAATAAATAAATAATAAGGCTATAAAAACACCTTAATATGCAAAATACTGAAAGAACCTCGATACCTTTTTGATCATCGTGAATTAATCTATGCATGTGCATTGAATATTGTAGCAGTCATTGCGTAATTTTTTTTAAAAAGAATAAAATTGAGAGCCTTTAAATACACATTTTCTGTTTGCATGTCAACATTTAAATAATCTATGTGTGCTCAGAGTAGACATATATCTTAAAATGGTGCACCAAATGACCAATCCCAAAGCCCCGATAATCTTTAAAAATGCAAGCCTCGCACCTGGCCTTAGCAATTTAAAAAATTAATTTTCAGAGCCCAAACATTCTTTTTTCGGTTGATTTATTGCTACCAGTAGATGCTTAGTAGACTCCACATGTTAATGTAACCTGTGTTGATGCATGTTGCGGTATTTGTAGTTTTTTCTTTTTTGTTTCCTTTACAGAAAAGAAAATGAGTGAAAATTAAAGATGCTAAACCGTCGAGAATTTTTTGTTATCTTTCTTTACTTTGCTGCTCTTTTGCTTCTTAGAATTTTGATTTATTTCTTTCCTGCGTTTTCCTTCCCTTTTATTTTGGCTTCTTTTTTTTTTGATTTAGTTTTTTCTTTCATTTTATGTATCTACCTCTACTTCTCTTATTCTAGAAAATAACATGCAGGTGAGTCACATTTTAACTTTGTCGATCTAATCACAAACACTTTCCAGCCATCATTGTCATTGTCGTCTATGTAAACTTCCCTTTATCGACTTCTCACAAACTACTGGACCAAATAATACCAAAATTGGTGTGCATGTTCAATTCAAGTTTGTTCAATTAATGTTGCCATGCCCACAGGGGACACTACAAGGTACATAACTCAAATAGCACCCTTAAATGTATATCAAAAAGTTTTAAAAATCTTTTTCTCCGGAACCATCAATTGGAACCTTTCGATATTTGTTATACAACATCTCTATAAGGGTCAGATTCAGATTTGTCATAACCATTTCTCTGGGTTACATGTAATTGGGCTTCCTTTACTTGTATTACATGTACCTGTTATTTTGAAATTTTGCATAGTGTTCTGATTACTGTTACATGTACATAATAGCTGTTCTGAAAATATACTGACCTGGCTGATTGACAATGCTGGGACACGTTGTTCAGCATAGTGATTACCCAAATAACGAATTCCAGTCACTTTGCCCCCAACTTGTCATTTCGGTCCTACATTGACGTTTTTGCCTCAATCTCGTGGGAACACCAAAAAGTAATGCAGTGCATGTTTACTGTGGTAATGTACAAGTAAACAAGCTCTGTTTTACTGGTACTAGTACAATAAGACCTGGTAACCAATGCCTGGGGATGAAGTCAGAGCTCTAAAATGTGCAACACGGATAGAAACGATTGGCTGTAATTGACTTTATATCCATGTTGTGGTCACGATTAGCCTATGTACAGAAGTATATAAATGGTCTTGAATTCTAAGATAAATTTATTAACACCATCATGTTTATGTACAAAATGTTGTATCGGAGTCTCACTCTTGTTTCTAAGGGTACATGTGCAGCTTGACTGTGATACAACATTTTGTACATAGACACGATTGTGATAATACACATGTAAACCATGCGAATAATGTAAAATTCCCACGTGGGTGGCCGTGATGTGAAGATTTGCATGTCTCCTGAGGTACATTTGTTTTTCTCCACTGGTAAAATGGGACCTGGTAAACAATACAGCTGGGATGCAATCCTTCAGTAGGTGGGCAATAAACGATTGGCAAAACTTGACTTTATACTTATGTTGTGTCATGATATACATGTAGCCCTGATGCTGAGAATGACATTTAGCACCGATAACCCCCATGATAGCCCTTGGAAGTGAAGTAGTGCTTGTTTCATGTGGTAAACAAGTTCTGTTTTACTGGTAAAATAGGATCCAATCACCAGTGCTTGAGGTGGATGTCTTCTAAAATGGGCAACATGGGGTAAATATGTAAATGATTGACAAAACTTGACGATATCTCCATTTTGTGGCCATGATTGGCCATTGTGGATTAATATGTGACCTTAAACACCAGAAAATAAATAAACACCAATAATTAAATAACGTAAAACTGAGAATGTAAATTATGGATGATAATGTTTTGTCAGTATGCCGAAATAATGTAATGATAAATGGGACTTTAATAAAGGTGCAGTCTGGACCATTTTATTATACAGACCTTATATATAATGTATATGTAGACCTTAAGCAAGGGCTGCAATGACTATGGGGCCAAACAAAATTTCAAAATGACCAGGGGGTGGGGTGGCAAAATGACTTTGTGGCTGACGTGACCAGAGGCCGCAATGACATAGGGCCAAAGTGGCTGAATACTAGTACCTAAATAACTTAATTTAGTGATCTGACCATACATGTATTGGCTACCCTACTACGTTCATATTCCATCCATTGAAATCTCAAGTAATCTTTCCTGATAAAAGATTACGGGAACTTTGGGCCACGAAAAAATAAAAATATTTATTGATCGCATGCCTTTCTCACCTGCTGTCACTGATTAAAACAATTACTTATTTACATGTACATTTTGGTCATGCGACTCATGTCTTTTGGTCTGAATCAGGTTTTGTTTACTGTGTATCTTGAGGTGAATACAGGTGACTATTTTCTACAGTGTTCTGCACTGATTACATTTGGAATCATGAGATGAAACCCTGGAATGAGCATACACGCGTACATGTACTGGTGTGATTCGTCTCCTTGCAAATGTGTAGAATATCAGCAGACCTTGAAATGTACACCTGTCCACCTGTCACCGACAGTCAGAAATTGGGTGGAGACAGGTAAAAATAAATCAAACATGTACCTGTCGCATACGGCAGGTCAGTTCACCATTTATCTAACGAATTGGTCACATCCACACCATAATACACAAAAAATGCTATTCTATTTTTTGTATTTTTTATTTCTTTCTTCTCAACCATAGCTTTGGACCCTCATTGGAATGAGCTCATTGAGCTCATTCCAATGAGGGTCCTAAGCTACAGTTAAAACTAGAAGTCCTGTCACGAAATGCGCACAAATAGCACGTTGATTTGCATGTTAATGTATGCGTTATGGCCACAGTAAAGCTATCAAATTCTGTACATATGGCCTGTGCACAAGCAATGTTTCAGCCAATGGACCTCCGGGTAACCCGGAGGTCCATTGGCAGAAACATTGCATGTGTTTGCTATGAGTAACCAAGAGAACCTGCCGTGATTCCAATGCGCAATTAAGCCTAGATAAGCGCACTATTCGTGACAGGACTTCTAGTTTTAACTGTATGGTTTGGAAGACAAAATGGAAAACGTTTCGAAAAGAAAATTGCAACAATTATGATATGCATTCTGCAACCAGGTTTAGATAAATGATTAATTATCTGTGAATGATTTGTTTCTGAAATCAAAGCATGAAGATTTACTTTCAAACACAACTTTTCACATCACACTATACATCTTCTATACTATGAAATGAGCTGAGATAACTTTTCACAGCACTCAAAACATCTTCTGTACTATGAAAGGAGCTGAGTCTGTTTGTTTGTTCTGGATGATAAACACCACTCTATGGATTGGGATGAAATTCGGCATGAGTGATTCTTGGGTCACTGGGATGGACATGGTGGGTGGGGTGGGGGTTGGGAGGGGGGGGGGAGGTGCCCGCCATATTGTTGGCCATCTTTGATGCAATATGGCAACCAAAATGGCATCTAAAATAAAACTTTTTTGACTTATTATGGATGCAAAAACTGCTGCATGGATTTGGATGAAATTCGACATGAGTGTGAGTGATTCTTGGGTCACTGGGACAGACAAAGGGGCTTCGGCCATATTGTTGGCCATCTTGGATCCCAAATGGCATCTAAAATAACACTTTTCAGACTTATTGACATTTGTTTGTTTATGGATGAAAGAAAACACTGTATGGAGTCGGATGATGGGTCACTAGGTCGGACATATGGGGGTCGGCCATATTTTCGACCATCTTGGATCCTATATGGTGACAAAAATGGCATCTAAAATAGCACTTTTGAGACTTATTGATGTTTGTTTGTTATGGACGCAAAAACAGTTGAAAAACTGCTGCATGAATTCGGACGAAATTCGACATGAGTGATCCTTGAGTCACTGGGATGGGTATGAGGGGATCAGCCATATTGTTGGCCATCTTGGATCCAATATTTCAGCATGAGTGATCCTTGGATCACTAGGATGGACATATGGGGGATCGGCCATGCAACGGCCCCCTTTTTTTAATATTTACATGTTTTTTTTGGCACTGGTATGTACATGTAGTTTGACCTGCAGATTGCCCTTCATGGGTCGAAAAATGTGACGTCTCTATACTTTTTTTTGTCTGCCATCATGGATGCAAAATGGCATCTGAGATAGCATTTTTAGACTTATTGATGTTTGTTTGTTATGGACGCAAAATCCGCTGCATGGTTTCGGATGAAATCGGCATGAGTGATCCTTGGGTCACTGGGACGGACATTGGTTGTGTGTGTGTGTGTGTGTGTGTGTGTGGGGGGGGGGGGGGTATGGGGGTCTCGGCCATACAACGTCTTTTTTTTTCTCTTTTTTTAAATTTTTTTGCACAGGTATTTAGTTTGACCCCCAGATTTCCCTTGATGGATTGAAAAATGCGATGTCCCTATAGTTTTTTTTGTTGGCCGTCTTGGATCCAATACGATGGCCAAAATGGCATCTGAAATAACACTTTTAAGACTTATTGATGTTTGTTTGTTGAGGACACAAAAAACGCTGCATGGATTCGAATGAAATTCGGCATGAGTGGTCCTTGTGTCACTGGGACAGACACAGTGGGATTGGCCATGTGATGTTCCTTTGTTTTTTTTAATTTTTTTTTTTTTTTTGCATGGGTGTGTAGTTTGACATGCAGATTGCCCTTGGGCGGTCAAAAAATGTGAGGTCCCCGTACTTTTTTTTCTTTTTAAAATTTTTTTATGTGGGTTGGGAGGGTGGGGGGGGGGGGGGGCTGCAAAGTAGGTCCACCTGCCTAGTGTATTCAGAAATTTACAGGAGTTTCCAATGTGCATTAAAACATTTGGAGGTGACAGGTTTGAAATAATACCACCTGTTGTGTGACAGGTGGAAATTTTACAACATTTCAAGGCCTGCTGGCTATTAGCGTCTGTAAAATCGATATCCATGCATCACTGCATTGTCACTGCAGTGCACATGTTTGAAATCGTTTAACAAATATAGCGTCTTAAACACAAGTTGAAGCAGTAACTCAGTTTTCAACTCACGATATGCCATAAATTCATGCAAACCTAACCTACATAAATATAAGTAAATATATCTGCTGCAGATGGCAGTCGGTAAGGGAGGCACACAAGTGATATAAACAGATAAAACTAGAAGTCCTGTCATGAATTTCACGCCGGGTTTAATCCGAAGGTCCCTTGGCTGAAACATTTCTTGTGCTTGCTATGAGTAACCAGGAGAATGTGTTATGCTTTGAATGCTATTCGATATGGACATTTTGTGCAATTTCTACATGAAATTATGTCAAGATATGTGTAAGCTTATAGTTGATGACAAGCAGCCCTGGAAATAAACCATCTGACAAAATCTTAATTCTGTACTTAAATCATTAAAGATATAACTAAATAAAAAATATATACACTTTTCACAACAATATTTCAACTAAAACATAAAACAGGTAGTTGAATATACTTGGTGCTTAGCAAACTTTGAGTAGTATTCTAATAACTCAACAGGAGCAAACAAGATTTTTACCTTTTAAATGGTGACCAATCGCACCAAAACTAATTAGATTCTTGTGTATTACATGTACTCGTATCTCTATTAAAGCAGGAAAGCCATCACGTTGTGTGGCTTGGATGGAAGAGATTAATACTCGTATGTATACAGAACTTTCACTTAAAAATGTGCGAAATGACAAATTTATAGTATCAATGTTTTTGACTGCACAGTAATGACGGCACAGTGGCTCAGTCATTAGCTTAAAATATTGAGGCTTGAAATGCCATGAAATGGGAATATACATACAAAAAGTGATGCCAATCATGTTGACGTTCTAATTGGTGATGCCAACATTTTGATAACAAACGTTTGTGTAGGGTCATGTAAACTCCATCAAATGGAGAGGCACCCCTACACATAAAAGATTAGACTTTCTAATTGGGGACACCAGCATCATTTATATCACAAATCTGTGTCTACAGGTACCAGGCATGTAAACTCCATCAAATGGAGACACACACACAAAACATTGGGCCTTCTAATTGGGCTCACCAAATCTGTGTGTAGAGGTATGCAAACTCATTCAAATGGGGACACACATATAACACATTAGACCTTCTAATTGGGGACATCAACATTTATGTCACAAATCTGTGTTTAGAGGTATGTAAACTCCATCAAATGGGGACACACACCCAAAACATTGGGCCTTCTAATTGGGGACACCAACATTGTAATCACAAATCTGTGTGTAGAGGTATGCAAACTCATTCAAATGGGGACACACATATAACACATTAGACCTTCTAATTGGGGACACCAACATTTATATCACAAATCTGTGTGTAGATGTATGTAAACTAAACTCATTTAAATGGGGACACACGCACAAAACATTAAACCTTCTAATTGAGGACACCAACATTATTATCACAAATCTGTGTGCAGAGGTATGTAAACTCATTCAAATGGGGACACACACACAAAAGATTAATCCTTCTAATTGGGGACACCAACATTCATATCACAAACCTATGCAGGGGCCCACACGAAGGGTACACACAGGAAGATATTGGGACCTTTTTGCAATGGGAAATTGATCATTTTTTCTCAATTTCAAGCCAAAACTTTCTACTTGTCAATACTGAATTTGTTTGTTTGCACTTTAAATTGATAATCAATCATTAATCATTGGTTTACTAAATAAACAAGTATACCAGTATGTTGATTCTACAAAGCTTAGTTCTTGAGAAAATCAATAAATCAGTACTGTAATTACACAGCCACAAAGCTGTCCCAATTTCTGTCTTTACTTATTCCAATTGAGGACACCATATTTAGATCACAAACCTTTGTGTAGCAAGGGTTACATAATGAAATGGTATCACCGAATAAGGCCCCATTTTTCTGTTAAAATGATGTGACCTTCTTTACCATTAATTGTGTATTGTGTTCTACCCGTCAGGGAATAGGTAGATTTTATTGCACTCAGCCAACGATGACTGAATAGAAATAGCTTCAGTGATGCACTTAAAAAGAAGTTACTTGTAAACAGCAAATCATACAAATGTGAATATGTTTGTTTAAAAGCTGATTATATTTAATCAGTGATTGGTTGAATGACACAAACCAGTTGTGGTTGATGTTTGATTGTGAATTTGAACCAGTTGAACAACACTATGACATTTATTGTTTCTTTATATTGATGTAACAAAGTGTGTTTAAGGTACACTTGCTTTCATATACCTTAAATGTGAAAAGCAATTTCAGTTTTTATTTATCTACTTTTATCTGTTTGCAGAGAGTGAAGGACTTTCCAAAGATAAAAAACTGTGTCTGTATCCACCAAATGGAGAATGGTACGAAGGTTATTTGTTAAAAAAAAGGAGGTAAGTTTGAATTGGTTATAACGACAGTAATCCTTCCCAAAACTTTCATGGGTAGCTTGTATTTGTTTAAATGAAAATACCACCGTCTGATGGTCAGGGGGCTTGTACCAAATCTTGAACTTTGATTTGATTCACAATTGGCTGCCCAATTCGTTTTCATCCGAATCTTTTCAGGGGAACTGCAGCTGCATATCTGATTATCTACATTATTTCTGAAAGTGGAAATTAATGATACATGTACAAGATCACAACACAGCCAAAAACAAACCCCAAGCAGGGCTCAGAATTTGAGGAGAGCAACATCACTTAACATGGTTTGATATTTGGGATTGTGGATGATTAGGTGTATGAGACTAAAATTTGTTTAACCCTTTACCCAACGAATCGCCCGCATCCGCCCGCGTTATATGCAAATTCAGCAGCTGAAAAAATATTATTTTTCGAAAAATTTCAACAAAACCATATCATGTGACCCCTCTTTGGAACGAGCTCGTCGAGCTCGTTCCAAAGAGGGGTCACATGATATGGTTTTGTTGGAATTTTTTGAAAACATTTAAAAAATGCTATTTAAGATAATAAATTTTGATATCGTCTGCGTTGGGTAAAGGGTTAAATCGAGTCTATATTAATTCAGCTGCAATTTAAACTTCATGCATTTCAAGGATAGCTTCTTGGTAAAAAAAAATCATATCATAACCCAGTGACCAGATTGTTTTGGTATATGATGTGTAACATGATTGCAGTTTGGAAATTCTAGTTCGCTCAAGTCCAGCACCTACCAGGGTAGGTTAAAATTAGGGCTTGATGTTTTAGTAAAAAAAAAAACTTTTAGAACTAATGTACTACACAAAATCATTTGATGTTCAGTATATAACACACTTATAGACAGGATTCACATTTGTACAAATCTTATTCCTTGGTTCATATTCCAGCTCACTTGTGGAGCCCTACTTTTTAAGTTTTGTCAGCAATAAGTATATTATCTTTAAAAATATGCCTCTCAGTCTCAAGAAAAAGTTGATAGGATGTTTTATGTTTTGATTTTAGACATGATGACATCAGGCATTATTTTAAATTTGTTCAAATGGTGTCCATTGGTTTATATTTGGGCTGTCCAAATTTATCATAATGCTTTTTGAAAAAAGTGTCTTGACAAAATTGAATCTTTATATTTGATATTGAGCATCATTATGATATTCAAGGAATACTAGATAAAATGTCAGAAAAACCAAAACATCCGGTAGAAAATCCCGGGACAAGACATCTCCTTTTTTTATACGCCCGTTTGAAAAACGGGACATATTATAGTATGGCGTTGTCCGTCTGTCCGTCTGTCCGTATGTACGAAAATCCCGTTGTGTGTCTAAAAATACGTTCAAAGTGACATTGTGTGTCTTCTTTCGTTGTGTGGCTAGTCGCACAGTTTTTTCATTTGTATGGATTCGATGACGTGTTTTGGGTGTCTTTTTGTAAAAAAAAAAAAAAGACGCACAAGTCAAGGATGTCCGTCGAGGACGTCCGACTTTGGGCAGTACCGTTGCGTGAAATTCGGCGAACACGTGTTAATCGGGCTATTTTTAGATGTGGTGTAATACGTGCTATTCGCTGACGTCACGATTCTGGGTACCCATGACTTTTTTCGGTCGCCATTTTGTGGGTCAAACAAATCGCTTCACTTCAGAAAAACAAAGCATCTTTGATTCGAAATGCATCTACTGTTGATTTGATTAAACATGGCATCAAAACCACGGAAAGGAGAAGCATATATCGATACACTAGATAGTTTGCCCAGGCAGCGATATAAAATAAAACTCGACATGATTGGCGGAGTTGACCCATATTTGTTGACAAAAGAAGACAGGAAGTTTGACAACAAGGGATTACCTGCTGACAGTGCTGTAACCTACCCGGGCTGATACGTTGGATCAGATTAAAAACTATAAATCTTTGGAAGCACATGCGTATTTTACCAGTGGATTCGTGTCCGATCTTCGATATCTACCAAAAGGAGATAAAATTGTGTTTGCAGGGAAGGTAAGAATTTTTTTTTTCTTTTCTCATTCTGTCAAATGTGCGTCGATTTACCACATAGAACCACAAAGACCTACATAGAAAGGACGCATCCCAGCCAATTTGTATCTAAATGGTGAACATTTGGGAGCAGGACGTTTCGGCCTTTTACCAGTTCGGCCCCAGGACGCTTCGGCCTCGGGACGATTCGGCCCGGGACGTTTCGGCCTCCATATGTTAAAATAAATAAGACTGACTCTTCAGTGAAACTCATTACGAGTAGGTGCTTCATGACACCTCCCTATGATCAATGTAATTTCCAGACAATTGGAACAAAGGTTTCATTCTCCTCCATAGTGGCTGCTAATTGAGACATCAGCTGATTGATACATTGGTGCTATAAAATGTAATTGAAAAGATAACACAGCCTCACAGGACATCAATTACAACTATCATTAATTTATTTTGTATTTCTTTTCTCGATATTTTTTCACACCGACCCACAATGTTAACTGCTATCAAAACAGAACAGGTAGCCTAAAATTTGTTCTCATTATCAAAACAAAACGGGTGGGCGGTGTTGTGTCTTCACTCAACAGTGAACAGTCCACACCTTCTGATTGTCAAAAAGACCAAGGCGTGGCAACTGGAAATTTCTCCCGATTGGAGAAGACTTTGAAATACATTGATTGGCTATTTTGTTCGGCAATTCAAGTTGGTTTATTTTCTCTGTGGGTACCTGGACAAATTTGGAATATTTTTTAACTATATATATATAACAGAAAGCGACTCTTGGTGGTTACAGGTCAACTCGCCCCCGAAAAATTTTCCGGGTCAACTCGCCCCCACTTGGGTGCGAGTTGACCCGCCAATCGAGGGCGAATGACCCAATTTTTTTTTTTTCTTTTTCGTTTTTTTTTTTAAAAATCTCGTCTCATATCTCATCAACTAAGTTATTACCTTAAAAAATCTTCAATTCCTTTAAAAAATTAAATCCTATCCAAGAAAATAAAACACAAACATCCTTTGAGAAAATTCCAGAATTAAAAAATCCTTTCCAAGAAAATGAAGCACAAGAATTACACCCTAACCGGCCTCCTCTTAAAAAGTGAATAAAACTTTTAATTAATATTCCGAATACAAAATTTAACACAATGTAATCCAGAACTCAATTAGTCTCAATTAAATGATTCAAAATTTGACCAGGTCCCACGAAGGAAAAATGAGTAAAATGTATTACTCCCATGATACATCAAGCCCTTGTCTGGTCGACCGTGTAAAGTGAAGCCACACCACCATATAATTTTCGGATAGCTGTTCTGTTTTTATAGCTGTTATCATTGGAGTCTGTGTCAAATATTAATCGAGAAAAAGAATACAAAATGAATTAATTATATTTATTGATAGCATTTTGTGTTATCTTTTCAATTACATTTTACAACATCAATATATCTGTCAGCCAATATCTTAATTAGTCGCCACAATGGAGGAGAATTAAACTTTTGTTCATATTAATTGGAAATAACATCACAGGCCGGGGAGGTGTCATCTAATACCTTTTCTTAATGGGTTTCACTGAAGTCTTAGAATTTTAAATAAGGGACACCGACACGAAAAAATATTGGAGGCCAGTTTGGGTAAAAAATTATCTGGGGGCGAGTTGACCCGGGCGACTTGACCCGGGGGCGAGTTGACCCGAGGGCAAGTTGACCCGAGGGCGAGTTGACCCGTTCCCCTCTTGGTGACGTGTGGTTTTGTTCTATTATTGTTAAGTTGAGGATTAAATTCGGTATTCTGAATTTTCTTATTCAAGGGAGGATTTAATTTTATAAACGGTTAACCTAACGAAGGTAAGTTGTCATCTCAAAAGTTATCAGTTTTTTTATCACTTACATTTTGAAATTCAAGTAAAAAAAAAAATGGGGACGTTTCGGTCCCGAGAGGTGGGACGTTTCGGCCAATGGGGTTAATGAATAATTATTTCTAAAAAATAAAAAAAGTTTTTCAGGTCAAGTCACCCCACAAAGCCGGGTCAAGTCACCCCAAGTCTGGGGCGACTTGACCCAGAAAAATATACTGGGGCGATTTGACTCAGAACCTGTCGAAGCACCGTCATTCACCGGATCGAACCACAGGGGTCTGGAAACGTAATATTATATATATATATTATATAAAAAAAGAAAGGGTCACAACTCACGAAAATGGGAAATTCGCTACACAGTACATGTAGGCAGTAAAATAAATTATATGTACATATGATATTAGTGGCGGACCCAGGAATTTTTGAAGAGGGGCAACCCAAGATATTTTTAATCAACAAAACTTTGACGAAGATACGAAAATTGCCTTTAGTCTACATTAATACTTTGAAGACAAACTTGCACACATAGTTAAAAATCAGAAACAAACATTTATGTGACACCTATTTCAATTATTTGTCCCGTTTTCAATAATAACACCCTGAGTGTGATGGCATGATAAATTCTGGTTGTCGTTTTATATCAATATAATTATTCATCTTTCAGTTTACGTGTAGTTGATTGGAGGCAGATTTAGAGCGTTCATACATAGTATCGGGGGTTGGGGGGGTGGGGGCATAAGAAAAACAATCTCATGCTGAAGGGGGGTGGGGAGGTTGTGAGGGTGTCGCCCCCTCAGGTCATTGAACATACTTTTTTTCTTTACATATTTTTTTTTATTTATAATTCTAGTTTCAACATTTCTGTGCAAAAAAAGATAAAATAATATTTTTAGCTCAGAGGGAGCTTAAGTGATCACAATCCATCCGTCGTCGTCCGGCGTAAACTTTTTACATTAACAACTTCTCCCAAACCACTGGACCATTTTGGTTCAAATTCAGGGTACTAGTAGATGCTTATTACCCAATGCCAATTCAGATTTGCTCAAATTAAGTTGCTCCTCCCCTGGGGTGGCGAACCACGCCCTAAAATGAGCAAAATCTTGAAAAATCTCCTCATGAACCAGCAGTAGCACAAACTTGATATTTGGTATATATCATCCTTTTGAGGTGTAGATTCAGCTCTGCTCAAGAGATGTTTGTGTGACAATATTTGCCATAGTTATGGGAGGGGCTGGAATTTTTGCCCCGCCCCAAATTTCTATTTTACGAACCCTGAAGCTGATTTGAACCAAACTGGATTTGAGGTAGTAATAGGTCATAAGTACTTGCTTTATGGGGGAAAAAATTTTGTTGCTGCCCCGTGGGAACCACAGGAGCTAAAAATAGATTTTTTAAAAAAATGGCTATATCCCCAAAACTGCTGGGCACAGATACTTTTTTTTGGCTATGAAGCTTCCTCGGGACCAGCAGAATAGAATGGTGAAAATAAACCCAATCGGTTTGATCATAAGGTACTTTTCCAGGACTTTTGAAAAATAATGACTCGGTATTTTTTAACACTGAAGCCAATGGGGTTAATGAATAATTATTTCTAAACTTTTTACCTTATCGACTTCTACCAAACCACTGGACCAATGTGGATCAAATTTAGGGTAAATGCTTATTACCCAATGCCAATTCAGATTTGCTCAAATTAAGTTGCTCCTCCCCTGGGGTGTTGAACCACACCCTAAAATGAGCAAAATCTTGGTAAACTTGAATCTAAATCACTGTGTGATTTGGATTCAAGTTTGTTCAAGAGAAGTTTGTTCTGCCATATTTGCCATCATTATTGGAGCCAGTAGGCGCAACATTTTTTGCCACGCCCAAAATTTCTATTTCTTAAACCATGAAGCAGATTTGAACCAAATTTCATAGTAACAGGTCATAAGTAGTGAATTTATACAAAAAAAATTCTCATCACCCCCATGGAAACCCCAGAAGCTAAAAATATACTGAGTCAAAAAAGAAAGTATAATAAAATTTCAAACGAATTTTTTTTAATATGATCAATTTCCATTTCAATAAACTTTTCTTCAAATAATAATTCATGATTGCCATAACATAATTTGGCAATTTCAGGTTGTTCAAGTGTTTAACATGATGTTGTGATGTCAAGTTACACACATGGGGTCAAATGAAAATTTCACATTGAATGTCAATAACGTGTATGTATCAATGAAAATCCTGGGTTTTTGAGTGTACTTGAATAAGTGCAGAGGGTTAAGGTAAATTCTTTAAAAAAATCTATAAAAATTATATCCGAAATCTCGAAGTACATGTATGAGGTATAATTCAATTTGAAGGTTACTCCGAGGTGCCAAATAAGAGTGTCGACATGCTTATTAATTTTGCTGAAAAATTCCTTGCCATCACTGTTATTTGGTATTGAGACAGAGCAAAAATGCCATCACTGTTATTATTTTCAGACCAAAATCTGAGCCATCACTGTTATTTGGCCATCACTGTTATTTGGCACCTCGGAGTATGTGGCTTTCAAGATAGACATCAAAAGTTACTCCATAAAAGACATGCACAACATACATGTAGCTGTTTTGAAAGCCATAAAAAATATGGATAATTGAAAACCATGGCAAGCCACACAAATAAGACTACTGCTGGAGACACAGTATAGCCACATAGTTACATAGCCATAACCACACAGCCATGTTATGTAAATTAATAGAATAGTCGGTATCATAATGCTACTTGCACACACGTGCTATATATTTTTTTGAGATACTGTGTGATGCAGTCATTATGAATTTTGAATCTGATCAAAGTTATTTCCATCTTGTTTGTGTGTCTAGCCACAGTTTTCAGGTGTCCATATTTTATGTGGCTTCCAAAAGAAACTGCTTCATGTATGTGTTGTTTTTTTCTGAGAAGCATTTGATATCCACCTAGAAAGCCACGCGAACACACCTCATACATTGTCATTGAAGAGTAGTTACTCTGAACACATTCATCAAGCCTGCATGCTAATACCATAATATTAGTCACTATGTTGAGGGACATCTCAACTGCATAATGTATTGCTTGTCAAGAAATTGTCCACAGGCACACACAGTTATCTTGTTTAGACAAAATAACAATGTGTGTCCATAGACAATTTGAAGGCTACTTTGTGTGGCTCACACTGAGGCTAAAAACATTGTGTTCTATGGAACCTCTTGTCTTTCATACTGCTACGTTGTGTGGCTTACACTGTCCAAAACACTCTGTGGCTAGTTTTATTTTTGTTTCTGATGAAGGCTATGTTGTGTGGCTCACACTGTCCAAAACACTGTGTATTTTAGAAGCTAGTTCGGTCCCTGGACTTATTATTGATACCTTTCAACAAGCCTGGATTTAATTTTGTATAGAGTGTCTGACAAAATGACCATCACAAATCATTTAGTGTCGGACATTTTTAAAAGCTGTCTGACATTTTTCTGATATCAATAATTTGGACGAAAAAATAAGTAAAATATAACCTGACTTGAGATACTGCCCATTTTAACAGTGTGGTCTATCAAGACATATGGTCTCTCATAAGAGTTTTTATATTTCCCCTATAAACATGTCAACCAAGGTATAGTGGAATCACAGGATAGAAATATATAACTGTGTGCTTTGGAATACATGACACTGATGTTGCCACCTATGTTGCCAGTGCAAGATTTATGTTTAAATAATAAATATCCATCAGATATTGTAATAACGTTTTAAGAAAAATAAAATCCATTCTATCTAAATGTCAGCAAAATGTGTAAAGTATTTTTGTCTAAGAGTACTAGCCTTGTGCACATGATTTGAGAACTGTCTGGGAATTTTCTAGGAATTTTTATAATTTAATAAGAAAATTGTGTAAATTATCTTAATACGTTTCAAGAAAAATGGAGTTCATTCAGTCTAAATGTCAATAAAATTTGTAAAACATTTTTATCTAACAGTATCAGCCATGTAAACTTTATTGGATAACTGTTTTTAAATTTTTAACTGCGTTTTTATAACTTAGAAAAAAATGTACAAATTATAGCTTGAAAATTAGGTGACATGGCACAAATTGTACTAAGAATTAAAATATGTTTTACACCAATATATCATTTCAAAGATGATAGGTTTGTTATATTTGTGGAATATTGGCTCAGAAATGAATTCTTATTCATTTAATCGTTGAATTACTTTGATCCACTAATATAAAAACGCGACTAAAATGTTCAAAAACGCTCGTGGAATTTGATGCAATGTTTAGGCATTGTAGTTAAAATTGGACAAAACTGTATAGTTTCTCTTGGTAAACTTCCGTAAATATAATCTATACAGATGGATACAAAAAGTGCATCAATTTCACTCGGGCCTAGTGGTTTTTAATGGAGAAATTTTGAAATGTTTTCAATGTGGCATGACACATTTTTTTAAAGATATGTTTACTATACACCAATAGATGGCACAATGGTCATGTCGTTCACTGATCGAAATATAACTTTCAGGTCGTACTACAGTAAATAAATTCAACCTGGGCTTAATTTTCAAAACGTATTACATTCGTCATGAAATGACTCGCAATTTGATGTATTTGTTTTACAATTATATTTAACTATATTAAATATTGTGATATTGTGGGTTTTTCCAGCTTTATAAATAAAAAAATGTGTGTACAAATGTCACCCACAATGCAATGTTTCGCGAAGTAAACAAAAGCATGCCATTTTATTTTGTAGTGGTTTAAAATCACATGTATACGTTCTGAATTTCTTCGATGAAAACGACTCAATTATCTTTTGAAATGCATCACTGGTGCTTAAATAAATGTTCCCTTTCCCCGGGAAAATCGTCAGTAACTTTTATTCCACACCGGTATTTATTTTCCATGTTTGATAATTTTTGTCGAAATTCCGGACCCGGTCAAAGTGACAGGCAGACGTGTTATAGTGCCGGTCATTGGTACATTTGATACCGGTCACTGTCCGTGTCCGGCCTCTTATATCCAGGCTTGCCTTTTAATGAAATTCCATCATGCCTGCAGTATGGCTGGATTAGTTTTAAAGGAGGTTCATATAAAAACATTTTTATTCACAGGGGATGGACCAGTCAGGTGCTATGACAGTTTGAAAACCTGATGTGACGCACGTATGTTGAAGTACCCGCAAGAATCACGTCTGTAGGAATAAGGAAATACACAGCAACTTTGACCCAGGTATGCTATTTATCAGCTAACCTCAGCGGAGCTTGGGTTACTGGTGATCTTTATTGATCCCTTTCCTGTCTGTCATCCATCATCCTTTGTCCATCCGCCATCAATCAGGGCTTCCCAGGAATTTGGGCCAGAATAGCTGTTTTTAGCTCTTCTAGTTTTGGAGCAATTACTACAATATAACAAGAGCCTAACTGGTGAAGGGCAGTAATCCGATCTGTAAGGGCTACTATTCATAACTATTAACCCTTTACCTAACGTAACGGCCAAAACCGGCCAGCGCTCTACTCGAAAAATGCCATTCAATTTGTTTTATATTTGCATTTTTTGCTTCCAAAACATAGGTTATGATCCCTCATTGGAACGAGCACGACTCGCTCGTTCCAATTCGGGGCCATAACCTATGTTTTGGAAGCAAAAAATGAAATTTTTTAGTTATACGAGTAATTTTTTTACGAGTGTCGTCTGCTACTAGCATTAGGTAAAGGGTTAAATTGTTCCAGTTTACAAGGAGAATGCTTGCAGACATTCTGTAAAGGAATAATTTAATAGTTACGAATGTTTATTACTATGCAAAAAAAAGATCTTATCAGAAAATAAACTCTATGAGGAGTGGTAATTTCTCATTTGCAATTTAGAAGCTGTAAGAAGAATGACATTGAAAGCTCTTCTTCCTGGGAAGGCCTGATTAAGTACATTTTTGTCCAAAATTTGGCAGATCTTCTTTATGCCCATTTAAGTTTGTTCAGTAGAAGTTGCCACGCTCTCTTGGGGCATAACTATGGTAGAACAGATTGATATTTTGCAAAATTTTGTAAAAATTTTCTCTGGAAGCATGTATCAGAATCTGTCGATATTTGGTATGGAACATTCTTGCTTGGGTCTGAACCAGTTGACCATTCCAGCACCATTAATTAATACATGTATTTGCATAATTTTATAGGCTAAGCACTCAAATGCAAAACTGTTAAGTACTTTTATGAGCTGGTGAGTGTTTAACCATTAGAGTGCTGAAAGCCGTACTTTGCGCTTCGTTCAATTTCATATTAAGTGTTGCTCACACGGTAGGATATCTGATTTGTAATTTTAAGGTATCCTGAGAATATAAGTTCAAACACTGACTGGGCCTGCATGAGATGTGTCCATCGTAAAGATGCTTCATCCACATTGCCTGTATAGGGGCAATGTGGCACCATGTACTAAAGTGTATCACACAGTTGATGGTAGACGTTTTTAACCAATGCTAACCTCTGCCTAGACAGATCACAGAACTTGATGTGTCTGGCAGTGATGTGGTGTGTCTTCCACCTGCATGCAACACAGCCCAACACGATATGAACCTGACTGTTAGTGTTGTAAAGCACTAAACAAACATAGTTAAGTGTGTAACAATATGCTGGTTTCTTATTCTGTGAGAGCATTTCAAAGTAAATTTGCTCTGTAGTAGTTGTCCAAGTTTACCCCGCCACTCTGGTCTATGCCTCAGGGACGGCGGAGCCAGGGGGGCATGTTACCCTCCACTTTTTTCTGCAGCCAAATTTTTTCACAATCAAAACTATACCACTATTATTTTTTTTGCGATAAGTTTTATCTTATTTCCACCAGAGAAGCAAGAAAATCACGTCTTTTTATGGCGAATTTTGCAATTGCTCTCAACTGGGCCTTCAACTCCGAGAATTTGTTTCTGTTTTAACCCTTTACCAAACGTAGAGGAGAAAAACAACCAGAGAATTAATCAAAATAAGCCTAACCAGGCAGTGAACCGGGCAGAAAATTTCAGAAAGTTTTAAATAAACTCATACAAATATGGATACCATTAGAACCGGCTCATCGAGCCGGTTCTAATGATATCTATATTTGTATGGTTTTATTGACAAATAATGGAATTATTTTCTGAAAAATGTGAAATTTAATTTATTTTTAATAAATACCGTGTTAGGTAAAGGATAAACATTTTACCTAAAAGCTAATTTATAGCTGAGGTGTGAATTGTAGGAAACCATTAAACCAGAGAAGGCAGAGCGGACGATTGGGGAGACACATGTCAAGCTGTAGTCATTGATATATAACAGCCGACAATGTGACCTGAAAATCTGTGACCCCCACTTTTTTGGAGCTTCCGCCGTCTCTGCTAAGCCTAAAGGCAATCCTCATAAAATGTGCAGTGCAAAGACTCCATTACTATTTCATGTCATCGAAGAACTTAGCTCAAGACATAATAATCATTGGTACATGTATGTTATGGAAATATTTCAAGCAAAGTTTTTTGTGGAAGTATGTTCGTATTTTTTATTAGCATGACAAAATTCTAAAAAAAAATGTCAACAATCCTTGTGTACAGGGTTTCATCGTTGAAAGGTTTAACCTATAACCTGCGGTGGGTTGATATTTCCACCAAGATAATTCCCACCCTAGTCAACATAATCAAATCCATCTATATTTGACTCAAGAAATAATCAATAAATTTATGTGGAATTTTATAAGGGATTAATTTCTAAAAAGATATTCTAGATTTATTTGTGATATCAAATTATTGCTACATTATAGCCATGTTAAAATAATTTTCTGGCGAATGTTTCTTGAATATTTTATAAAATCAAGTCATAGCTACTTGAAGCAGTCATGACTTGATTTTCTAATATATTGAAGAAACATTGGCCAATACATGTAATTCACTTTGCACTTGCATAATTCACAGTTGTTTTAGGTGGCCAGTAAATTTTAGATTACCTGTAAAAGTGGTTAGAAATATATAAGCTTAGGACAGTAATATTCCTTAAAATGAAGGGAAAACTTACTGAGCAGGCTAAGGGTTAATACCGGTATATAATATTAAGCTTTTGTTATTTTACCCATTTTCTAAGAGGGTTCTATGTTTTTTCTCATTATTATAGGTCCTTAGTTTACAGGAAAACCAGTTGGGCTGGCTTTGCCGCCACTTGGGCCACACCAGAAAAGTTCACCTCAACACATATAGACAAATGTCAGGGTTTTTAGAACGGGTTGATGTGTCAAAGTTGCTACTCATTCAAGATAAAAACCTCTCCGGGAAGTTTAAAGGACGTAATTTAGATGATATACAGTTGGAAGATATTTTCGAAGCAGAAAGTCAGCTAAATCCGTCAACAGATTCATGTAGTCAAGCCATTCAAGGTGAAGTGTTTGATGCTTCAATAAATGCAGAAAACAGTCTTTTCATCAATGCTGAAAAGGATGATCCTTTTGTTGATGAAGATCCTTACAAGAATGCTGAAAGAAATGATGCAACCATGGATCCTTTTGCATGGTGTGACGTTAATGAAAAACCTTCAAAAAAAGTTAACAGAGTTAGATGGACAGCCGAGTAAGAGATGGAACTCAAAGAGTATTTTGAGGAATTTTTAAAAACTAAGACCGTTCCAGGCAAGGATGCATGCCACAAAGCAATATCTAAAAGCGCAAAGAACAACGGAACATTAAAACGAAGAAACTGGCCAAAAATTGTGAAAAAAATTTCAAACATGAACAAGAAAAATTAACTGCATATGTCCATCACTCAACCAGTCATGTGTAAAACAATCGTAAAATTTCTAGCATGAACATAAAAGGTCTCTTATTAATTTACATTCGATAATTCATTGTGAGATATTGGATGCTTCTAAGCAGTCTTTAAAGATTGGATAAAGTTAATACAGCTCCTTTATACAGTGATTATTAGACCATCTGTGTTTACTTGAAAATACAAGTCACTTTATTTGCCACAGTAGTTATAATCACATCAGTGCTTTGTGGTTTTGATATTTTTTCCCTGCAGTTTGCAGTTTTGTTTTTTTATGCCCATGCTTTGAAGAAGGGTCATTATGTTAATGATGTCTGCTGTTAACTTTAAAACTTTAATAATATTAAACATTGGGTAAAGGGATAAATACAGATTATTTATCTGCAGCTTGGACTTTGACAGCCTCCTAGTTAATTTATATTGAAATTAAACAGTAAAAATTAATTAGAAGCCTGTCAAAGTCCAATGTTATTATTCGATTTGCTGGTTGCTATGTTATGTCTTTTGAAGAAGTTTTTTGAGAGTTTCAAATTGTGTTAAACGCATTGTGGTAATTTAACCCTTTACCAAACAAAACGTCTAAATCTGGTCCGGAAGTTAGATGAAGTCTTTTTCAAATCAAAATATCTTGCTACTTTCTCAATAAAACCATACAAATATGGAAATCAGTGGAACAGACTCAGGGAGCCCATTCCACTGATCTTGTATTTCTATGGTTTGATTGAGTATTTAAGATAAACATTTGGTAAAATCATGAAAGACTATAACAAGTCACTTTTTAGCTCACTTGACTTTGTCGGGTAAAGCTTTAATGATCGCAATCCGTCCATGCTTGAATGCTCCAATGCTCAAAGAAAAATGTAATTATCTTGTTCTCCACGTCTGTTGGGCATAATCTTTTGTTATTTGGTACGCAGCATTATTGCATGGACCTGAACTAGATTTTATCAAATCAGGGTCTCTGATGGGTGCCCAAATTTAAACTTGGAGCAATTCTTATAAAATTTTCAAGAACCAGAAATCACAATCTTTTGATATTTGGTATGGGATGTTCTTTGTTGTGTCTGAATTAAGTTTGTTCTAGCCAGATCCCTCAGCCCATATTTGGGCTCACTATGCAATCCCAAATTTGCACTTGGTGCTATTTTAATTCTTTAAAAAACTTATCCAGAAGTAGCAATGAGAATCTAATAATTTTTCTGGCATCCCTCTTTATGAAAGAAACTTTGATTGTCTTGTGACCAGTTCCCATATCTGTGGAAATCTGTCAATAGGACGATGATCTCAGGTGAAAATGTAAAGAATCCAGAATAAAAATATAAATCAACTCTGTAATTTCTTTATCCCCCCCCCCCCCCCCCCCCCCTTTACACTGATGTTTGATTTACTCAATTTCTGATCAAATATTGCCGATGGTTACCTCTTCTCTGTTGTTTTCAAATGTTCAATAATTTATATTTTGATTCTCAAGATCTCATAGAGGTCTATCAATCAAAATATAAATCATTGAACCCTTGACAATGAGGCGAACAAAGGTGAGGAAATTTGTGATTCAAACATCAATGATTAGGGGTGGGACGATACACTTGGGTCACGATACGATACATATCTCGATACACCATTCACGATATGATTGCGTATCGCGATACGTCCAGGTGTCATTGTTTCCCTGTTATTTTTAATCTACCTCCATATATATGAACTACCGGTATCTTGCAAACTATTGCTATAGATTTCATTTCTAATCCACAATCAAACAAGTTTCTGCAAATAAGACTGTTTCATGACTGCTTATTGTAATGTACTTTCAATTCTGATTTGGGTAGCTATTCAACATTTTTCACCTACTTGTGCGGTTGGCACAAAAGCTTGACAATGCCTCAATGCAAAAGTGGGCCTGATAGCCTGTCTTTCAAAGTTTATTAATTAGGCCTCCTCAATCTAGAAACACTGTTGCTGACATTATTTTTTTTTAAAATAGTTTTTTCAATAATCCAAAAATGGGCTTCTTGCCCATTTTTGGATTATTAAAAAGTATTTTAAAAAAAATAATGTCAGCAACAGTGTATCTCGATACGACGATATTTGAGTGTCTCAACCGGTTGGTGTATCTTGGCTTGGCAAATCGCGATACACCGATTAACCGGTATATCTTCCCAGCCCTATCAATGATGGGGGTAAATCCAGAAGAAAAAATAAATGTGTTTAAGCAGAACCAATGTTTTTTTGTTGTATTTAAATGGCAATGTTTCCAACAATATATAGAATTTTGGTCCAAAAATTGCCACTGACTACCAATAATCCTTGCATTTACATTCTCGGTAGTTCAGAAGTGACCCTGTAAGCAGTTAACTGGTAGAGTGCTGGAAGCCCATATTTGGGCTCTACTGAAGAGTGCTTGAAGCCCAGTTTTGGGCTCTGCAGTAAAAGGCCAGGAATAACTTCAGTGGCTTTGAATGCCATGAGGTGTAGGCTATCTGGTTGTGTGAATTGCATTTCATTTCATAAAAAATATTTTGTGACAATTTATTGGAGAATGCCTTAAGGCATTCCCCAATAAATTGTTACAAAACGATATTTATGAACAGAAATGCAATATTTGTACAAAAAATATACGTGTTTCAGAAGCACAATGTAAGAATTGTAGCACTCTACAAATAACCGATAGTGCTTAAATCCAAAATTTGTGCTTGACTCGAACCTCTGTGCGCTGCAACATACTAGAGCATAATGTGCTTCTAATAACGCAAAAAGTAAAATTATTTAGACTTAACCCTTTACCTAACACTAGTAGCAGACGACACTCGTAAAAAAATACTCGTTTTACTAAAAATTTTAATTTTTGGCTTCCAAAACATAGGTTATGACCCCCATTGGAACGTGCGCGACACGCTCGTTCCAATGAGGGGTCATAACCTATGTTTTGGAAGCAAAAAATGAAAATATTAAAAAAATTGAATGGCGTTTTTCGAGTATAGCGCTGGCCGGTTTTGGCCGTTACGTTAGGTAAAGGGTTAATTTATTTACTATGTTGCAATTTAGGAGAGAGTGCCTGTAGACTCTGTCATAAATTGCAACATGGGAATCATTATTGCACCTTATTTTGGCTTATGAGTAACTTACAAAGAACATGTGTCATTGGTAAATATAAATTACCTAAAACTTGTGACAGGCATATGCAATATGTATAACCCTACGTTGGCATATGCCAGAAAATTTCCACAAATACTACGTCTTAAACAAAGCACATCAATAACTCATTGGACGTACGTCAGCTTATTCGCCAAGTTTTTCATATATTGCCATATGCCGGCTAAATCGTCAAGGAGTGACAGGACCTTTATACTGTAGCACCATCTGTCATAACCCTGTGTCACCATTATGCAAAGGATGCACCCAAGTCGGCCTATTAAAAGTTAATGAATCCAGTATCTCTGTGGTTCCAGGCGAGCCAGAAAATAAGGAAGCAGACATTTGTTTACTGAGGTTCCCAAAAAAAGAATTTAGTAATGCTACCTTGCATAGCAAGGTAGCATTACTAAATTCTCCTTTTTGGAATCTTATTCTACTCGGCCAACAAGTAATGAAAAAACTCCGAATGATACCTTATGACTGTAAGGAGGTAGACGCTAGCTTGTCATCACATAAGTATAGCTTCACAAAGTTGCCCCTGGGAACCTCATTTTGGTAATCTCAGGTGCCTTATTTTCTGGCTTTGGTTCCAGACAGTTTGTGAGCAGCTCACATGGTTGACACATTGTTGCCCAGTAACGCTTAGTGCTGAAAGCCATAAATTGGACTCTAGTATTGACCCCTATTAGTTGAACATTGAAATTTCAGATTTCCTCGTCTTTATTCATTTCACGTCACAAATTCAACATTTATACTTTGCGTGAGCACTGAGCTCCAAGTGCATGTACACATTGTTGAACTTGTGATAACTCCATAGGTGATGTCCATGGGTTAATATGAATCACAGTGCTAGATGTTAACTGGTAGAGTGCTAAATTATTTTCACCTTGTTGAAACCCAAATACCACAAGATGTAAGTAGAATACCTTCTTTTATTTAATGCTCAGGCATCAATTCACGCTGAAAAATTAAGTCATATTCCCCTGTCGGTCGGCAAAACGAAATATCAAAATGATATTTAGAAATCGATATTTCATCGTAGGTTCGGATGACGAATCACATGTACTTTAAACAAGTCAGCACATCAGTAATGAATTCCAGAGTCCCAAATACAAACGAATTCGAATAATTGATAGTGACAGTGACTAAATCAATTCATTAAATCAGCGGTTTCAAAGTTTGACTTTCTCATTCACCTTCCAGCGAAAAGCCGAAATCACTTTCAAATTTCTTCAGTTCAACTTCACACGTCTTCAGTGCATTGAGTTCAAAAAAAATAAAATGACGTGTCTTGTTATTGAAAATAAGAAAGTGGTGTTTTTTGTTATTGTTCTATTTCTTCGAAACACATTGCGATTATTTCAATTCGCCAGCCTTGGTAAATCGTAAAGTTAGGGGAGAAATAAGACGGGACTACTTTTTGTGCGGATATTCACACATTCCAATGGTTGGAGTTTGGTTGTTGTAATTTTTGTATGGACGCCGGTTCGGCACATAAATTTTGCGCCTTAATGGCAAATAAAGGCCACAAATTGGAGAGTTTGTAGTCGTAGAGCATTAAATAAAAAGAAAATTCACGAAAATTTGATGAATACCGAAAATATCTCGTTCGTGGCTACAAGAAATATGAGGATCTTCACTCGCGACTGCGTCGCTCGTTAAGATCCTCATATTTCTTTGTAGCCACTCACAAGATATTTTCGGTATTCATCAAATTTTCGTGAATATCCTCTATGTTCATAAATATAAAATGGCATGAGTTCTGTGGAGAATGCCTAGGCATTCTCCATGGAACTCCTACCATTTAGTATTTATGAACAAATCTTATATAACAGGTTGGAAATCATCTGTAAGACAGTTGCTAAAGGCTAAAGCCACCATACTGGCTTCCAGCACTCAACCAGATAACTATGCATGTGTGTACTCATCTATATGCCTCATTCTTCTCATATTTATTTTAACTCTTTCAGCTGATGTTTCACACATGCTGTGTTGGAAAGTCTGTTTCCACAGAAAAGATGTGATCAACTTAAAATTTGATATCTGGTACCTTAAATTTAAGGCAAGAAGATATCAAATTTTAAGTTGTTCACCCCTTAAGCTTAGCGATTTTAACTTGCTGATTCTTTACTACACATGGAGTTGAAGCATGACGACTGTAGTCATCATTAGTAGAGAAAAGAGTTAAAATGACTTAACTGTTATTGTCCACTTTCAGTAATTTTTGTCTCAAAACACAATTATAGGTGAGTGCCTCATCTATAATGCGTTGCAGGTTAATACTTAACCTAAAACTTGTCAAAGAAACAAATCATTATACATTTTGCAGATGCGCAAAATGTACTTGGTTTTTGTAAGCCTCTTGCACCAAGTCTCTTGCCTTGAGGCAGTAAGCCTTAACCCATTACCTAACAAACCGACCAAAACCGGCTAGAAAAACAGCTCATATAAGGCTAAAATATCCCAAAACATTTTCAATAAAATCACATCAACATGGATTACATTGTATCCGGCTCGATGAGCCGGTTACAATGACATCTATATTAGTGTGATTTCATTGAAAAATAAGGACAAAATTTACCCAAAATTCTGAAATTTTGTTTATTTTCCCCAAAATTTGCATTGGCTGAAGGGTTAACTGATTGAGTGCTGAACTATTTCTTGCCTTAGTACCACCCATGTTGCACGATCTGCAAGTATTGTTCTTAGTGTTCATAAATATCTAAATTTTATAGTAAATTTCCTTTCTTATTATACCTACCACAATTGTTTACTACAGGCTTGCACTACAGTGGAAGTCCCTAACTCGGATAAAATACTCTCTATTTTTGTCTTTCCCAAGCAAGTTGGGAAAGAAAAGTGGTGCACCAATAAAAATAAGCCAAAACTGGGTCGAGTGCAACCGGCGCAGACCCAGTACGGGACGCTCTCTCCCAAGTACAACTCCACGACTTCCGTTGCCAGTGCGCATATACCGTCTCTAAAGACTCATTCTTTTTGAATCCGTAAACGTTAGAGTTATGTGATCAGCGGGGAGGAAAGATTCTTTACCCGTAAAGAAGACGGGAGGGCCTCCACGTAAACAATTGTGGTAGGTATAATAAGAAAGGAAATTTACTATAAAATTTAGATTTCTTATCAACCTACTCACAATTGTTTACTACAGGCTGAATAGACAAAAGGCTGGAGGGAATCGCATAACCAACCCCCACATAACCCTAGTGCACTGGAACCGTGAAGCAGAAGGAAGAGGTCCCGAGGCTTATCAACCATAATGTCGCAATCATTGGTAAAGGACAATGAAAAGAGACATATGAGCCTGTGTGACACACAGACAGAAAAAAGGGCAGTAACAGCACAAGGCTGAAACTGACCTTCAAGAAGCCTAATGGCTATGGCAGACAACAGCCTGAGCAGAAGAAAGAGGACCCAAGGCAAAAAGGTCCTCCGACTGCTCCTGCAACTGGCGTAAATAAAAGGTGGAGAAAGTAGAAGCATTTCTCCAGTAGGCTGCCTGCATAACATCCGACAATTTGACGGAGTTAGAATAAGCCCAAGAGGTAGACAGTGCCCGCACCTCGTGGGCAGAAATACGATTGGTAATACAATCGCCAGCTGCTAAACGACTGTAAGCCGTACGAATAGCAAGACAAATCCATCGAGAAATGGATTGAGGAGAGATCTTCTGTCGACCCGGAATGAGAGACAGAAAAAAACGTTTTCTGCCCTTCCGTATGAAGCGTGTCCGATCAAGATAAATGCGAATAGCACGGACCGGACAGAGCAAAGGGCGAGTACCCTCAACAGAGGGAAGAGCCCTGATACAGATAGGAGGAGGAGTAGTATCTGGTAACTGATTCTTAGCCAAAAAGGAGCAATCAGTGGTAAAAGTAACACTGTTGGGAGAACTCCTAAAAAAGGCCGGGTCAACCGAGAGGGCGTGAAGCTCACTAACCCGTCTGGCCGAAGCAAATGCCATCAGAAAAGCCGTCTTGTATGTGAGAAAATGCATATCCACCTGGGATAAAGGTTCGAACGGCGCCCCCCCCCCCCCCCCCCCCCAAGCAAAGCAGCACCCACGAAAGATTCCATCGTGGAGTAAGCTGCAAAGTCCGAGGCCTTTTCAAAGAAAAGTGCCGAACAAGCTTGGAGAGGTAAGGATTAGTGCCGATACGACGCTTCCCCACATAAGAAAAAGTCTCTGAAAGCATAGACCTGTAACCCTTGATGGTAACAGGCTGGAGACCCCGAGAATCAAACAGATATACCAGAAACTCCGCAATCTGAGAAATCGAAGGATTGGCATAATCAACAGAGTGATCAGCACACCATCGACAGAAGACCTTCCATTTAGCTGCATAAGCTAAACCAGTGGAGTGCCTCCTTGAAGAAGAAATGCACTCCACTGCTCGTCTCGAAAAACCTCTACGGAGGAGACAGGACCTGACAAAAGATATGCGTGAAGGCACAATGAAGTCGGATCGACGTGAAACCTCCTCGGGCGACCTTGACAAAGAAGGTCGCGACGTAGCGGGAGACGTGCCGGAACCGCTGCCATCAGCGAGCGGAGCTGATTGATCCACACCCGCTGAGGCGACAGGGGAGCGATCAGAATGATTCGACAACTGCAGGTTCGAATTTTGGCGAGAACCTGAGGAAGAATCGTAACCGGCGGGAAGGCGTAGCCGACTAGACCGTTCCAATCGAGTGACAGAGCGTCCACGGCAAAAGCCAGAGGATCTGGACACGGGGACATGAAAGTGTCCACCTGATGGTTCCAACAAGTCACAAAGAGATCGATGTGGGGACGTCCCCAGAGATCGCAAAGCGACTGGAACACTGCCCTGTGAAGCATCCACTCGGTGGAAATAACCCTGCCCTGTCGGGACAGGGAGTCGGCTAGGACGTTCAGACGACCGGAAATGTGACAAACAACCACTCCGGCGTGAACCTCCTGAGCGAGCAGTAAAAGATCCCGAGCTAACTCGTACATCGGAAGCGAGTGCGTGCCGCCCTGGTTCCGAATGTAAGCAACCACTGTCGAATTGTCGGATAGTAGAAGGACCTGGCGATTCGACAGGTGAGGGATCCACTGCCTGAAACTCAGAAGAAGAGCAAGAAGCTCCTTCTGGTTGATGTGTAGAGCTGCTTGATCCTGGTCCCACATCCCGTGTAGGGAAAGACCGAGAGGATCCAACGTCGCACCCCATCCGAGATCGCTGGCATCTGCCGTCAGAACGCGATCGGACGCGGGTAAGTCCAGCGGAACACCCTGCGTAATCCACTGAACATCTGTCCAGGGAAGAAGGTGAGGATACAGAGAGTCCGGAAACGGAAGCACCTGATCCAGAGAATCTACATTCGGTCTCCAACGACTGAGCAGAAAGTGTTGGAGAGGTCTGACACGCAGCCGACCTAGAGGAATGAGATCCGTCACCGAACCGCAGAGACCGATCAGCCGGAGAAAACTCCGAGCGGTCGCGGACCTGGACTGGGACAGAGTCAGAGCAAAAGCTGAGAGAATCACAGCCTTGGCCTGGGGAACAGCCACCAAATTGAATTTGGTTTGGAAAGACATCCCCAGATGACAAAACGACTGAGAAGGGACCAGGTCCGACTTCTCCTCGTTGACTCTGAATCCTAGCGACGTGAGCAAGCTCAACAGAGTGGCGACATCCGATTCCAGTAAGGCAGCATTGGAATGCCTCTGGAGGATATCGTCCAGATATGCCGAAGTAGTTACCCTGGACTGTGTGCGATGGAACGCTATCACATGCGACATCAGTCTGGTGAACGCCCAAGGAGCCAGGTTGAGGCCGAAAGGCATGGCCTTGAACTGGTAAACTCGCCCCAGAAAAGCGAACCTGAGATACTTCCGTGACGACCGATGCATCGGAACGTGGAAGTAAGCGTCTCGCAGGTCGATGCTGGCTGCGAAATCTCCCTGGTGAATTGATTGGCGGACCGACCTGAAAGTCTCCATGCTGAACTTGGGAGCAATGATAGACTGGTTCAGGATGCTCAGATCGATAACCGGTCGGAGTCGGCCGTCCTTCTTCGGCACCAAGAACAGGCTGGAAGAGAAACCCACTGACTGAACGTTCTTGACGACCTCGATCGCCCCCTTTGCCAGGAGATTGGCAATCTCCGTGGACAAAAGTTCCCGACGTAAAACGTCTGAAGGAACTGTGGTTGGAAGAGGCACCCTTGACAGAGTGGGGTGCCGTCGGAAGGATATGCGCAGCCCGGACCGAACAACATCTAACACCCATGGATCGGATGTGATGGTGGTCCAATGGTCTGCGAACTCTGCTATCCTTCCTCCAACCTGGGACGAGTCGAGGTGAGGACCTTCATTTCGAGCCCCGACGAGGCCCGCGAGAGGAGAAACCACCTCCTCTGCTAAATGAAGAATCCTGAGACTTCCCTCGATTCTGCCGACCCCTACCTTTACCCCGTGAGTAAGAAGTAGAGGCGGCGGCAGAAGGACCAGCCTTTTGCTTCACAGAGGAAGCAGAAGGGTACTTGTTAGGCTTGGAACGGCCCTTGCCTCCCCGAGAAGGCTGATCAAGCTGACGAAACAGCAGCTGATCTTTGGAATGACGTAGGACGTCATCCCGGACCGTCGACACGGAACCATGGAAAAGTTGCGGACCTGCCAAAGAAGCAGATCGAAGAGTAGCACGCTGCTCCTCAGGAAGGGATCGTCCTGTGTCCAGCACAGCGTCCCTTCGAACTAATTCCAAATTGGCCGTGTTACAGGCATGCGTGTGAGTAAGGTGCATAAGCGCCTTGGACAGCACACGCAAAGGAGCCTGTATCTCGTCAAACTTATCTGGAGGCAGATAAGCAGCCAAAGCTGAGACGACGTGATCTGAGAGAGAAAGCATGCCAAGCATCTCTCTAGATAAGCCCAACGTGGACTCCAGAGTCGTCATTGGAATGACGGCAGACATGGGCTTGGAAAGCCTGAGGGAAGTGGAGTCCCGATCCAGAACCGTCAAAGTCTGGCAGACTGACGGATTGGCGGAATCGTAGGAACGATAACGCACAGGAGGCAAAAAGGTGTCAACCCTGGTGAAGAACGAAGTCTTCAAAGCCTTGGAATTCAGCTTGGCATCCAATGCTGAAAAAGCCTCAACCACCTGTACCGACTGGCATGGTCGAAGGCGCCCAGAAGCAGGTTGCTCCATAGGCTGTTGGCGCGCGACCGATGATCGCGGCCAGGCTGACACTGTCGGCTGGTTAGCAGGTTTGAGCTCAGGCAGAAACCCAAACACAAGGTCAAGAGCCGCCCCCAAGTCCGAAGACTGCTGGCCCTAGACCTCAAGCATGTCGGACTCCTCCCCAGAGTCGGAAGACACATAGCCCATCGTGGGCAAACCAGCCGACGCCTCCCATGGTGTCGGAACACCAGAGGAATCGGAAACCGGCCTGTTTCCAATCCCGGGAGGCGGCGCCATAGGAGGCGCCTGGAAACCACCCATAGCCTCGCTGGAAGCAACAGGAAGGCTCTTTGAGAGAACCTGAGTGAGTAAGGAGAGGGCCTCCCTAAGCTCACTGCCTGTACCGACCGTTTCGACAGGGGAGCGAACCGGCAAAGTGGCTTCACCTCTGACCCTCTTAACCAGCGAAGGGTCACGATCCTCCAAAACACCCGACGCGGGACGACGGGCGGCAGCCGAAACATCTGAAGGCAGACGTGTATAGGGGTACGATGCACCCCGAGGATCAATATTGCGAGAACTCATGAGAGTCACCGCGGACCTCTGCGGGGCAGAAGGTCCAGGCTGCACAAAAGGCGTTGGTCCCCCAAAACTGGTCGTGTGACCAGAGTGAGTGGACGGAAACACCACGGAGTTCATAGTGTTTCCACTACAAACATCCGAATCCAAAGACACAACTGTGGTACTCGACGGCGACGAGACCACAGCGATGGGCTCGGCCGGCAGCCCCTTCCGACTTCGCCGAGTTGAAGTCAGGGAAGGCTGGGGCCGATATCCCACGTCTACAGTATCGGACAGTTCTGCAGTCCCCTGCAGCGAAAAGCCGAGGCCGGCTGAAACAGACAACGAAGCAGACGGACCAGCAGCAGTAGTCGATACGTCGAGAGTCGTTGAGGCTGGTGAAATAGTGGAGAGAGCACACCGGCTCGGCTCCGAAGGAGGAGTCACAACCCTAGTGACAGCCTCAGATGTCGACTGGAGGGGGACCGTAGTCCCGGAACCAGGCATCTCTACACCAGAACACTCAACGGCTCCCGCAGTATCCACCACAGGAAAAGACTGCACATCCCCCACGGAGGAGGAATAACTCTCACCAGACAAAGTCGGCTCGGGAGGCCCCGAACGACCACGTTCTCCTTTCCCGCGGGAGCGGGAGGCACGGCCACGAGAACGAACGACACGATTTACTGACGCCCAAAAGGTGGAAGACCATGTTCCACAGACACCACACGGCCGCTCGGCCGAACACCCATTACAGGAGGAACACGACGAATGTACATCGTCCACATGCTTAGGCAGCAGACACTGCCCACAAGGAATTGTCCTAGGCATGAAAAAGGTGAGAGAAGCAGAGAAGGTGAGATCAGAAAACAGAACACCCCCAAAGAGAGAAAGGTGACAGAAACAAAGACCCCAGACGGTCGACCGGGAACCACCCAACAGGAAGACTACTCTCAACAGAAAGAAGAAACACTGTAGGAGTGGTACCCCGCTGACACCTAACTCTAACACAATTAGAAAAATTTGCAAAAAAAGCATGAACAATTAATTGTGAAAATCTAAGACCGAACCGCGTGGCCCGCGAAAATCGCGCACGACCCGAGAGAGAGCAAATAAATATACATTATGGACACATAATAGAAAAAAGAGAATATAAAACACTGTTCCTGAGAATACAAAGGATACACTGTGGTATAATGAATCAGGAATCATCAAACATCGAGCTGGTGGAACACTGATAAGCGTGCAAAAAACATCTCGACACGAAGCGGATTTTAAAAAGAATGAGTCTTTAGAGACGGTATATGCGCACTGGCAACGGAAGTCGTGGAGTTGTACTTGGGAGAGAGCATCCCGTACTGGGTCTGCGCCGGTTGCACTCGACCCAGTTTTGGCTTATTTTTATTGGTGCTTTTGCACCACTTTTCTTTCCCAACTTGCTTGGGAAAGACAAAAATAGAGAGTATTTTATCCGAGTTAGGGACTTCCACTGTAGTGCAAGCCTGTAGTAAACAATTGTGAGTAGGTTGATAAGAAATTGAACTGTTTATAGATCTTTGTATGTAGCCGTTTTTTGGCCGAAACTTTGGGTAAAGCGTTAAACAAATACTTTTTGGGGGGGGGAAATTCAACATTTTTCTTTCCTCATAAAGTGGCTTATATTTGTGGAAATTTCATTTTGCAAGCCGGTCAAATGGTTAGCCAAAACATTCCATTTGCATCACATAAGTCAACAAATGGAATAAACATATCCATTGACTGGTATATATGACCCTCCCATCGCCCACCTCACACACACACACACACACACACACACCACCACCACAATTGCCATGGCAGCAATATTATAAAAACAAAAAGTGGAGGACTTGCTTCACTGCATTTTCATCATGTATAAAGACGCACAACTTAAAAGGCTCATAATGATATTTTCGTCGGTAAACAAAAAGACTCGCAATGAAAGACAACACATAGACTCGCAATGTCAGGTCCGTCAGTCATTTCCATCATGTCAAAAGACACGCAACTAAAAAGGCTCATAATGATATTTTCGTCAGTGAACAAAAAAAAGACTCGCAATGAAAGACACATAACACAAAGACTCGCAATGTCACGTTCGTCAGTGGTAAACAAAAAGACTCGCAATGAAAGACAACACAAAGACTCGCAATGTCAGGTCCGTCAGTCATTTCCATCATGTCAAAAGACACGCAACTAAAAAGGCTCATAATGATATTTTCGTCAGTAAACAAAAAAAAGACTCGCAATGAAAGACACATAACACAAAGACTCGCAATGTCATGTTCGTCAGTCTCAGCGTCCGTCCGTCCGTCCGTTTGGTTTCCGAACAATAACTTTAGTATTTGTTTTCCGATCGGCTCCAAATATGGTATGTGGTTTAATCACAACAAAATACAGGTCAAGTTCGAATATGGGGTCGGTCCGAACATTTTTCGCCTGAATTATGGCTCCTGTTGGACTTAGAATTCGTCAAATATTTGGTTTCTGGATGATAACTTTAGTATTTGTTTTCCAATCAGCTCCAAATTTGGTATGTGGTTTAATCACAACAAAATACAGGTCAAGTTCGAATATGGGGACGGTCCGAACATTTTTCGCCTGAATTATGGCTCCTGTTGGACTTAGAATTCGTCAAATATTTGGTTTCCGGATGATAACTTTAGTATTTGTTTTTTTCGATTGGCTTCAAACTTGGTATGTGGTTTAATCACAACAAAATACAGGTCAAGTTCGAATATGGGGTCGGTCTGAACAATTTTTGCAAGAATTATTGCCCCTGTTGGACTTAGAATTCTTCGTCAAATATTTGGTTTCCGGATAATTTTAGTATTTGTTTTTTGATTGGCTTCAAACTTGGCATGTGGTTTAATCACAACAAAATACAGGTCAAGTTCGAATATGGGGTCGGTCCGAACAATTTTCGCCTCAATTATGACCCCTGTTGGACTTGGAATTTGTCAAATATTTGGTTTCCGGATGATAACTTTAGTATTTGTTTTTCGATCGGATTCAAACTTGGCATGTGGTTTAATCACAACAAAATAAAATTTCTAATATATATATTAATATATATATAACAATATAAATATGTTACAGTCAAAGTGTGAAATCAAGAATTTTTTTTTTAAATTATTAAATTATTGAGTCCTTTTGTGAAGCTATTGTCCTTAATTTTTAGTCTTTTTCTCAAATGACTGAAAAATTTAGTCATTTCACAAAATCACTGATTTCAAAGTCTGACCGTAACATATATATATATGCCAGTATAAATTTCTCGCACTCTAAAAAAATTGCAAATGTGTTAAAATGGTACAATTTGAACAGTTCACGGGCGTATGATGCAATGCCCAGCGGTGCTCTTGTTTATGGAACATCCCATTTTTTTTTGGACAGTACATCTGATGAACATTGGCCAAAATGTCCGATTCCTAATTATACTGAAAGTAAAATTATAAATGTTTTACTCAACAATATAAGAAAAATCCACTTAAAACAAGACTACATAACCCTTTCATCTCATTATGTTAGGTTTGAACCGGTAATTACGTTGAAATAATGTGTTTCAACTAAACCATTAGATGACAAAAGTATCTTGTCTTTCTATCACCGAGAATAACACTACCTAACATCAGCTCCTAGACAACTCTATGGGCTTTCCAGGAATTAATGTTACGTTCTGGTATTTTCAGTGGTAAAAAAACAAGTCTACATAATATTTTCATACATTACAATTATTTTACCTTGGAACCGTATTTATGTCCACATAATGTGTTTTAACTTAAACATTAGGTGTTACAGCTGTCTTGACTTTCTATCACTGAGAATACCACTACCTGACATCAGTTCCTGGACAACTCCATAGGCTTTCCAGGAATTAATGTTATGTACTGGTATTTTCAATGGTAAAAAAAAAACAAGACTACTCACTTTTTTCACCCATCTCATTATCTTACTTCTGAATCATCATTACGTTTATGTGTGTTTTCCTCTGTTGACAGTGCTTATCTTTTTATAATCCAAATTCAGTGATAGGAAAAACCTGTTGTGTTGTCATTTTATCTTAACACCCACCTCCGTAGGTGCATGGGCCAAATTTTTAGGGGGAGGCTGGAAGATTTAAAAATAAACGGCAAAAAGTTTTATCCACATTTTATTTATTTCATCAAAAGGCTGGAAGCAGGTCCCTGTGGTCAGCGGATGTCACCAGTCTTTCTTCCCAAAATATCAGATATTTTGACCAATATCATCGGATGTTTCTTCGTCCAAAAAAAATCGGACATTTAGTCCAAGACTATTGGAAAATTTGTCAAAAAAATTGGACGTTTCATCCAGAAAACGGACATCTTGTCTTGGTCGTTTTTGTTGATCGGATGTTTTGTTCATACCCAGGGCTCATTTTTTGATGGGAATCCGATTTTCATAATATTCCCCTAAAAGCAACCAGCGGGAATTTAAATGGATTCCCATCTATTCCAGTGTATAAATCTTACATTTGAGGAGTTTTATTTTTATTCGGTTAACCCAAGATGGATTTGGAAACTGTAAAATTTGTCGATCTACATTGATCACGCAGTTCGAATAAACTCGACAGAATTGTGACATATTTGGTTGAACACAAACTGGAACTGGAGAAGAACTGGTAGACTTAAATAAAACCAAGTCTGCACAAGTGTTTTTAACCCTTTATGTAATGCTAGTAGCAGATGATACTCGCAAAACAAATTCTCGTAACACAAAAATCTTTGATTTTTTGCTTCTAAAACATAGCTAATGACCCCTCATTGGAACGAGTGCAAGGCACTCTCGTTCCAATGAGGGGTCATAAGCTATGTTTGGAAGCAAAGAATCAAAATGTAAAAAAAAAAAAAATGAATATAGATGTTCGCACATTGTGCTGGCCGGTTTTGGCTATGTTGCTCCTGGTCATTTTGTTCCCTGTTTTTTTGCCAATAATCTCGCGGTGACTGATGAAATGAAGTGTCAAAAACAAGTGGGTTTTGAAATTACCATACAAGAGTGAAATTACCAAAGAAGTTCCAAAGTAACCAGGTATTGAAGCAATAACCCATAGCATCGAAATTGAGAGCACAAGTAAATTCTGGTGAATCTTCTTGTTACCCTTGGATTCTGTGGATTCCCGTAAATATAATTTTCAGGAATCCAATTAGATTCACGAAAAAATTGACGAAAAGTGAGGCCTGATACCCCTATTCAAGTTGTGTAAAACAAGTCTTGTGCATATTTTAATTGAATAAGTTATTTCTCACTGGTTTCAGACAAATATCTTGTTCAGTACATTGAAGATCATTGTGAAAGATGGCTTTGTAAACATCAAGTTACAGGTAAATTTTTAATTGTTTTTTATGATATTTTAGGTGTTATTTGTTCAGATTTAATAAGCAGTGCTGTTGGTTTGAAAACCTCGAGGAACTCAAAAAGCAACTTGCTCACAAAGTGCAAGAAACGAAATCTCACTTATAGTTAACTTTTATGGACCTTGAAATAGTCATTGACTTTCATTTTGAGTGGTTAGTTACAAGTCCATTTTTATCTTAACTTGACAAAGTCAAGCGCAGCTATTTCCATCATGTGCTGTCTATTGTCTGTGAGTCTGTAACTTAGTCTCTCCACAATTAGCTTCAGCATAGTCTACAACCCATAGGTCTCCAACAACCCTTTACCCAGCGGGGATAGACATCACTTTCGACAAAAATTTCTTGAATATTAAACTTAACAATTTCATTTTTTGTCTCAAAACGTAGCTTATGAACCCTCATTGGAACGAGCTTGTAAAGCTTGTTTAAATGAAGGGTCATAAGCTATGTTTTTTAGACAAGAAAACATAATAAAATTTGAATAGCAATTTTTATGAATAGTACTCGCCGATTTTGTCCATTTTGACTAAAGGGTTTACACCAAATTTCATATACATGTTCAAGGTCATGTGTAGATGAGATCGTCCTTTGTTGATCACAGTCAGATGTCCACAATGGGTGCTGTGGCAACCATAGTGGATGTATTTAGCACATTCTGCAGTCCACATATATGCATCAGTTTTTTAGCTCACACAACTGAAATTCAGTGGGCGCTATTGCCAACACTTGGCATCCATTGTTTGTTAACTTTTACAAAATGGCCATGGTACTTTCTCCCTGTCTGTCAGGCCATCTGGAGGCAAAGTGATTTTTGCTTTCTAATTAAAGCTTTCCTTGACCAATCAAAACTAAACTTCATATATCGGTTGGAAAGGATGAGAGAAAGAACCCGATTTATGTTTGGGGCAATATGCCAAAGGTCACGAATTGGTTTCTGCTCTCTATTTGATGTTCTGCTTGTCTGACCATCACCATACTTTATATGTTAATTGAGTATGGCAAGCAGAAGAACCTTATTTATTTGGAGGTCAATGCATCAGGGAACAAGATAGTGGAGGGGGATATTCCACCCTTGGCGGCCCTATTTATTTGCTTATCCACATAATATTTTTAAATTGAGGGAACCCTGAAGTGGAGGAGTGCTTGGTGTGTTTTACTGATAAAATAGAACTAGATAATTCCATCTGACATTTGCAGAATGAGGTCCTCAGAAGGTGAATTTGATGATGCTATCCCATACTGTGGGCCAATTTATCCTCTGGGTACCTCTTTCTGTTTAGTTTTGAGACCCTGATACAGATTGAGGTTCACAGAGGGGAAATATAGTGATGCTACCCTGCTGTGCAGGGTACCATCATTAAATTCACCCTCTGGGGACCTCATTTTGCAGATGACAGTCTGCTTATTTTCTGGCTTGTCAATGAATAACCTATAATCAACTGATGGTAAGTATATATGCCACCGTGAAATAAATGATCAATTTTCTTTAAGTGACTGCAGTGATGCCACTGCCTCACAGTGTTCCTATTTTTGGTCAAACCTTTTCACAACTCTACTACATAAATTTGATGAAGGCAGGCTGGCGTGCATCTCCTTTCTCGTTAGTGTAATAATACAATCAAATAATGTCTGAAGAAGTTGATATTTGTTATGTAAGACTTTCTCAACAATGTCATGATCAAATTTGAAATCCATTGTAGTTTGAATTCTTTGGGTGGAGTTACATCCCTTAATTATTTTTTTTTTTTTGGTGAATTTTGAGATATCGTTTGCACAGTAATTTGAACCCATATTTACTTATTTGGTCAGTATTTGCTATGTCAGACTTTCTGAATAATGTCTTGGTCAGGCTCGGAAGCCAGTATGGTCCGAATATTTAGGGCAGAGTTACAGTTAATTTTTGCACATTTTGAACTTGTTAACATGATCAGTCTATCAAAACTGATTGTCAGTATTTGGTGAGACTTCCTCATCAAGAGTGTCATGAAGTTCAAGGTGTTAACAAACCAGTGCAGTTTGACTATCTTGGGTAGAGTTACAACCCTTAATCAGTGAATATTTTAGCTCTGCCTGACAAAATGTCAGCAGAGTTTTTCTGATGCTAAGTTGTCTGTCGTCCGTTCATCCATTCATCTGCCATCAGCATTTTGTTTGTCCAGTCCAATGAAACTTACACAACATGTGTATCACCACTGGATGGTTTTGTTTTTGATCTTTTTGAAGGATTTAGAATGATTCTATGCCAAAAAATAAAGCCTATTTCACCCTTCCATGTTTTTTTTTAAAAATTTTACCCAGTGTATGATGATGACAGTCATTGAAAGTAGTTGCCCTGGGTGGAACTATCTAGGATGAGAGGCCTTTTGTTTAACTTTGAGTTTGTTATTAAATGTTTTGGTTGATATATGGTGCATGCAGCTTTCTTAACTGGTAGAGTGCTGGAAGCCCTATTTTGGGCTTTACTAAAAGTGACAGGCAATAACTGTCTGTAGCTACATTCTGCCTGAGGAAGCTTTTATTGTCCCTGATCTGCATCAGATTTTTGTTACAATACCTTGCTCTCTGACATTTAATTGGATAGTGCCTATAAGGCACTATCCAATTAAATGTAATAGAGCAGTATATGATGAGCTTTGATTTGTTGTCAGAAAAAAATCAGCACTTTACCAGTTAACAGTGATGGAGCTTGAAAAATAGTGCAGTTCCTCTATTTTTGTGAGAGTTGTAACCCTAATTAGTTAATTCTAATCATGAACTTAGCTGTTAGGGCGATAATAATTTATTCATATTGTAACTGATATGGTTGATATATGTGGAATTTCTGAACAATGTCATGTATCAATTCGAAAATCAGTCCGGTATGACTAATTTTTGTGTCGCCCAAGCCTCAAAATAATTTCAAAATGTGAGCCTGTCACCATGACAGGTACGAAAAGGATTGTGCCTGTCATTTTCAAGTTTGAGCCTATCATGAAACTTGACCAAGATTTACATGTAATTTTGTGATGCTATAATGTTGTAATTGCAATAGTTTAGAATGGTATTCATGAATTGATGTATAACTGCATATATTAATATATTTAACAAAAAAAAAAAACCCTCAGTATTTTTTTACTGTTTCTTTCTGTTTTCATTATCGATAAAAAATGGTAAAAATCCAAATACAAACATTGCTGATTATTTAACGTTTCATATTGCTCATATCAGTGTAGTGTAGTATTAATGGTCCATACATGGATGCCCAACCCCAAAACACCCTTTTGATTATTATCAGCGTATGAATCAAATCGCAAGTTATGAAAAAGTCAGTGTGCCGGTATGACAACATTGAACAGAAAATGGGTGGCTCTCGCAGTGTTTTTACAATGTATAATAGATTTATATTTTTATACTGTACCAATGACCCAGACATAGCTGCTGCTAACTCTTAAAAATCTAGGGCCAAACACAAATTTTGCCCCCCAATCCCCAAAATTTGCATCTAAAACCAAAAGAAATCATGTCCTGAAGGACCTCCATACTTTGCCCTTACTGCGCATGCGCAGTGTCAAGGACGTTCCGAAATTGGCGCCAATTATCATTCTCTGTTTGGCCCTTCATCAGTCAACATCTCACTGATCTTTGTGCTTGTAAATCTCAGTTTAAAGGATGCCAGACACGTAATTATTGGAGAAATGGTGATTCTAAGGAGGATATAGAAGGAGGAGAGGAAAAAGGAGTGACAAAAAATAATCAGGGCTGTACTTAAAATTTTTTATGAAATTATGTTAAGTTGCCTATTTTCGAGGCATGGGCCTCTTGTTGTCATTCTTGCTATAAAGTTGCACTGCTTATTCAATGTTTCCTCTCCCCTGGTCTTCTAAGTCCCCCCTTGCTATTCTCCCATGCTTTTGGCATATTTTTGAGAAAGATCATTTCTAAATTCTCTTGGGAGAACTAGCTTGGTTACAGAATGAATTCTGTTATTTTCCCCATGTTTACGTTTTCACCCATGGGTGTATAAACGTTGTGTTCTGCATCTACCATCTGATGTTCTGCAGATTCTCCCCTGGGAGTCTCTGTTTTGCATCAGATAGTGTGTAATTTTGATGACTGATTTCGGGCCAGTATTGTCAGTGCCTGGAGTCATGTTTTCTGGTGTTTTTACTCTGTTTGTTTACATTGGCAACTGTCTCTTTTGAGGGGGGCTGTTTGCCTTTGGAGTAGTTTATCTCACTGTAAGATACATTATTATTATCCGTAAGTGTTGCATTAATTATTTAATATAATTTTAAAATTTTTTGACCACACTTAGCCTTGGGATCCATTGGGGCTCAACGTTACTTTTCAGAAACTTGGGCTTCGCTGAAAAAATATTTTTCAAAAATTATTTTGATTTTCAATTGTTTTTTCAATATTAATGGATCATGTTATTATGTATCTTTGTATTTAGAGGTTTGTGCGAGTACTAGGACTTGTTGTTGACTTTTCATAATGAAAGGATATTGTTCAAATTGTAATAGGAAGAAATCTTCCTCTGACTTTCATGATCATTGTATTAATTGTAGTCAGTGTACTCGCACTAATCCCTGTTCAATATGTCAATATTGGGATGACAAACATTGGAAACGTGTGTCACGATATGTTGTTAGTGGAGAAAGGGCTATGCCGGCTCTTTCTCCGCAGGGTCACTCTACTCTATCAGTTTCTATTTCAGAGGAACAAGAACAGGGTGATGTTTCCATGTTATCTTCCGCAAGTGTGCTTCCGTCGTCACAAATGAATACAGAGCTAGCGGCAAAAGTGCTCATGGACATAAGACAAATGTCGTCCGCTAGCTCGCCCGGTGTAGCGTCCATTCACCGAATGGTTCGACAGCCGGGTTCGTCCAATGCGGTCCAGAAGGAAATGTTGGGTGATGCGAGCACTATAAACATTCAACGTGCACACCCAGTGACGGCGGATAGTAGGAGAGTTCGGAGGAAGCCTTCGAGTCCGGTTCCTAGCTCGTCCAGGTCCAGCCGGGCCGCGAGCGAGAGAGGCCCCTCTCTCGTACAACAACATCTGGGACCAGATGTTGTGGTACAAAATGTGTCGCAAGCAGAGCACACGTCCGTCGCTCGGGACGCTCCATTGTATAGGCAGTCCGCTGAGACTGTTCAGGCTTCTTCCTCTCACCAGCGCACACGACTGCACCTTGGCTACGTGACCGCCGATATTATACAAGATTCGCCGATCAGGGATTCTTCGGCGACCAGGTCACGCCATCCGGTAGCCAGGGACACGAGGCCGGTTGACTCCGGACGTTCGCATTGGAAGAGTATGCGGGAGTCACCAGATGCGGAGCTGCCCTCGGCGAAGCAGCGGAAGACTGCGCCTCCGCAGACCTCGATGTCGGACGTGCTTGTTCAAATAGCACAACTTATCGCAGCATCCCAGCAACCGGCTGAAACGGTGTCGGACCGGGAATTATCCGACGGCGTGGGTCGGTACGCTCCGCCGAAGCATCGGGTGCGGACGACCGGGAGCATCATGAGGTCCGACCGGATGGTGAAAGGGATACGGATGACTTGGAGCTATCCCTTTCGGAACAACATAAAGCTGCCGTGAACTTCATCTGGCGCTTTCTTCCTCAGGTTGTTCCTTCGGGCCAGACTGCTGCGGTACCGGACAAGAGAATTATAACGTCATTGGACACTGATTTCTTTGAGCGGTTCAGGGACATCGCTCCCGAGTTTCCGTCTCAGTCCAATAATGTCACTAGAACATTTGAATTATTGATTGACGCTATATTCAAACTTGCTTCCAAAACAGGAAAAGCGGGTTTCTTGTCCGCCAATGCTCTTAACCTGCCTTTCATTAATGCAAGGAATAAATTCGATACGGCAGGACAGGGTATCCCGAGAGTTCCTCTGCGTATGGACGACGAGGCGGAAGACTTAGAATTATCATTACCGTCGTCTACGTCTATTCCAACCGCGGTGTTGGAGACGACTATTTCGTCTAACAGAGCCAGTTTAGATGCTTTATCTTATGCAGACCACCTTACTAAGGCGTTATCACTGCGTCTTCAAGGGAAAGAATTCCAGGATATACAATCCTCTTTAAGACTTCTTTCAAGGGCAGTAGCTTATTCCACGTGTAACTCCGCCCTTTCAGTGGCAAACCTGGAGTTGGTTAGACGTGACGCAGCCCTAGCTACATCCACACTCGTGGATAATAAGGTGAAGAACTCTCTCAGAGTCGCTTCGGTCTCCGGAGAACTTCTCTTCGACGGCAAGCTTTCTGCAATTTACGATAAAATTACTAAGAAAGCTTCGGATTCTCTGCTGTTTAAATCTGCTTCTAAGAAGTCGGACACGGCAGATAAGAGTAAGACAGGCACTTCTGGGTCTAATGCGCCCAAGAGAGGTTCCTACAGAGGTTCTGGTGCGTTCTCTTGTTCTTATTCAAGAGACCGTGAAGGCAGCGACTCACGTGCGGGACGTCCTTCGGGCCGGGACAACCCGGTCGGACTCCCCGAGGTCGACGGGACGAGGTGCGGGTCGCGGAGGATGTGGTTTCTCCTCCCGCAGGCCTCGCAGGTCCAGGGGGTGATGGCTTCAACCTCTATCGCGTACCGGTTGGCGGAAGGTTGTCGAGTTTTTCACAAGAGTGGGCGTCGATTACGGACGACCCTTGGGTGAGAGGGGTGATTTCGGAAGGTCTAAAGATATCCTTCAAGCTAAAGCCTCCATTAACTCGAAGTCCAAAATGGACTCAACTTCCGTCAAATCCGCAGAAAAGAGACGCTCTGTTATCAGAGGTGCAGTCTCTTTTAAGGAAGAACGCGGTAGAGGTCGTAGAAAACCAGGAGACACCGGGATTCTACAGCCATCTGTTTCTGGTTCCGAAACCAGACGGCTCGTTCCGTCCAGTCATAGATTTGAGCTGGATAAACAAGCTGATCGTCGCTCCGAAGTTTTATATGGAGACGATTCGATCGGTCAGAGCGAGTATTCGGGTGAACGATTATGCAACAAGCACAGATCTCAAAGATGCGTACTTTCACGTCATGGTACATCCGACATCCAGAAAGTATCTACGCTTCGCAGTCCTAGGAGTGGTGTATCAATTCCGGGCGATGTGCTTCGGACTGAACCTAGCACCCTGGGCTTTCACTCGGGTAATGAACTCGGTAATGATGTATTTCCGAGCTCATTCGTCTGCGGTAACGTCGGCCTACCTGGACGACATTCTTCAGAGGTACGGCAACGAGTTAACGCTTCAGAACGATGTGCAGAATCTGCTTCTATTGCTCCGACGTCTCGGTTTTATAATAAACGAGAAGTCGGATCTGGTGCCGTCCAAGTCATTCACACAAATGGGAATGAGCTTCGAGACGCACAACAATCTCGTTCGTCTGCAGTTAACCAGAGCGAAATTAGTCAGTTGTTACGCTCGCTATTGTCTGCACGCAGACAAAGTCACAGCGAGGGAGTTCATGAGACTGATAGGTCTGTGCAGAGCCCCTGCGGATCTCATTCCGATGGGGCAGTTACGCACGCGTCCTCTCCAAATTTTCTTGACTCAGAATTGGAGTGTGAAAATTCATTCGCTCGACATAGACGTTCTCTTGTCAGATCAAGTGAAACGAGAGATTCAGACTTGGGCAAACATTCAGTGGTTAACTCAGGGAGTTCCGCTGCAGTTGCCGGATCCGAGTTTTACCATTATGACGGATGCCAGTCAAACAAGTTGGGGTGCATCATTGATCCCAACGGAGTCGAGATGCCAGGGTCTTTGGGATCCGCAATTCCTGGGCAAGCACATAAACATCAAGGAAATGATGTCAATTTGGCTTGCGTTACGTCATTGGATGGACATGTCCAAATCCTATCCGACAATACGACACTTAGTGGCGTATATACGGAATCAGGGAGGCACTCATCCAGTTCCGTTGTTCAATCTAACGGAAAGAATCCTTCTGTTTGCTCTAGAACATCAAGTTCTACTTTCGGTCCATCATATACCGGGTCGTCTGAACGTACTAGCAGACTCCCTTTCACGATAGGGTCGCTTGTTGCCGTCGGAGTGGACGCTCAACAAACAAGTATTCAATCAGATTTGCTACCAATGGGAACGGCCAATGATAGACTTATTTGCGACACATCTCAACAATCAGTTGCAGACGTATGTGTCTCCGTGTCCGGATCCAAGAGCTTTTGCAGTAGACGCTCTGTCGATCCCTTGGGACGGAATGATAGGATATGCGTATCCCCCAGCGCCGTTAATTCAGCAAGTATTGCTAAAGATAAAACAATTTCAATGCAAGATTCTATTGGTAGCATCTCTGTCTCCACAGAGACCGTGGATAAATCTACTCAGGTGTCTGCTGTGGGACCTACCGCGAAAGCTTCCTCCACAGGAGGATCTTCTTTCGCAGGGGAAACTTCATCACAACCCGCAAGGTCTCAACCTTCACGTTTTTCCGTTGTGCGGTCCTTCTTGCATGGCAAGCACTTTACAGGACGAGCAGTGGACGCGATTTCTAACTGTAGGAGGACCTCCTCTTCGCTAAACTATGCGGCTAAGTGGAAGGTTTTTCCTAGTTGGTGTAGGGATCATTCTGTTGATATTTTTGATCCCTCCATACCAGACATTGCAAACTTTCTAGTATACTTGTTTGACGAAATCAAACTGCAGCCTGTTACTATTAAGGGTTATAGGTCTATGTTATCTGATACCTATACACATCATGATAGTTTACAAATTGGATCTAATGTCTCTTTATCTAAGTTAGTTAGAAACTTCTCCATAAATAGACCCAAAACTCTTAGGTTAATTCCTAAGTGGAATTTAGTTTGGGTTCTGCTTAAATTGAAGGAAAAGCCATTTGAACCTCTTGGGACAGTAGATTTCAAATTCTTGTCTTATAAGACAGCTTTTCTCTTAGCTTTCTCTTCTGCGCCTACACACAGGCGCATTGATCTATTGTAATGCGCCTGTGTGTAGGCTGCATTTTTTTTTCTGTGCTCTGTGTTTTCACCAAAATTCATCATTTACAGTTCTCGTTTCATTCTTATATTTTGCAAAGACTATCGTTATGTATTTATCGATCCAGATCTATGAAATTCATGGAGAAATTTTCCCAAATTCCAGCATTTTAAAGACTTTTCTGTTCATCTGTTGTCTTGTTGTGAGCACAAATCACTATCGATCGGATACATCGATGGATCGACAGATCAACAATTTGTGTAATCGTGAGCGTCCCATAGAGTCACGCATCATTGATGAGGCAAACAGACAATGTATTACCTATCAGCCGGATATTCTACATCGATTTAACGTTAAACATGCCAAGGGTTACGTTCTGAATCCTGTCGCATTTTTGCGAATCAAACAATTAGGCATATTTCGCAGACGGAGAAATAGAAGGGGAGGGCGCAGACGCTACGCTGCGCTAGAAGGAAAGAAACTCAATCAAGCAAACCTGATTTCTGTACATACCTGTGATTCACCTGTCAGCGCTTGCTTATTTAATGTCCAGTCTGTTCGCAATAAAGCCAGTAGTGTCCGAGATGTGCTGGAGGATCACAACATATCCCTCAGCATGCTAATGGAAACGTGGTTAACACCAGATGATGACCTCATCATTGGAGATCTTAAACAATCCGATAAATCTTTCCATCACAACCCAAGACCTGGCCGGAGAGGAGGCGGAGTTGGAATCTTATTTGACAAAGCAATCAAAGTTAAATTTGAACCTGCTCGCAAGTTTAAATCATTTCAAACATTAATGGGCTTGCTCACTCAAGGTTCCAGGACAATACGCATAATTACGGTATACAGACCTCCTTATGGACCCAAAAACAAAGCGGCCGACAACCCATTTTTGCCTGAATTCGCCGAATTCCTTGGATCTCTCGTGATATCAAAAGAGCCATTCATTGTGGCGGGCGATTTCAACTTTCATGTGGATGACCCAAATGATACCTATGCCATTAACTTCATCAACACTCTTAATTCCATGGAACTTTTCCAGCATGTTACTAAACCCACTCACAGGAAGAGCCATATCCTTGATCTCCTGATTACCCGTGATTCTGAGAAAAACATGTTGACCAATGTCGAAGTGATCGATGTGGCATTATCAGACCACCATCTTATTAAGTTCAATATAATGCTACCTGTATCTCCACCACAACGAGCTAAGATCACATACCGAAAGTACAGAAACATCATTGCAGCTGATTTCGTAGAATCGGTGTACCCAGTACCATCTGATCTTTCCGACTCCTCATCTAATGTTGACACTCTTGTGGACAAATTCGACAAGATGTCACAGGAACTAATCGACAAATATGCTCCCCTCCACAGTAGATTTGTGACCAAGCGTGAAATAGCTCCTTGGTTCACAGATGCAATTCGAGTTGCCAAACAAAACCGTCGAGCACTCGAACTGCAGTGGCGAAAATCCAAATTAACAGTTCATCGGGAAATGTATGTCCACCAACGCAATCATGTCAGCAAATTGGTGAACAACGCGAAGAAATCTTATTTTGCGGAAATAGTGAGCGATAATATTAAACGGCCCAGGGTTTTGTCTGAGGTCATCGACAAACTCTTACATGCCAAGGGTAGTGCAGTTCTACCTGATCATACATCCAAGGTGGAGCTAGCAGATAAGTTCGCCCATTTCTTCCAGGATAAAATCGTGGCTATTCGATCCGGTCTTACATCAGGTCCCAACACCCATCCCGATGTTGTATCAATAGGAAACACGTCTTCGGCGGTCGATATTAATTTTAATTCATTCCGACCCTTGACTGAAGAAGATCTTCATAATTTGGTGCTGAAATCCCCATCAAAGCAGTGCCCTTTGGATACTTTCCCAACTAAGCTGCTGAAATCTTGTATACCAGCTTTTGCCCCATGGCTCCGGGAGATCGTCAATAAATCATTGTTGACGGGCGTATTTCCATCGACCATGAAACAGGCGCTGGTTACCCCACTCCTCAAAAAATCAGGACTCGATCCTGAAATATTTAAAAATTACCGCCCAGTGTCCAACCTGAGTTTTGTTTCTAAACTGCTAGAGCGTGTAGCTGCGAAACAACTCCGGGAACATCTGTCACGATGTGGCCTGTCTGAGGAATTACAGTCGGCCTACACCCCACTCTGCAGCACAGAAACCGCACTTTTACGGGTCCAGAATGACATTCTCTTGTCGATGGACCGGAAGGAGGTTTCTTGTTTAGTTTTCTTAGATTTGAGTGCGGCCTTTGACACCATTGACCATGCCGTCCTCCTTGATATTCTGCAAAACAGAATAGGCATTACGGGAACGGCTCATGACTGGCTGAGGTCGTATCTCTCAGACCGCACCCTAAGAGTGAATATTACTGGTACTTATTCCAGTGACGTTCCTTTGATGTTCGGTGTACCCCAGGGGTCGGTTTTAGGGCCTCTGCTGTATGTTGTTTATGTTTTGCCCCTCGGCGATATCATTCGTAGGCACGGACTTAGTTTCCATTTCTATGCGGACGACACGCAGCTCTATATTCATTTCAAGGCACAGCATGAGGAGCGGGCGGTTCACGCACTAGAAAGCTGTGTGAATGATATAAAATCATGGATGACGTCAAATTTCCTGAAATTGAATCCCGATAAAACGGAGGTTATCTATCTAGATCTACCCCGACAGCTTGCAAAAGTATCACGAATACAACCCATATTTGATGGTTATTCGATCTCTCCCTCGACAGCGGTGCACGACCTCGGATATTTCGTGGATGAACACCTGTCTGCTGACTTTCATGTCACACAGGTGTGCCGGATATCCTACTACCACCTACAAAATATTAGCAGGATATGCAGCGTTGTGGATGAGGAGGTCGCGAAACAGTTAATCCATGCATTTGTCACCAGCTGCTTAGACTACTGTAATTCTCTACTGTATGGTTGTAAACAGTCCCTGCTGCAGAAACTTCAGCTTGTTCAAAACTGCGCAGCGAGAGTCATTTTAAGGAGGAGGAAATCATGTCATATCACACCCCTTCTTTACCACCTTCATTGGCTCCTTATTGAAGAACGCATTACGTTTAAAGTTCTTATCACCCTCTATAAATGTCTTAATGGATTGGCACCATCATACCTCTGCAATCTAATTCAGCGCTATGTTCCCTCAAGATCTCTAAGATCCTCATCTGCAAATAAACTCTGCCATAACCCAGGCGACCTGGTAACGGCAGGTGATCGGGCCTTTTCAGTTGCTGGGCCTTTTCTTTGGAACACCCTGCCTGATCACCTGCAGTCGGCAGAAACTTACAAATCATTCAAAACAGGCCTTAAAACTCATCTTTTCAAAAAATTATACCCAGAACCAGTTCATTTTTAATTAATTTAATTTTAACCAAATTACGAGATTTCACAAGCATATGTTTTTCTTTATTTTACTTGTAAAGCCTGAGAGCACTTACGTGGATTCATTGGCTCTAAACTGTATTTATTATTATTATTATTATATTATTAGAAGAGTCAGTGAGCTTCATGCACTGTCGGTGGATGATTCTCACTATCATAGTGTCGGGAACACTATCACCTTCACTACTAATGTGGGATTTTTAGCTAAGAATCAGGCTCCTAATAAATATCCGGAACCTATTGTTATTAAGGCCCTTCCGTCTTCAGACGGGCGTAGGCCTTTACTCTGTCCTGTTAGAGCGATACGTATCTATAAACAGAGATCTCAGTTTATCAGAAAGGGACGAAAACGTTTCTTTCTGTCTCTGATGCCTAGTAGAAAGGACATTTCGGTCCATTCTATTGCTAGATGGATTCAATTAACTATCCGTACTACTTATGAAAATTTATCTTCTTCTCAGCAGTCTGTGCTTAAGATTTCGGCTCATGAAGTAAGAGCTCTTTCTACATCTTGGGCTTACGCTAATAGTATTGCTATTATAGATTTAATGAAGGCTGCTTATTGGTCTCAGCCATCCACATTCACAAATTTTTATCTCAGAAATATTGAGTCCATTTCCAGAGACCTGCATTGTTTAGGTCCGTTATCTGTTGCTCAGAATGTCGTCCTCTAAACAGTTGCAACTATAGTTATGCAGGCTTTCTGTTCCGGCAGTGACTCCGTCCGGCTGCCCTCTTCGGTCTGGGCTATTTGACCCAGGGCAAGGGGAAGGGGGGGGGGAGGGTGTTCCCTTAGGTCACCTGCTTTATAGTGAAAAGCAAGGGAATGCCTCCTCCGAAGTCAGTATTTCTGAGTCGTTTCCGGGATGGTTTTAAAGTGTAATATTAATGTTAAAAATTCATTCATGTCATATTTTTAAAGTGTAGCTCGGTGTGAAGCATTTGTATATGTCAAGTGTCAAACGGGCGTTAATATACAATCCTCGGACACTTTTAAAGAATATAAAGAGTCTCAATTCTCTGGACTAACTTTATTTATTGGCTTACTTTAAAAATAATTAGTATAAAGGGTTATACTGGATGTTAATAGAGAACATGAATGTTATTGTGCTCAATTATGAAGGGTATTGTATCTTTCTAATTTAACATAAAATAAGAAAGATACATGTAAAGCCTAATACTCCTTTTCTCCTTGAGGGTTGGACTCTATATTATATAGTTGAGCTTATTGGATTTTCCTCTATGTCCTAGGCCCTCCATCCTTTTTACTATTCAGCTATGTCTGGGTCATTGGTACAGTATAAAAATGTTAAAAAATTTATAGTAATTTATATATTTTTTATACTTACCAATGACCCAGACGGGGATGGCCCTCCCAGGAGTTGGGAACTCATACCTCCCCGCTGAGTACATAGCGCTGACCAGGCACTGCTTGTAAGAATGATAATTGGCGCCAATTTCGGAACGTCCTTGACACTGCGCATGCGCAGTAAGGGCAAAGTATGGAGGTCCTTCAGGACATGATTTCTTTTGGTTTTAGATGCAAATTTTGGGGGTAGGGGGGCAAAATTTGTGTTTGGCCCTAGACTTTTAAGAGTTAGCACCAGCTATGTCTGGGTCATTGGTAAGTATAAAAATATATAAATTACTATAAATTTTTTAACTTTCAACATTCATAATACTTTGTGAGGAAAACAGATCGATGGAAAAGTTATTAAAAACATGTATTTATTTACTGCATATATTTAATCACTTAAGTTATTGTGCAATCATAACGTAATTCCCCAAACCACACCAATTTTGTGGAATTATTTTTTCGCTTATGGCATGGCTCGATCGGTCGGCGTAGGTGTCGTCGTCAGCGTACGTGTCCAATAATGTTAAAGCTTCTGTTTAGGTCACTTATTCGCCCTATTTCCATATCATGGCCTTTATAATGCTGTGATGATTATTATCATTCTAACATGATTTAACCCCTCATTCCCTGCATTTTAGACATTTTTCTTCACATTTTTAGTTGTGTTTAGTTTTCTGTTTAGCTCGGAATTTCATGTTTAACTTGGTGTTTAGGTCAGCTGCTGTGCTCCTTCTCTTCCCATGGCACATATATTCATCATACATGTGCCTCAGTATCATTGTTCCATGATTAACCCCTCATATCATGCATTTTAAACATTTTTCTTGATATTTTTAGTTTAGGATTTTAATGAAACTTTCGGTGGTTCTTCATTACATAATGCCATTGTGCACCTATTTTATTTTTTGATATGATGTATTTTTTCAAGAGTTATGCCCCTTTTCGACTTAGAATTCTGTCCAAAACACCTTTGGGCAAATATGTCTCAGTCATTGTGAGGCAGATCTTAATGATATGTGGTACATGTATGCATATGAACCAGGGTGGGAGACAGGAAATTCACTTGCAACTGTTATCGTCCACTCATTTTTGCCAGTGCTATGCCCCCTTTTTGACTTAGAATTGTGTCCGAAATGCCTTTGAGCTCATATATCTCAGTCATAAACAGGCAGATTTTAATTATATTTGGTATGCATATGAACCTGGATGGGGAAAGGATATCCACTTTCAACCGTTGTTGTTCACTAATTTTGCCAGAGTTATGCCCCATTTTTTACTTAGAATTTTTTCAAAAGCCACCTGGGGGGTGGGGGGGGGGGGATTCTGGAGTGTGACCACCCTTATTTTTGGTATGCTTGTGAACCAGGATGGGGGGAAGGACATCCACATATAACCATTTATTGTCCAATTAATATTTCCACTGTTATACCCCATTTTTTACTTCGAATTGTTTTCAAAAACCACTCTGGCAGGGGATTCTGGGGTGTTACCACCCTTGTTAATTTCTGAGAAAGTTCCCACCCTGTGCTGTGGCTATTTGGACCTGTACTTTTTGTGTCGCCTGCCCCATGAGGCAGGGTACGACATATAGGGATAACTTTTGTCGTCTTGCGTCATCCGTGTCACACCTACTTTTATCCGCAACTCCTCTTCAACCAATGAATGGATTTTAATGAAACTTAGTGATTCTTCTTTACATAATGCCATTGTGCACCCCCTATTTTATTTTTTGATCTGATGTATTTTTGGGGTTTCCCATAGCAAAAGATGGACTTTGGCATTTGTATATGAAGGTGGGATGGGGTGCACATGGTTTATCTGCTCTGCAACTCAACTTTAAAACAACTTTAACTCAACAATGAAACTTTTACAGAATTTTCATCACATAATAGCATTGTGAGCCTCCTATTGTCTTTTTTGATTTGATGTATTTTTGGAGTTCCCCATGGCAAAGTATGGACTTTGCCATTTTTTTGGGGGGGGTGGGGGGGGGCACCTTGTTTATCTGTAACTCCATTTTAAGGACATGTTATTACAATATAGTGCAGGCAACACATGTCTTCATGGAAGACTCATAAATTTTTTTGAGATACAGCCCTTAACAAAATCATTTTTGCGAACTTTGAGCTTCCTAATGTGATAACTCGATCAAATATCAACTGATTTGGTAGATACATGTATTCGGTTTGCAAGACATTTTCTGTAATGTCTTCATTGAGTTAAAGAAACAGCCTGGTTGGACTATGTTAGTTTTGTATATCCCACATGGGACCCCACGAAGTAAAGCAGTGCTTGTTTACTGTGGTATATGAGTTCAGTTTCACTGGTAAAATAGGACCCAGTCACCAATGCAGTTTAGTCACCAATTCTAAAATGGGCAGAATAGGTATAAACGATTGACTAAGCTTGACTTTAAACCTCTGTTGTGATCACAATTAGCCTCATTTGCAGAAAAGTGACCTTAAACACCAATAAAAAATAAGTAAACTTCTATCAAGTTTTCTATTGAACTCTATTAGTGACTTGCCACCAAACATTCCAATAAGCCACAGGTCTTTGGAACTCGATTTCCTTTAACCAAACTACAGAAATGAAAATACACTGATGACAGTCATGGAACATTTTTTTTAAAATGTGAATTTATAGAAAAGTCATGGAATTTCATATCTCCAGAAGGATAAAAAGACTGCTGAGTGATTGATCAACATAAATCTGGAAACCCAAAGGTGCTTGAATTATAAGTTAGATGAAATTAAATTTGCAGTTCAGTAGTTCTGTTATTGATAGACAAATTTAGCATTTTTGTTCAAATTGTCCATGTGATGAATTAGAAAAGTCAAAAGTATGGAATTTTCTCTTTATTGCAGAGATTCCTTCTGTTGAAAACCCACATGGAATAGATTTGGCAGTCAGTAATAGCAGTTCTACTGGGGAGAAGATATCTCATAATGGATACCAACCATCTTCACAAAAACATGACAATTGCAATGAAGAGGTATCTGAGGATAAAAATGAGTTCAATCCAGCCTTAGAAGAAGAGATCGGGAGTTCAAAAGTGAATGATGATGATGGTTCAGATATAGATTTGTCAGATGATGATAGTGAGTACCACCCCTCTTCAGAAGAGAGTAGTAGTTCAGTAGTGCCAGATTCAGCATCAGATTCAGATATGTCTGAAATCTATCCATTTCCGAAGTATCTCAAACAATTGATATCTCAAAAAAAATCAAAAACTTCAGTTTCAACAGTTTTGTCACATCAGTCATTGAATGCAAATAAATCTCTTTCTTTGGCTTCCTCATCAAATGCTGAATATTATGAAATGGAAGGTGAGCTCTTTAGTGAAACATCTCCTCCTCAGTCAGCAGCTGTTGATATTTCTAATCTTGATTTGTCAAATGTAGAAACCTTGGAAATTTCAGAACACCCAAGTGTGCTATTAACTGACACACCATCACAAAATCCACTTCCTGGTAATAATTCTCATCTTTCCTCACCAAATGTAGAGAATTCTGAAGTATCAGACCAATCAGTGTGTGTTGTCTCTAGTGAAACTGAACTTGGAAAGGATAATGTGTCGCCAGATAGTACATCTGGCATTATCAGTGTACTGCCTACAAATAACGACCGAGGTCGTAGATATGACAAAGTTTGTTTCTGTTATTTTTGTAAAAAATCACAAACAAAATTATCTAGACACCTCACAAGTAAACATAAAAAAGAAGATGAAGTTATTGCTTATATGCAAGAAAAAGACAGAGTAAAAAAAAACTTGCTTCTTTTCAAACTCAGAAATCTAGGAAACCATTTGCACAATTGTAATGTCATCAGAAAGCAGTCTGGTGATTTTATTCTCCATTATAGACCTTCTCAGACAACACTGAACTATCAGGATTATGTTCCCTGCAAATTTTGTTTTGATTATTTTTTTAAAAAATCTTTATGGCGACACAATTGCCCACTGCTAGATAAAAATGTGGCAGATTATAAGAAACTTAGGAAATCTGGTGCAGATTTGTTAGCAACAGGTGAAAACGTGCCTGTGGAACTTACAAACTTAGTAGAAACAATGAGAAAGGATCATATTGGAAAGATAACAATTAAAGATTCTTTGATATTAGAGTATGGACTGCTCCTCATTAAGAAACTGAGTGGTGATAAAGAACTTCACAATTATGTAAGAAGTAAAATGAGACAATTAGGTCGACTTTTGATATGTCTAAGGATATCAGGGGGCACAACATGCTGCTTATCAGATTTTATCCACCCTGCAAAATTTTCTCTCATAGAGGAAGCTGTTAAAAATGCAGCAGGTTTTAACAAAAACAGCCATACATATCTGACACCCTCTTCTGCTGTTTTAATGGGGCAAATTCTGAAAAAAGTAAGTGAAATAAAGTTAAGCAAGTGTCTTGAGAAAGGTGATGCCAAAGCAGCAGATCACTGTACACAGTTAATAAAACTTTTGAACATAAGGTGGCAAGAAATTTCTTGTAGTGCTCATCGGACATTATCAGAAAGAAAAAGAAATGAATTTAGGCTGTTATCACTGACTGAAGATGTTTTGAAATTGAACACACACTTAAAACAAACTGCTGACCAGTGTGTGAAACTTTTACATTCATCAGATAACACGGAGGCTTTTTTTAAACTTACACAAGCTATTTTAGCAAAAATAATTCTGTTCAACAGAAAGCGACAAGGAGAAGTCTCAAAAATAATAATCAGTGACTGGCAACATAAGAGTTAAGCAGCTCCTAATAATGAACTCATACAGCAGTTAAGTGAAGTTGAAATCAAACTTTTGAATGTTCTGGAAAGGTTGGAAATTAGAGGGAAGAAGGGTCGCACAATTCCCATTTTGATAACCGAAAAAGTGAATATTTGGATGGAAACTCTATTGGATCACAGGGACAAATATGTTTTGAACACAAATAAATTTCTGTTCCCCAGCAATTCACATTCATCTCACTATCGTGGATCAGATACTATGAGAAAGTTTTCAGTTGAATCTGGAGCAGAAAAGCCAAACCTTCTAACCTCCACTCGACTTAGGAAGCATATTGCTAGCATGGCACAGGTTCTATGTTTGAGGTCAAATGAGCTAGATATGTTAGCAAATTTCTTGGGTCATGATATCAGGATTCACACAAATTTTTACAGAATGCCCATAGACATCATGCAAGTAGCTCGTGTTGCAAAGGTATTTCTTGCAGCAGACAAGGGGAACATTGCCCAGTTTTCTGGTAAAGATCTAAAGGAGATGGATATAAGCGTAGATGAAGAAATTGTTCCTGAATGTTCTGTTATTGAAGAAGAAGGTGATCTTTCAGATGATGAGGAATTTGAAAACACAATTAGTGAGAATGGGGATAAGGGGGATCCAGTCCATAATATAACATGTATGCCACGCAATACAAAAAGGAAAAGTTATGTTCGCCAAAAGTGGAGTGAGCAAGAGAAAGCAGTAAAATGTCATTTTGCTTCTTCAATTATGGAGAAAACACTGCCTGGATAAAATGATATAATTGAGTTTATACAAAATGAAAAAATGAATCGCTCTTGGCAAAATGTCAAAGATCACATAAGAAATGTTTACTTGAAATGAATGGGGATGAATGGGATTTATAGAAAAGGCAAAGGTGAAGTGAAAGTGACTTTCATTTTTGCATCTAATTTCACTGACCCTTTCTATTCACCACCTTTTATGTTAACTGGTAAAGTGCTGGAAGCCCATATTTGGGCTTTACTCTGAAGTGGAGGTACCACAACTTGAAGGCCTCATACTCAGTGTATGTGCTTCGTGTTATTTTTGAAGTGATATTATTTAGTTTGTAAAGACTTGTCTTGTTACAATTTATGGGAGAGTGCCTGTAGGCACTCTCCCATAAATTGTAACAAGGCAAAGATATGTGAACAAATTTTGATGGCCAAAAATAATTTAGCACTCTACCAGTTAATGGAGCTGGACTGTGGATAGGAAAGACCAATGGAAAATAGGTTGGGAGATGTGACAAGTCTTTCTCCTCAGTCTTCACCGGTGTTTTTTTAGCTCGCCTGTACACTGGCTGATTTAGAACTAGATGTGTCCAGATCTCATAACAAAATACTATTTTATTATAACGAGATAATATCTTATCATAACGAGATGTGGATCTCGTTAGTTTGCACCTTTTTTCCCTCCAGCAGTGATATACACAGGTACTGAAAGTAAAAGTTTGGGGGAAAAAGAGAGAAAAAAACCTCCCTCCCTCATCATATTTTTGGTGCATAAAAATGCCTGAGAAACAAGGTATTTTTTATGGCCTTATATATTCATCATCCACTGTAACTGTACTGCTTCACATCAAACAGGGTCACTTAAAAGGGTGGATTTGTTTTTTCACCTTCAGCCAGCAGCCTTATTGCAACAAATAAAATTGTGCAAAACCTCAAAACTATTTCACATTATTAACCCTTTAACTGTAACTCTAGTTGCAGATGAATTTTTTCATTTTTTTTACTTCCAAACTTAGCGTATGACCATCTCATTTGAACAAGCTCAATGAGCTCATTCCAATGAGGGTTCATAAGCATTGGTTTTGTATGAGAAAATGATAAGAAAAAAAAAAACATTTTGCAGGCCGATTCTCCGAATTTGCTAGGTAAAGAGTTAACCGAAATAATATGGACGGAGGTTTCCGCAAAGCTCCACTCAACAAAAAAAAAAAAAAGACGTTTAAAAACAAATAAAAAATTTAATTTGAACATCACATATGGCCTTTTGGTGTTTTCAAAATTTAACTTTTAGTTTTTTCTTGGGGTGGACATAGGTAAGGGGTGGAGGGACAAGAGTTCACACAGAGTTCTCTAGGTTTTTCCTTTTGTTTACTTGTGCAGTGGTCAATTCACACTAAAAATAACTGCTGACCAGTTGTTATACATGTAGAGCCCAGAAGAATACCATTTTTTAGGTGAACTTGAAAACCCATTACCTATCAAATCTGCCAATGTATACAGTACGTGGAGAGTGTATTATCACTAAATCACTCGCAGAGTGGGGATTCCACCCAAGCAAGGTTGCAAAGCATTACCAGCACAAGCAAAGTTTCAGCCACTGGACCTCCAGGTGAAACCCAGAGGTCCATTGGCTGAAACATTGCTTGTGTTTTTTGTCAATATGTACAGAATTTAAAAGTTATAGCTTGGGTGATAACCCCACTCCACGGGTGATTTAGTTACAATCCACTCTCCACATACTGTACTACAAAAAATCTCCCTTCCAATTTTCTTTTCTTTTCATTATTTCTGCCAAGCCATAGCTTATGACCCCTCATTGGAACAAACATGTTCCAAGGAGGGGGATGTAAGCTATGGTTTGGAGGGACAAAAAATGGGAAAAAAAAAGTTTTTTCTAAAAATAATTGGTATCTGTGATGTTTGCCAACTACATGTATAGCGTATAAACACTGATTGGAACTGCCTCATTGATCGGTCTTAAGCTATAGTTTGTATGAAAACAAATGACAATCTATTTTTTTTTCTAAAAATGATTGGTACTGTTTGGTCTGCAATTTGCATTTGGAAAAGGGTTGAAAATATTCATGTTGGAAAGGCCAGATTACGTTATATTGTAGTAGCGCATTTGGGGTAGTGTCGGTTGGGGCAGTGTCAAGGTCATAACAAGAATTAATGACACAAAGCATCTCCACATGTCTCTCGTAGCATACTGCGATGTTTTGCATTGATAGTTTCCTCGAAAAGGCCCCTGGTCATGACCCATGACAGAAATAGAACTATATGGGCCACTGATCCATTCATTAACCTTTTGTCTAATAACATGACTGATAGGCAACTCTTGCGAAAACAAATAATTCCTGCACGGCTAAAAATGTTCAACATTTTGCTCCACACACACAGCTTATGACCTCTTATTTGAATGCGCATATTAATGTGGGGCTGTATAAGCTATATTTCGGAGGCAAAAAAATTAAAAAGTAATCACAGGGACATGTGCCTCCAACTTTATTCAGGAAAGAGAGAGATTACGCCAATACTATATGTATCTACCAATATTTTTTTTTTTAATCCGCACTTCTCCATGTTTTTCTTTCAAAAGAGCATTTTACCTCTCATCGGAGGGAGCTCAACACGCTCATTTCCAATGAGGGGTGGTACTAGGCTATGATTTGGAAGAAACTGTTGGACACACTAACTCGGCACAAAAAAGGTTGGCATCATTTGAATGCAAGTATACCATCATCATGCTCTGTGCCTTATACAGTGCTCCCACTTGGCAGTGATATAGATACAGGAGGCTTGAGACAAGACACGTAATATATCAGTTGCCCACATGGGGACATGGTGGCATTGTGTACTAAGGCGTACTGCACATTGGTGATGCACGTGCCTTCAGCTGCTGCTAACCCTGGTTCTGCCAGGTTAGTAAGTTTGAGATCCTGACAGTTGCTCGCCACTGGTCGGGGGTTCCCTCTGGCATTCCTTCCACCCATAAAATTGCCCAACACGACATGACCCTGAATGTTGAAAGTGTCCTTAAACCCCAGAAAAAATAAACAAAACCTCCAGGCTGTGGGTAATGGCCACACGAAAAATTTGTTGGAACATTTTTGGCTTGACGGAAAATGTTTTGGGCCTTTTCTTGGTTAATTTTACCAAAATGGAAGGAAAAGTATTGATATCTTGGCTAAAATATGTTGCTGTTTTGAATACTAACCCGTTTTGGTTGCCAAAATTGTAGAGATTTGGTCACCAGAAATCCATCAAAAGTTCACTGGTGGTCTGGTGGAAAAGTTTGAACTTGTCCCCACCCCCTCTTACAGGCAAAAAAAACTATATGCCCCTGCCTCTTAGCTCTTTATCCGATGAAACAACCCAAACCAACTAGCACTGTACATGGACATCTCATTTCATAGATTTTGTTATATTTTTTACTTTTTGTTTCAAAAATATACATGTTCCTCTTGACCCCTCATTGAATGAGCTCGTTCCAGTCAGGGGTCATGAGCTTTTGTTTTTTAAGCAAAAAGTGAAAAATATATATATATTCAGGTTAGGTGAAGGTTTAAGAAGTTATGACTTGCCCAGGGTCACAAAACGGGGGTCAGAACTGTGAGCCTATCGATCTCAAGACCAAAGCGCTAACCAATATGACCACACTCATTTTCATAATAAGCAATTTATTATTGGTAACCTCCACAGTGGCTGGTTTTGGACATTAACAAGATCCACTTCTCGTTATTTTGTTATAAGAAGATAATGTATTTTTTCTTCATGTCCTAAATCAGCCACCATACATCTGACAGCTATTTGGTACACACCACCCATAAGGGGGAGGGGGGGAGAGCGGTTTGGGCACATACAGGTTTGTTAGATCTAAGTTTGTTTCCTATTGGAGCCTGGATTTTAGCGTATTCCAATGTGAGGAATGATCTTTAAAATCCTTCTTCTCCAGAACAACTATTTGCTGCATAAAGACAGCCACTATTATTCTGGTTTTGTATTTCATTTTTTGCTCCAAAGACATACATGTAGGTTTTAACCTACCATTGGAACAAAGTTTACTAGCTTGTTCAAATGATGGGTTTCTAAGCTGTTTTTGAAGCAAAAAAATGAAAAAGTAAAATTTGAATGTTGATTTTGGTGTATCAAAGTGGCCAAATTGGTCATTAGTTAAAGGGTTAAAATCCCAAAATGTACTTTCAAAAGTGACTCAATTGTGCGAATTACATAACAGGACAATGAATTACTGCATGTATTAACCCTTTGCCCAACCTTTCTGCCCAAACCGGCCAATTCGCAAAAAGCACCATTCAAATTTTATTATTTTTTGACTTCAAAACATATCTTGTGATGCCTTTCGGAACGTACTCAATCAGCTCGTTCCAATGAGGTGTTACAACTTATGGCTATACTACTCATGCCCACCAACCCTCATCCCTGGGACGAGGGGGGGGGGGTGTCAATTACGCAATTTTTTTTTACTCCAAAATGCATTTTGACAGATTTAGAGAGATTTTATGCTGAACCAGAAAAATTAACCCCATGACCATCATCATGCCCCCCTCCCCCTCCCCACACACACACACACCGGGCTGAATTAGGCAAACTTCTAACATTTGGGGAGCATCTGTTGGCTGTGCCAACTTTTTACTAGTTTATTTAGTGTCAAGAACGGAATTCAGTTCATATATTAATGAGTAAACCTATCAAGTAGAAAGATATTTGTTGTTGTAATGTTTGTTTTAATACAAGCCAGGATAGCTTTTGTATTTACCATTTCTTTATTTAGTGTCCAGAACACAATTCAGTTCATATATAGAGTCATTCTTTCAATAGAAAGATATTTGTTTCATAGAAAATGATTTTTAATTATTCAGTCAAAAGCTGTGTCAGTCAAACTTAGGTCGTCATTAATAGGTAAATAGCTCCAAAAACCTTGCATGTCGAGTGGATTTCTTCCTTAAAACACAAACCGACTGAACATTTTACTCAGACATTGTCTAGAATTCTAAAAAAAAAAAACAGCACAAGATAAAATTTATCAAACAGAACTACTGTTTTAAACTAATTGCTCCTTTAACCAGAACTTTACGAATGTTTTTTTTAATTGACATTAAGACTTGTCTAAGTGGAAACTCTACATTTGTGTGTTTCTGCTGTTATCCATCCACCGCTCACAGAATCTTTAAAATTTCTCTCACCCTTCCCCTCATGATAACTTTTTGCAAATGATGCTTTCTGTAACATCTTGGAAAAGAATGGAGTTGCCCACCATATACTCCACATTTAATTTAGCCAAACATGAGGAGCGTGGTGGCTCAGTAGGTAGAGGTGCAGGCTGCAAGCTGAGAGGTCCTCGGTTCGAATCCCACCTGCGGCAACCGCGTTGTGTTCTTGGGCAAGACACTTCACCCCCACTGCCCATGTGGGGGCACGATGACGCTGTGTATTAAGGCATACTGCACGTCGATGGTACGCATGTCTTCAACCAATCTAACCCTGCCTGTGCTGCAGTGTGGAGTTACGATGTTGGGGAGCTGGCAGCTGCTCGTCGTTGCTCGGTGGTTCTCACCAGGTACTCCGGCTTCCCCCACCTGTAAAACTGCCAGGGTCATGATTAGCCAGTGTGCATAAATAAGTGACCTTAAACATCAATAAATAAATAAATAAATAGCCAAACATGAACTGTGGCAGTGTTCTAAGATGATTATTAGTCACCTACCGGCAAAACCGTAGAAGACTCTTCATGTAGGTTTCCATCCGTCTGACAGATTTTAAGTTTTCCAGACTTTTTTTTTCACAGACCCTTTGAGATATTAGATTGATTTTGGGAATGTAGGTACATCACAGGATGTTATAGTTCTGACAATAGGTTTTGGAGACAAAAAATGAAAAAATTATAACATTGGAATGACGATTTTGTATGAATAGCACTGGCCAGTTTGGGTGTTATGTTGAGTAAAGAATTAACAAAACCAATTTTTGTAGGGTCCTGCGAATCAGAATTTGTTTCGAATCAAATCAAACCACCGAGGAATGTTCACAAATCAAATCAAATTTCGATTTTGAATATAGACAATTTGTTCTTGTGATACAAAATATGCAATTTTTGTACGTATAATACCCTCATATGTGTTACACACAAAGTGTGCCCCGTTCCACAGCCCACACACACTCATGAATTGTTATTGTGTCAAAATTTGTTTTGCTTGATTATTAAGGATACATGTATATCCAGGTAAGAGCAGTATATTTTAGGCCACATTTTGTTGGTGATGAACATTTCGAAAAATATCTGAACAACATTATAGGTATATTGTATATACAAAATGAAGGTTGTATTGCATAGGACATGAGTAAATGCAAATCTACAACTAAACTAGTAGAAATCGGTTCCAGTGATTACTGAAAGTATGCTACTTCACTATGATTGTAACTGCATGTGGAGAGAAGTTATGTAAAAGCTGCGTGGATCTTTGTCTGAAGATGCCATGGATTACCAAGAACAAGGCTACGACATCAGAAAAATTAAATTTGCAACACAATTCATGTTTTAACAAAGTGTTCAAATTACCCAAATCAAAAAAAAATTGAATACTTTAATCTGTCTGTTCTTAGATTTTCAAGGCATTTCTAGCAATAGCTAACTTTTACATAACTCTTTTCCCCATACAGTTACAATCAGACATTTAGGAATTAGGGCTGTCGCGATTATTCGATTAGTCGACTAACCGTTGACTATTGAAGTAGTCGACATTTTTTATTTTCAGTCGATCGTCGTTCATTTTCAAGGTGGTACACGTCTACTACACGTCGGGGCTAAATTGCATTGTTTTGTGAGGTGAATGATCAATGAAGGTGAATAACTTTAAATATCTAACCATAGTTAACATTCATATCCGGAAGACTGTACGACTGTCACTGACTGTGTAAGAAAGAACACTCATAGTTACTCGAGAAGAATAGATTCTTCTGAATTTCTCCAGTCTTGTACACACGAATGCACCCATTGGAAAACCCAAAGCGCGAAAGTGACAAAATTATGACGAAAGTCAGAACGTCAGATCACTTCTCAAAGTTCGGAACTTCAGACTAAGATCCAATTTTAACAACTGACGAGGGAATGCATAGATCTCAATGTTCAAAATTTCGAGAAACGTATTGCAGAAAGGAAACAAATGCAGGAACGTTCTTTGGTAAATTCATTTTAATTCATCGGCTTCAATCTAGTTCAAACTTGGACCCGCAGTCAGTAATATTATTTTTGGGGTTGGTACGTCCTACAGGACGTACCAACCCCAAAAATGATATTACGGACTGTGGGTCCAAGATTGGACTACATGTAGCTTCAGTCGGGACCGATTTGTTGTTCCCACAACCCCACTTCGTCTGAACACACTGGTGCCATTGTCATTTTCAGAGTTTTACGAACAGAAGAATGATTTGCTAACAAATCATGGGAAGCGACTATTAATCGACTAACCGTCGATTACTGGTCACGATTAGTCGATTACAAAAAATGATAGTCGCGACAGCCCTATTAGGAATCACTGGAACCCGTTCCGATCATTTTAATGTTCATGTTCTATGCAACAAAACCATCATATAGCTGCAGTACATGGAGAGTGGATTGCAACTAAATCACCCGCGGAGTGGAGTTATCACCCAAACTATAACTTTCAAATTTTATATATATAGACAAAAAACACAAGCAATGTTTCAGCCAATGGACCTCCGGGTTTAACCCGGAGGTCCATTGGTTGAAACTTTGCCTGTGCTTGTTATGCTTTTAAACAAATTTTCAATTATTGCTTAGGTGGAATCTCCACTCTGCAGGTGATTTAGTGATAATACACTCTCCATGTAATGTATGTTGTTCAGATATTAGTCAAAGTTTCATCATTCACCAAGACATTTTTCATCGAATGTACTGTTCCTGTCTGGGATTTACCTTAAAAAACAGTACGTGGAAGGTGGATTCCAAAAAAATCATGCGTGGAGTGGAGTTACCACCCAAAGTATCACTTTCAAATTCTTTTCATATGGACAAAAAACACAGGCAATGTTTCAGCCAATGGACCCTGGGTTTAACCATTGGCTGGAACTTTGCTTACGTCCATATGATTGTTATGTTTTGCAACAAATTCGCAATTATTACTTGGGTGGAATCTCCACTCGGCAGGTGATTTAGTGGTAATACACTCTCCACGTACTGTAAGTGAGATAACGAGTAGCGACCCAATTACAAAATAATTATTGTCGCAAATGAACAGTATGATGATGTAGGTGTGTTAAGGTTTATCTTACACTTATGCCATTTTTCCCCTGTGGGAACCCTGGGAAGTGAATCAGTGCTGGTTTACTGCAGTAAGCAAGTTCTGTTTCCCTGGTAAATTAGGACCCAGTCACCAGTGCTTTGGTGGAAGTCCTCTAAAATGAGCAACATAGATATAAACAATTGAATAAACATGACCTTCTGTTCATGTTGCAGTCACAATTGGCCATTGTGCATAAATATGTGACCTTTAACACCAATAAATAAATAAATATGCCATTTTTATATATTACACTTTATTTTAGGAGATTGTGCTTCATTTTAAAAGATGTTGCTCAGTCCATGCATAATATGTGGACATTTGTATATCAAACTATGTTGTATGCCCCCATTCAACACAGTTCCAAAAAGAACTGTCAGTATTGACATTTTATGCCTATGTCAACATAGTTCCAAAAAAGACTGTCTTTGTTGACATATCATGCCTATGCCATCAGTGAGATCGTGATGCCGCATAGTGTACTTGTGTGATGTTCTGACGTCATACTCTAGTAGATATCAGATCTTCTCAAGAGTGCACTATGCAGCAGGAGAATGTAACTGATTTGAACTTTGACTCTTAATACTAGAGTTCAGACATGCATTCTAAGTTGCACATTAAGATTGATTTTTTGATTGCTATTGATCAGAGTTTCCCTGTTGTCTGTGGGTCGTTATTATGTTTGACAGCAGTGAAAACCTTTTGTATATCACATGGTCAAAACACTTGGCGAAAACAAACATTTTATTCCACAGGAATGGGTGTACCCCTGAGGCTGTCGGAAGATATGCTGATTATTGTTTGTTCTTGGACCATAGTACATGTATACAAACATCTTGGATTGAGACACCACGGTGAATTAATTTATTTATTTACTGACGTTTAACATCATTGTTAGAATTTGGGCTGTATCATGACAGAATACAAATATAAAAGTTTTACTAGTGGAGAAAAACAAATCTACCACAGTAGACATGTAGACCTTAAATTCCTGGGCATCCCACAGGGAGTGAATTTATTTTCAGAATGGGTGGAAACACTGGCAACAACCACAACAATGTTTCCAATTACAATCAGAAAATGTTAAAAAAAATTGAATATCCAAACTGGAACTGAATTCAAATCGAATCCGACAACATATTCAAAATTGTGAGTCAATTTTCAGATATTCGCAGGGCCTAAATTTTTGTAATTTTTTTCTTGGAAACAATTTCTGTTCTTTGTATCAAATCGGGCTATGACTGCGATTTATCCTGCACACCAAAAACATGTTAGATTGAATGTTTACTGGAATGTTTTGAGTTTGATTTAATAAATTCAATTTTTTAGCAAATCCTGTTTTGTTTTTAATTCATCACGTTCCTATGAATATCTATCAACCAGTGGACTCATTTTTTCACATCACACCAGGCCTCTTCATAACAGAATTGCAGGGGAGAGCACAGCAGCTCCCCTGTAAGGAACCGTAGGCGAGTGACGAGTAGCTCCTCTAAATGGGTTCGAGAGGAGCAATGCTAGGACCATCTGGTTATTACCCATGAAGGGAAGTGGGAGCATGAGGTATCAAACCAGAGGATCTTGGTTAGGACTATGGGCAGGACGCCAAAATCCCACACCCAACATTCCAAATACAATGGTTGTACCCCCTTTAATACAGCCAATGAGAATATGGGGATTTGTCACATGATGTATTAGTGTATAGGTCGAGTCATTGTCAATCCACGCCATGCCGCACACACAGAACATTGGTCAGTCCTGGTTGCTGATGTGCGAGGAATACTCTCTGACTGAGGCGAGTGGATAGGAACGAACGAAGCATGCACAAGCAAATGCTCGCCTCTTATGAAGAGGCCTGTCACAGCACAAGAAAATAGTGAAAAGGTATTTTTTTAAAATGACAGACTGTGTTGTGCCATTGGAATCAGATGGTGAAACTGTAGGGTTGTTGAAAGCTACATTGCAATTGTTTAGTTTATTTTTTTCTTAAATTGAAGCAGCCCATCTTTTTGAGAGATGTATTCTAATGGATGTCCTCTCAGGCGACTATCTTCAGTTTGTCTCCCTGAACCCCGGAAAGTGGGAACCCCAGAAAGTGGAGCAGTGCTTGTTCACCATGGTAAACAAGCTATCTTTTCGTGTTAAAATAGGGAACAACCACCATATGAACATGTTCCTCTAGATAGGCCAACAATGATATTTTTGGGAACTCCGGGAAGTTCAAGAGTGCTTGTTCACTGTGGTGAACAAGTATTGTTTTATTGGCAAAAAGGGACCTGGTAACCAATGCTCCGCTTTGGCCCCTTGTTTCATAATTGTTCACACAACTAGCCTCTAAAAACTGGAGACTCTTATCCTTTGAAGTAAAACTACCAACAGATGGCACTTGAAATATCTTTCTTCAAAGTACCAAAACATTTTAATTTTTGCTTCCAAAACCTGCATTATGTGTTGCCATTGCAACAAGCTCATTCCAATGAAGGGTTTATAAGCTCTTGTTTTGAAAGCAAAAATAAAATTTGAATGGCCACTTTTTTTACAACAATGACATGATCTGGCCCTTTAGATTGGCCAGGGGTTAATTGCGTGTTCATAATCTTAATAACAAAGCTGTCTTCACCAAAGTTCTGATTTAGTAGGTAGTTCTTGTCAACAAAGATCCAAGTTGAAATGTATATTTAGTTAGTCAACAACCTCTCATTATTAGCTCACCTGACTGAAAGTCAGGGTGGTGTTTGGGTCATTTTCTCCCAAACCAATGCCTGCAATTTAATGAAATTTCACATGAGTAGTGGTTATATAGGGGCATTTGGAGTTTTTCCTCAAATTGGGTTTCTGCTCATATTGAGGAAATGGATGGGGCTAAAATGCACCAATTTTGAAAAAATCTCATGAACCATCAGTACCAGAGACTTGATATTTAGTACACAGCTTCCATTTGAGGTGTAGACTCAAGTTTGTTCAAGAGAAGTTTAACGGGCAATATTTGCCTTTGTTCTGGTTGGGGAAAGAATTTTTGCCCCGCCCCAAATTTATATTTTCTGAACCGAGAGGCCAATTTGAACCAAATTTAATCTGAGGTATTATTAGGTCACAAGTTGTTATTTATGCCAATTTTTTTTTCAGTTGTCCCGTGGGAACCTCAGGAGCTAAAAATAGAAAAAAATGAAATCGCCCATATCTCCAAAAATACACGGCACTGATAGTTTTTATGTGGTGTGAGGCTTCCTTGGGACCAACAGAAAGGAATGGTAAAAAAAAAATATCCATCGGTTTTGTTATAGGGGACTTTTTCGGGACTTTTGAAAAAATGTCAGCATTTTTTAACACTGTGGGTAATGGGAAAAACATTAAAAAATCTTTCTCTCCAAACCACATGGGGGCGTGGTGTCGACGTTGCGGTAACCGGTTCTCATCAGATCACCGCAGTTAAGCAACATCAAGCCCAGTTAGTCCTCGGATGGGTGACTGTCTGAGCGATCGTTTCGGACTCCCACGTTGTGTCCTTGGGCAAGGCACTTCACCCTGATTTTCCACATGGGGGCACAATGACGCCATGCACCATTCTAACCATGTCTGTGCTGCAGTACGGAGTTACAATGTTGGGGAGCTGGCAGCTGCTCGTCATTGCTCGGTGGTTTTCTCCGGGTACTCCGGCTTCCTCCACCCGTAAAACTGTCACGGTCATGATTAGCCATTGTGCATAAGTATGTGACCTTAAACACCAATGAATAATAATACCTCCCAAACCACTTCGCCAAAAGCTTTCATATTTCGCATACATCTTTGGAACATTCATTCACATATTTGTTGAAATCAAATCTGTGGGTCAATATTTGGACTCTTTATGGGAGGCCAAATGTTCAAATTAGTGCAATATGAGGAATATTCTTGACAAATCTTCTTCAGATCCACCAATCAGAATCTTTTGATATTTGGTATTCAGCATCCTTAGGGGATAAGATCCAAGTTTGTTCAAGCCATGTCCCTGAGTTTATACTTGAGCTCCCTGTGGGAGCCCAAATTATAACTTGGTTCAATATGAGGAAATTCACAAATCCTCTTCATATTCACAAGTCAGTTTTTGATATACAGTACCTCAGGGGAGGTGAAACTGAAGTTTAATGAAGCCAAGTCTCTGGGTTCATATTTGCGCTCCCCATGGAAGCCCAAATTATACCAAAATGTCTATTTTCCGAATCGAGAGACTGATTTGAACCAAATTTGATATGAGGGCTTATTAGGTCATAAGTACCTAGTTCATGCTGAAAATAATTTTCCCGTTGCTCCTCCACAGGAGCTAAAAATAGAAAAAATTAAAATGCCCATATCTCCCTGTGGGAACCAGAATAATAATATTCTTACTATAATTTTCTGATCCACGAATCAGAATCATTTGATATTTGGAATATGCTTTTTTTTGGAGGGGCAGATACAACTTGTTCAAATCAAGTTCCCAGTTTGATATTATTTAGGCTACCGGGTCAGGTGAGCGCCCTCAGGCCCCCTGGGGCCTCTTGTTGTAATATAGGACTGTAACCAATTAAATACGGAAATTCTCTAAAGTGGGAAGTATGGGTATGAATTAATGGCATTAAACTTGGCTTTGTACTTGTTTGAGATGGAGAAATGATCTTGATCACCAATGAGTCATTAAATAAAGTTTGATAACAATTAGCATCTATGGCTACAGTTACAATTACATTCAGCATTTATGATTGCATGGTGATTGTTAAGACACTACTTGTTAATGTTTAATCCTTACATTTTGCTATGGTTGGTTGGTAAAATTGTGTTTTTTTTGTTTTTTTTTGGAACTGAAGGTTCAGCATTATTGGTCTTGTGTTCATTAAGCATTTTTATCCATTTCAAATAGAATTAAAAGATTTTTTCAGTACCTTCATATCTACTGGTGTCCCCAGATAGAAGGTTTCATCTTCTTCGTGTGTGTTCCCATTTGATAAAAGTTTCATAACTCAACAGATGTGTGGTTTTAATGTTGGTGTCCCAATTAGAAGGTCTAATGTTTCATGTGTGTGTCCCTTTTTGATGGAGTTTACCTACTTCTCTACACAGATTTCTGATACAAATGTTGGCATCCCCAATTAGAAGGTCTAATGTGGGAACACAAATTCACATGGACACAGAAATGGTTGTACGGTGGTGAATTTAGAAATTCCGTGAAGGGGAAGGGGGGGGGGGGGGCACTATTGACCACATAGTATGCAGCATCACCCGAGCTGGTACTTTGATAAGAGTTCCATAACCCTACAAACTTGTGATATAAATGTTGGTGTCCCCAATTTGAAGGTCTAATATTTCATGTGTGTATCCCCATTTGATGGAGTTTACATACCTCTACACACAGATTTGTGATATAAATATTGGCATTCCCAATTAGCAGGTCTTGTGTTTCGTGCGTGTCCTCATTTGATGGAGTTTACACACGTCTACACACAAATTTGTGATATAAATGGAGGTGTCCTGAATTAAAAGTTATAATCTTCTGCATATGTGTTCCCATTTGATGGAGTTTACATACCTCTACACACAGATTTGTGACTTAATGTTAGTGTCCCCAATTAGAAGGTCTAATGTTTCGTGTGTGTGTCCCCATTCAACTAAGTTTACATACATCTACACACAGATTTGTGATATAAATGTTGGTGTCCCCAAAGAGAAGGTCTAATGTTTATGTTTGTGTCCCCATTTGAATGAGTTTACACACCTCCACACACAGATTTGTGGTATAAATGTTGTTGTCTCCAATTAGACGGTCTAATGTGTTATATGTGTGTCCCCATTTGAATGGGTTTGCATACCTCGACACACAGATTTGTGATAATAGTGTTGGTGTCTAATGTTTCATGTATCTGTCCCGTTTTGTTGGAGTTCATATACCTCTACACACAGATTTGTGATATTAATGTTGGTGTCCCCAACTAGAAGGTCTAATCTTCTGCATGTGTGTCCCCATTTGATGGAGTTTTGCATTGCGACCTTGAGCAAGACACTTAACCTCGGTTGGCTGCTCGTTTGGGGGGAACGGTGGCACTGTGCCTTCAACTAAAATGATTGATTCAAGCCTGTTTAATTTGTTCGCCGTCAGTATTTATTTATTTATTGGTGTTTAAGGTCACATATGTCTGCACAATGACTAATCATGACCTCGACAGTTTTCCTGGTGGAGGAAGCCGGAGTACCCGGAGAGAACCACCGAGCAACGGCGAGCAACTGTCAGCTCCCCAACATACCCCACACAAGCAGGGTTAGCATTGGTTGAAGACAGTGCATCATCAATGTGCAATACGCTTTAGTCTCCCCGTGGGAACCCCGGGAAGTAAGCAGCACTTGTTTACTGTGGTAAACCAGTTCCGCTTTACTAGTAAAATAGGACCCAGTCACCAATGCTTGGGGTGAAAGTCCTCTAAAATGGGCAACATGTTGATCAACGATTGACTAAACTTGACTTCATCTCCATGTTGTGTCACGATTAGCCATAGTGCATAAATATGTGACGTTAACCACCAACAAACAAACAAACAAACAATACGCCTTAGTACACAACATCACCGTGCCCCCACGTGGGCAAGGGGTGAAGTGTCTTGCCCAAGGACACAACGCGGTTGCCACAGGTGGGATTCAAACCGAGGACCTCTCGGCTTGCAGCCTGCACCACTACCTACTGAGCCACCGCGCCCCCGTGTCCAGTCAGTATGATGAGAAATCTGACAGCTGCTTATCGCTGCTTAGTGGTTCTCTCTGGGTGCTCTGGGTTCCTCCACCTGCCTAGCTGTCCACCCGAAAAGCTGACAAACAAAATACTGCTAACTGGGCATACAACCCGTAAAAACCCTTCCCTCCAGCATGGAAGATATTCAGAATATAGGTGTAAATGGTAGGCGAAACGTGACTCCATACATTGCTGCGATCACGATACAACCTTAGATGCCGAAAGTGACCCGAAACAGTGACACATAAATAAGAATTTTTTTGCTACGCCCCACTGGAACTCCTCATACTACAATAAACTACAGGTGTCCATCACATTTATTCATTAATATTATTCTGTTGCACAAACATTGGGAATATTTTAGGAGAAAATGTTCTTAGTTTTTCCAGCAACCCCAGCCTCGAAAAAGCTACACATTCGGCATTCCCTCCGTTCCATAAACTTGTTTTTCACAAGCTCATGTGACTCAACACCACCCCATACATGATCAATTACCGAGAGGAAAGTCTCAATGCGAGAATCAAGGATGTAACCAGATGGGAGAGGGTGTGCGTCATTGTTTCTTCCCCCCCCCCCCCAAGTTGAAAATTATGTGAAATATATAAGGTTACTGCAGTTAATTAAGGACATTAATCATGTTGTAACCCCCCCCCCACCCCAAAAAAAAAAAACCATCCTGGTTACGTGACTGGCGAGTACAACCTCTCTTACATTGAACAAACTTCTCTACTTTTGATCACAATTGTTTCAATCTTATTTTCGTGTGGAATTCCCTCTCTCTTGTTCTAGAACTTGCCAAGTAGATCACTTGCACTGATGCAGACTCCCAGTGTCCAGAGTCACTGCCTCTCCCTTTAAGTTGTTTGCTTTCACTTCGGGAATAACGAAATCAACCATTTTCGATCAGCTAAACAACATTTATAGCCCACTTAAGCAGCTTATACTTCAGTTTTTCAGTATTAAAACCTCCATTACCACATTAGTCCGCTTTTTTCCCAAAAGACCGTCGTCTTTTCTACATAATCGCATCACGTGTTTAGCAAAGAATACCACGGTCTGCCAAAAGGACTGCCTTGCCACTGATTGGTCTTACTTGAACTGGGCTCACTCAGGCAGCATACATAACACATCTTCCGAGCATCGAAACCACTAGTGTCGTGAATGCTAGGTGATGTGACCCCGTTCTCACCGGTGAGTATGTGGGGTTCCATGGGGAAAACTGTGGTTTGGCGCCATTAAATGATGGATTTCCAAACTTTCTTCGCTTTCCAGACGACCTGACCCCAGAACCCACCCCTCCCCAACACACATAGACACATCGGCTGCGAACCCACAGACAGATTAATATGCATCTTGTATATCGGCATGACCTTCAGGTCTGGTTGTTAAAAAATAATATCTGTGACTGAAAGGATCCCTCGGCTCAGGCCTCCATTTTTTAGGGTCTGAGGTAATTCCCGTATCTGCGTTGCCCTCTCAAAGTTATACCACATATCCATCTATCAATCCCTCACCACCACTTTCCCTCCCCTTCCCGTGGGAACCTCCAGGAACTGAAGCAGTGTAGTTTACTCTGGTAAATAAGTTCTGTTTCAGATAAAATATGATCCAGTCACCAATTCTTGAGGTGGAAGTCCCCTAAAATGGGCACCATGGTTGTAAACAATTGACCCAAATTGACTTTATCTCCATGCTGCGGTCATGACTAGCCATTGTACATAAATACAAGAGGCCCCAGGGGGCCTGAGGGCGCTCACCTGACATGGTAGCCTAAATAGCAACCCAGAGAATTGATTTCCACAAGTTGCATCTGCTCCTCCTAAGAAAAGCTGAAACCAAATATCCAAATATTCTGACCAGTGGATCTAAAAAAAGATTTTTAAAGAATATTCCTCATACTGAACTAAGTCATAATTCGAGCTCCCACAGGAAGCCCATATATGAACCCAGGGACTTGGCTTTAACAAACCTGAATCTCACACCCCTAAGGATTCTGCACACCAAATATCAAAACATTCCGACTGCTGGATCTGAAGAAGAAGATTTTTAAAGAAAATTCCTCATTTTGAACCAAGTTACAATTCGAGCTCCCACAATCAGCCCAAATATGGACCTAGGGACATGGCTTGAACAAACTTGAATCTTACACCCCTAAGGATGCTGCATAAAAAATATCAAAAGCATTCATCTGCTGGATCTGAAGATTTTTAAATAAAATTCCTCATTTTGAACTAAGTTGTCATTCAGGCTCCCATAGTGAGCCTAAATATGAACCAAGGGACTTGGCTTGAACAAACTTGAATCTCAGCCCCCTAAGGTTGCTCCATGCCAAATATCAAAACATTCCAACTGCTGAATCTGAAGAAGAAGATTTTTAAAGAAAAATTCCTCATATTGACTAAGTTATAATTTGGGCTCCCACAGGGAGCCCAAATATGGACCCATGGACTTGGCTTTAACACACTTGAATCACCCCTCCCCCCCAAGGATGCTACTCACCACATATCAAACCATTCCGACTGCTGGATCTGAAGAAGAAGATTTTTTAAGAAAATTCCTCATTTCGAACAAAGTTACAATTCAAGCTCCCACAGTGAGGCCAAATATGGACCTAGGGACATGGCTTGGACAAACTTGAATCTCACCCCCTAAGGATGCTGCATACCAAATATCACAAGATTCTGCCTGCTGGATCTTGAGAAGAAGATTTTCAAAGAAATTTGCCTGAAATGCACTAAGTTCGAATTTGGGCTTCTAAAGTGAGCCCAAATATGAATCCAGGTGGCCGATTTGAACAAACTGGAATCAGATCCACCCCACAATGTTGCATACCAAATATCAAAAGATTCTGCCTGCAGGATCTGGAGAAGAAGATTTTTGAAGAAATTTGCCTGAAATGCACTAAGTTCAAATTCGAGCTTCTATAGTGAGCCCAAATATGAATCTAGGGAGCCGATTTGAACAAAATAGAATCAGATCCACCCCACAATGTTGCATACCAAATATCAAAAGATTCTGTCTGCTGGATCTGGAGAAGAAGATTTTTTAAGAAATTTGCCTGAAATGCACTAAGTTCAAATTTTGGCTCCTATACTGAGCCCAAATATAAACCCAAGGGGCCAATTTGAACAAACTTGAATCAGATCCACCCCACAATGTTGCATACCCAATATCAAAAGATTCTGCCTGCTGGATCTTGAGAAGAAGATTTTCAAAGCAATTTGCCTGAAATGCACTAAGTTCAAATTTGGGCTCCTATACAGAGCCCAAATATAAACCCAAGGGGCCGATTTGAACAAACTTGAATCAGATCCACCCCACAATGTTGCATACCAAATATCAAAAGATTCTGCCTGCTGGATCTGGAAAAGAAGATTTTCAAAGAAATTTGCCTGAAATGCAGTAAGTTCAAATTTGGGCTCCTATACTGAGCCCAAATATAAACCCAGGGGGCCGATTTGAACAAACTTGAATCAGATCCACCCCACAATGTTGCATACCAAATATCAAAAGATTCTGCCTGCTGGATCTGGAGAAGAAGATTTTTTAAGAAATTTGCCTGAAATGCACTAAGTTCGAAATCGGGCTCCTATACTGAGCCCAAATATGAACCCAGGGGGCCGGTTTGAACAAACCTGAATCAGATCCACCCTCCAATGTTGCATACTAAATATCAAAAGATTCTGCCTGCTGGATCTGGAGAAGATTTTTTAATGTTTTTCCCATTGCCTACAGTGTTAAAAAGTGCTGACTCAGCACTTTTTCAATGTCCCGAAACTGTACCCTATGATAAAACCGATAGCAATTTTTTTTTACCAATTCTTTCTGTTGGTCCTAAGGAAGCTTCACACCAAATAAAAATTCTCGGTGCCGTGCAGTTTTGGAGATATGGGCGTTTTAATTTTTTTCTATTTTTAGCTCCTGCGGTTCCCATGGGGCTACGGGAAAAAAAAAATCAGCATAAATTAGTTACTTATGACCCAATAAGCCCTCACATAAAATTTGGTTCAAATCAGCCTCTCGGTTTGGAAAATAGAAATTTTGGGCGGGGCCAAAAATTTTGCCCCTCCCATAACGACGCCAAGTATAGCCCCACAAACTTCTCTTGAACAAATCTGAGTCTACACCTCAAAAGGAAGCTGCTCACCAAATATCAAGTCTCTGCTACTGCTGGTTCATGAGAAGAAGATTTTTTAAGATTTCAGCACACTTTTTGGGTGTGGCCCTACCCACGGGCGGGGCAACTTGATTTGAACAAAATCAAATTGCGATGTCATAACAAACTATTATCTCAAATATCAATTAAATTGGTTCAGCGGTTTGGGAGGAGAAGACGCAAACACCATGTTCACGGACGACGGACGCAGGACGACGGACGACGGACGGTGAGTGATCACTATAGCTCTCCTGACTGAAAGTCAGGTGAGCTAATAAACACCCATAAATGAATACATAATTCGTCGTCCACTGTATGAGCTGTCCAATTGCTGGGTAATATTTCAGTGACCTCATTTGGGGCCTCTTTTGTAACACACGTCAGTCCCCAGAAGTAACATTTTCGAAGTGCTGTCCCCTTTTCGGACACACGTGTGTATTGAAAGGTCCCCACATGGTATGAAAAAAACAGGTTCTGATATCTGCAATTAGAGCTTTCATTTCATGCTAGCAATATTGATAGTAATGTTTATATTTTGCAGATGAAGTTTTACATGTGTAGATGCAGAAACAATCATTGTCCCGGTTGGTAGGTTTAGCATGGCAGTCCCCACTTAACACACAGTACAAACAAGGGTGGGTTTGTCTTACCAACTTGACGAGGTAATTAGACAAAAGAGTTTGCGTGTTTTGCCTTACCGAGGTACAAAAGACAAAAGAAACCCTTTACCTCGGTTGTTTTCCCAGAACTGTACCGGCAAAACGAGGTAGAAACCGTTAGTCCACACAAAGGACAAACAATGGAGGACCTCGGTATGTAGGGTAGACAAGACTGTGTGTGTGTGTGTGTGTGTGTGTGTGTGTGTGTGTGTGTGTGTGTGTGTGTGTGTGTGTGTGTGTGTTGTGTGTAACTGTGTGTGCGTGTGTGTGTGGGGGGGGGGGGGGGCAGTTGTAGAACCTATATTGAAACCTGGCTTGTATTACTAGCTGGAAAATACACATATCAACTTTGGTTGAAATCCAATAATCCATACTGGAGTTATCAGTCGGAAACCAATTGTTTACAGACAGATGGATGGACCGACAGATGGATGGACGACATTACTATAGCCCTGACTACAAACAGTCAGGCTAAAGATGCATTTTGTACCAAAGAAAAAATATTGCATGAATGGCCCTGGGTGAGGGGTGAGGAGGAGGAGGTGGGTGGGGTGCAGGAGAGTGGGGGTGTGTTAGGGGGGTCCATTTTTTTTTCCACATGTGGTCAGTCTAAATCCTTCAGATGCATTTTGAGCAGAGAAAAAAAAATACCTAACTGGCACCATGGGGGTGGGGGTGGGTGATGGATGGTGGTGTTTGTCTGGGTTTTTAACCACAAACTTAACCAAAACTGTAAAAAAGCATTTTTGGTGAAAGAAAAAAAAGTGCCTAGTTGGCCCCCTGGTGGGGGAGGGGGGGTATATGGTACAGGAGTTTAAAAAAGGTTCAACATGTAGTGACTATAAATAGTTCAAAATGCATATTCGAGGAAAGAAGAAAAGAAATGTCTAATGGGGGGAGGGGGGGGGGGGAGGATAATTTCTGTCTGGATTTTTAACCACAAACTTTAACCAAAACTGTAAAAAAAACATTTTTGACAAATGGTACAGGAGTTTAAAAAAGGTTCAACATGTAGTGACTATAAATAGTTCAAAATGCATATTCGAGGAAAGAAGAAAAGAAATGTCTAATGGGGGGAGGGGGGGGGGGGGATAATTTCTGTCTGGATTTTTAACCACAAACTTTAACCAAAACTGTAAAAAAAACATTTTTGACAAATGGTACAGGAGTTTAAAAAAGGTTCAACATGTAGTGACTATAAATAGTTCAAAATGCATATTGGAGGAAAGAAAAAAAAATGTCTAATTGGGGGGGGGGGGGGGGGGGGGGGGGGGATAATTTCTGTCTGGATTTTTAACCACAAACTTTAACCAAAAATGTAAAAAAAAACATTTTTGACAAAAGGAAGAAAAAGGTTCTGCATGTAGTGACTGTAAATAGTTCAAAATGCATATTGGAGGAAATGAAAAAAAAATGCCTAATTTGGGGGCAGGGGTGGGGGAGGGGGTAGGGGCATGGGGGGGTAGGGCAGTGGTGTTTGTCTGGGTTTTTTAACCAAAACTGTAAACAAGCATTTTTGACGAAAGAAAAAAAAAGTGCCTAATTGGCCCCCAAGGGGGGTGGGGGTGGAGGAGGGGTACGTAAGTTTAAAAAAAGGTTCTGCATGTAGTGACTGTAAATAGTTCGAAATGCATATCGTCGGTGAGATGCGAAGATGTCGTAAAGCGGTTTTCGCGCCAAATTTTTTTTTGCTGAAATGAATTCTCCTGGTTCGAATATGTCGTAGGAACTGAAAACCTCCCCCTTAATCCAATCAGAAATATGTTTTTTTACAAGCGCGAAAAATGCATAAACCCGATTTGTTGAAATTTGTAGTTCGAAAACGACGTAAAAATGTATACGTCATTTTTGATCTAGCGTTAGCAAAAGGTCAGCTCGTCATTTGGAGCGAAAAAGTCGTAAGCTGCAGTTGAAGTTTGCCGTCACAGTGCCTTTTGTAAGAGAACGAAGCAAAGTTAATATTATACAGACAATCATAAAACGTAAGTTCTTATTAATATATTAAGTAGCTAGCAGCACATAGGTATAAAGTTGCTTTTAAGGTAGTATTTAAAAATTTATTTATACAGAGAGCAGCAAATGCAAGCAGTTATACCTGGTATAATTGGTTTTATTCATTGTATTACATAAGAGGTCACACTCATCTTTATGCGCAAAGGCTATTCGTGATCACTAGATGGAATTCAAGTCATTACCAGTTGGATTTTGATATCAATGGGCCACCCCCCCCCCTCCCCCCGCGCACTCTGAAACCCGGCAAGTGAAACACAATAATATGATTGCAGAACGACCAGCATGCTTGTGTCAAATCTTGTCTAAGTGTACGCGACTGGGATAGTCCGTCAAGGCACCAAGCAAATGTTTCATCAATAATACAGCAGTCACACATTGTACCCGATTATTCAAAAATACTCCTAGGTGCCATAGTAAACTATCTTAGAATAGCTTGTGTGGAATTTGCCCGTTTTATAGCTAAGCCTGTGATTTAATCTTAATCCATCTCAATGTTTGTTCATGTATTTTCCTTGCTGTACAAATGATGAAACGTGGTAATCTCAGCCCCCAACAAAGACCAAATACAATATGTTTCTGTAATTAATTGGGGATATTTTATTATTAAATTCCCATCTGTCCGGTGATGGAAGAACAACTCCGCCCACCATTGCTCGTCGCCTTGTGCCCCTGAACTGTTTCATATCCAGCCACTCATCGTAATGCACATTAAACTCCAATGAAGCACGATGAATTGTCCTTCATAAAAACCTCATTCTTAAATGCATTCTTTTCTTTCTCTTTGTAGTGTCTAATGAACAATTATGTCATCAAAATGGCGAAGAACAAGCAATGACATGCACATTAAAAAGTGCAAAAGCATACCCATAACAGTTTTCTCTCGAGAAGTGGGAACATTTTCTAAGAACCAATATCAATTCATTGAACAAATGTATTACCTTCTTTTCCCGGAGACTACCCCATGCTATGTTGTAATGCGAGGCAATCCAACTGAAGTAAAGTTCCATCCCAACTGTGTGAATGGGTGTTAACCATATTAACCATGCTTTCAAAAGGAAAACGTTTACTTGAACTATCACTTGATCGAACGCGAAATACTACGGAAAGGGGTTCTGTGCGCACGTCTCTAAATACTGTGTTAAGACCGCAAACTAATCATGAGCATTCCCCAAAATTGTATAATATATCAAATTATTCTCCTGTGTGTTCTAAAAGGCCCAATGAGACTTCAGATTCGGGATGTGACATTTCAGCAAAACGTATCTTGACGGCATCGAGTTCGGTTACCGAAGATGTCAATTTTACTAAAGGTGCCACGGTTAGACCCTCACTCGAACAATCTTATCGAATAAAAGATGGCTGTATTGTAAAAACGACTGAGGGTGTACAACTCCAGTGTCAAAATATGAAAACTGGAGATCCCCTCATGAAAAATGTTAATACGTCTGAGATAATCAATGATGTACTAACCCACAGAGTTGACATATCGTCGACTTGCAAGAATACAGTTGATACTAACCTTCATGATCAAAATCAGAGGCAACCCGACCAAGCTAACTCAACGTCAGTGAATGTTCTCATGTCGGAGCTTTTAGCAAGCGTTTCCCGGAGCGATTCGACTGAAAATAACTCGGCTGACGAGTTTGACTCTTCCTCTAACATCGAGCTTGATGATTCCGATCAAGATCCAAACTGGGAACCCTCTCGCGAGAAACAAAGATACGACACCGTTGAGAGTTCTATGAACTCTGGCGAAGCGTATTCCAATGTTGAAGCTGTATCATCGAGTGACCCTGAACCCAATGTACCAAGGAAACGGAACAAGAAACCCGTTCCTGAAACTTGGCAAAAAAATGTGAATTATTCAAAACGATTGAAGGGAGAACAGTATAATTATGACTTTGATAAAAAAACGTGGGCAAAAACAAACATACTCAAAAGTCAAGTCTTGTAGATCGTTAATCGATGTACAGTGCCCCAAACTGTGTTCCAAAAAGCATGGCTGCAATGAATTCACACAAGAAGACCGTCAAAATGTGTTTAATTCTTTTTGGCAGAACATGAACTGGGCCGAAAAAAGGATGTTCGTGGTCAATTCTATCACAAAAGTCCAAATTAAACTAACTGGAAAAAAAAAGTTTTCTTACGCCTATCACCTTAAAAAGGGTGACTCCACATTCACCGTGTGCAAAAGTATGTTCCTTGGTACCTTAAACATAGGGGAGAGAATGATGTATTTATGGGTTGAGAAGTTTGAGAACGGCCTACTCGTGTCTTCTCCTCCAAGTAAGAGAGGTGAACTGCGGCCAATGAACGCGATCGCAGAAAATTCAGTCAGGGAGTTTCTTAATTCTCTGTCTAAAATGGAATCCCATTACTGCAGATCCTCGTCCAATAAACTCTACCTTGAACCAACATTCCAATCAATGGCTGAACTCTATAGGGTCTACCGTGAAAGTGCTGAACGCGACATAAAGGGAGTTGTAGGGCGCGATGTCATGAGGAGGGTCTTTAATGAAATGAACCTAGCTCTATATCATCCCAAGAAAGATCAGTGTGATACTTGTGAGCATAGGGCAGGGAACTTAAATGACTCAATTTACACAGCACATATTACTCGTAAGATATGGGCACGTGAGAAGGACGCGGACAAGAGACAAGCCATCAGCGATCGAAACGTGCGCGTTGTCACCGTTGACAAACAATCTGTGCTCTTGTCGCCTTCGCTTAATGCATCTGCTTTGTATTACAAAACAAAGTTATGCTGTCATAACTATACAATTTACGACTTAGCATCGAAGGATGTTACCATATACTTTTGGAACGAGACAGAAGGGGATCTTAATGCCGATACGTATGCCACGTGTATCTCAGATTATATCAGTAAACAACCTGATTCAGTGAACGAAATAACTATTTACAGTGATGGTTGCACAAACCAAAATCGAAATTGCATTTTAGCCAATTCTTTACTGCAAGCTGCCATGGAGAGGAATATAACTATAACCCAGAAGTTCCTTGAGCGTGGACACACGCAAATGGAATGCGATTCGGTCCATTCCGCAATTGAATCAACCCTTAGGAACCGACAGATATATGTGCCACATAATTACGTTGAGTACATGAAAGTCGCTCGAAAAAAACAACCTTATAATGTAAATTACTTAACACACAATTTTTTTCTGAATTTTCGTGTGTTGAAGTATTACAGTTCAATTAGACCGGGGATCAAAACTGGTGACCTTTGTGTGGTAGACGTTCATTGTCTAAAATATTCTCCAACGGGGATAATTCAATACAAATTATCTTTTGACGATGAGTACCAAGACATATCCCGGAAAAATACAAGAGGCTCCGGCATTTTTGTGGTTGGAAATACACCCCCACGTCTTCATACTGGACGTGTTCCAGTTACACTTAGAAAATTTAAGGATTTGCAAGACCTTAAATCAGTAATCCCTAGTGATTACCATGAGTTCTATGACAATATCCCTCACATGTAACTTGTCAGTTTTAAAACAGGATGTATCAATTGCTCAGCGATTAGTTTTTCGTTGGTGTTTCGACTTTTCTCTACCTGAGTGCTATAGTGTTTTCTGCCCTCCACGGGATATAGAACACTATAGTACCCAGGCGATGTTGTGTCATACAAATCAACGTGACGATGCAAAATTGAGCACAACTCGTCACATTTTCATTTCAACTTTAACATTATTTTTTTATGCTTGGGCTGCTTGCAATGATATTTGCAGCAACGGTCCTTTGAACAATTATTGCAAAATATTAGTGCAGACAACTTACTCACCCATATAATATACGACAAAATTTTAGGCCAAGAGGTGATGTTGGCATGGCTTTTCACAACGATTGGTAATAGAGTTTTTTCTATGTTCCTGAACCCACATTTGACTTCGCCTGCTTCGAATCCAAAATGGTACTATCAGTTTGGGACTCCAACAGATGAGGTAAAATTTGGGCTCAGCGGATATTTGTACATGCTGTTACTATTTTGTCAAGGTTTCGGGAAGAAAGATCCCCAATTGATAAGTTTGATTTCAAGTGATTCTATTTATGCGGCATTCGTTTCTTTTACCAGTCTTCCCTTTATGGGGTTCGTTCAGCATAATACTATTTCGTGTCCCAAGTTTCATTCTATCTTATGTGCCTACTGGCTAGGATAGAATGGTTCTCGGTGGATGATTTGTCAACACATTCAGACAAATCCACAAAATGTGGATAACATTGGACACATCTCCAAAAGTTTATTGAGTTGGCATCCTAGACGCAAGGTCATTTCGTCTGGGTATGTGGATCATTGATCATATTAAACATAATTGTATTAATTCATTTTCATGAAGTCATTGCGATTATAACTGCCACCTTGAATTATGAATCATTTTGGAAAACAGAATATCTGCAATGTACTCTGTCTTTGGACGTAACAAAATAGCGCCATCTCATTTTGAGGAGAAATTAAATACAATAACAATTTTACTTTCTATTCATAATGAGATGTTACCATTTAGTCGTAAACAGAGATGCTCCTGTCAAAATCATTGCAGCTGATGAATGATGCAGCTGGGAAACCGATATCCTAAAAAACTAATTCCTTACACACACCTATTGACATTCGTCAATTGTTGTACTATCATGTCATCAGCTGAAGGTAGCAAACGAGGAAGGATGATGGCATTTTTTCTAAATTCTTCATTTAACATTGCCTCATACAGACCCACATAACTCAGCGCAACGTTGTACCCAATGGACAGTATTTTGGAACTTGAATTCCGGGACCACAGAATACACTGCATCTCCATTTGTCCCTCATGCACCTACCCTTATAAAAATGTACCATGGTAAACCATGGTACGTCCCAAAATACCCTGGTATTACCATGGTAATACCATGGTATTTTGGGATTTACCATGTTATACCATGGTACTTTTTTATAAGGGTTCTTCAAACTTTCGGGCTTGGAGAGATAAAGGCCGAATGCGAGTTTAGCAACCTGTTGTAGACCACATGTTAATGTTCTTATTGCATTGAGGATAGTTCACATAAAGACACATCAAAGTCATTAAAGAACCGAATTAGACATTAGTAACAGTATTATGCACCATTTACTTTTTGTTTCCTTGTTCAAAATCTATGCATTTTGAAAAGGAATGTTTGGTCCTTTATAAGGGAAGATGGTTATCACTAGGGCCGATTCAAAATGCCCCTTTTGATAATATCCGCAAAATTAATGTGTAATTGTATTGACAGTATTAAGTAGTTTTGGTTTATCGTCGTTCGTTCATTATTGTCGGTTTGACAATTGTGTTTATAAAACATGCGGTAATTTTTATGGCAGATTGCACAATTTATTTAACTAAATATCAGATTAATGTGCCTTTTGTTTTCTTGTTTGATCTGCAACTAGCTAGCTGACTGTGCACGTGACATGTTTAGCAATATTGCTTCATTACATAACTGAAAAACCCAAATTGTTTTCTATTATAAATTTTAATATGGTGTTATTCTGTCAGTTAAAGGAACAGAATATGACGCCATATCCATGTCCACTATAAGAGCTTGTCATAATTATAAGTTGTTTGTTGATTATGCAGTGCAATAACTCAACGGACCCTGTAGTTGTTGGGTCTAGTCTACTGGTTTATGATTCGAGAACGTCGTAAAACATGAAAACATTGAGAAATGCCAGTTTCAAAATGTTGTAAACATCATTAGATGTCATAAAAAAATTCCCGCCGCCGTTTTTAACTTCGAAAAGGACTTATTATTTGAAAAATCGCGTTTGCGTCGTAATAAAGACGGGAAACATAGCATTTCCATTTGCCCATAACGTATCATGTGACCACATATGCAACCCCATTAACAAAACATTCCTGGACTCAATACGTTGTATTATAATCAGTTTTTTGTCTCTCCTGTAAAATTGGGAAACTGACTTTACGACATCTTTGCATCTCACCGACGATATTGGACAAAAAAAAGGCCTAATTGGGGGAGGGGGTGTGTGTTGGGGGGGGGGGGGGGAGTATGGGTGGTGTTTGTCTGGGTTTTTAACCACAAACTTGGAGCCATTCTTCCAAGCTACAATGAAATCCCTTCATAATTATGGCCTGTGGAATATTCTAAAGGTTTTCGGGCTTCGGGCCTCTGTTGCCGTCACAGTTGCCCAAAAGGGGACATTCTCATCTAGACATTATATGAAGTCAACCTATCAAGTTACAATGAAATCCCTCCATAAATATGACCTGTAGGCTGTGCTAAAGGTTTTCGGGCCCCTGTTGCCGTCACAGTTGCCCAAACGGGGACGTTCTCATCTAGACATTATATGAAGTCAACCTATCAAGTTACAATGAAATCCCTCCATAAATATGACCTGTAGACTGTGCTAAAGATTTTTGGGTTTTGGGCCCCTGTTGCCGTCACAGTTGCCCAAAAGGAGACATTCTCATCTAGACATTATATGAAGTCAACCTACATGTATCAAGTTACAATGAAATCCCTTCATAAATGACGTGTAGACTGTGCTGAAGGATGTTGGGCTTTGGGCTCGGGCAACCATCATAACTGATTGATCGCAACCAAAAGGGGGCATTCTCATCAAGGCATCATGTGGATTGATCCTACAAAATTACAATGAAATCCCTTCATAAATATGACCTTAGACTGTGCTGAAGGTTTTCAGGCTTGGGACACCTGTAGCCGTCACAGTTGACCAATCACGTCCAAAAGGGGACTTTCTCATGTTGACATTATATGAAGTCAACCTATCAAGTTACAATGAAATCCCTCCATAAATATGACCGTTAGACTGTGCTAAAGGTTTTCGGGTTTTGGGCTCGGGCAGTCATGATGGTTGATAGATCACGCCCAAATGGGGAAATTGTCATGTAGACATCATACGGAGTCATCGTATCAAGTTACAATGAAATCAGTCCCTATTAAACATGACCTTCAGACTGTGCTAAAAGTTTTGGGGTTTTGGGCTTGGGCAGCCATCACGGTTGACAGATCATGCCCAAACGGGGACGTTCTCATCTAGGCATTATACAGAAGCATTCTATGAAGTTGCAATGAAATCCCTTCATAAATACGACCTGTAGACTGTGCTAATAGTTTTCGGGTTTTGGGCTCGGGCAGCCATACCGGTTGACCGATCACGACCAAAAGGGGACGTTCTCATGTAGACATGACCTAAAACCTGCATATAAAATTTCGTGACGATCAGACAAGAACTACAGGGTATAACCTGTACTTGAAGGTTGAATAAAAAAAACTTTAACCACAAACTTTAAACAAAACTCCAAATGTCAACTAAACAGGCAAAAAAAAAAAACAAAAAAAAAAAACACTGGACCCTTCAGTAAAAAACTTTAACCACAAACTTTAACCTAAACTCTAAAAGTTAACAGACGGACAGACGGACAGACAAAAGTCATTACTATAGCCCTCAATGTAAACAGTCGGGTTAAAAATGGCAAACGCTATTAACAGAGGAAAATTCCATCGAAATTTTATTATCTTCTCTTTTTTTGTCTCAAAAACATAGCTTATGACCCCTCACTGGAAGGAGATTCCAAAGAGGGGTCATAGATATGAAGACAAAAAATGATTTTTTTTAGTTATTCAGTAATTTTGTTTGCAAGTGTAGTATTCCAGTTTGGTAAATGGCTAAATTATTTTGCAAAACTGTCTTGGATGTCCCCTCACCCCCTCCACACACACACAAATGGGGGAGGGGGTACTCCCATACCCTATTCTTACTTAGCCCTTTTAGACTTTATCATATAATCTATGACATAGTATGCTGTCTTCCGCATTGTCCCCTCCCATATTCATGTACAGCTAGTCTAGACTACCCCTTCTCCATTTGCCCCTCTGTAGAATCCTGTCCTGACAACATGTACATAATGTGCAGGAGTGAGGCAATATGCCCCCCTCCCCCCCCCCCCCCCCCCCACCCTCCGGTGGTTAAAGGGTTACAATATTGTTCTGTACTTGTGATAAATTTATTTTATTGTAATTGAAAGCAATAAAAAAATAATCCTGATCACGAAAAACATGATTTAAAATTTTCTGTTTAATTACCACTGAATGACACGAGTGTTCTGAGACATGTTTTCTTCTCGAGTTTGACAAGTTGAGTTTTGCAGTTTGAATTTGCCACCACGAATCAAAAATAGAAATCCACCTGCATTTGCTGACCAATCAGATCTTCTCTTCTGAATGAAGGCTGTTGCAGATGAATACTTCCAGAACTATGCACATCGAAGTTGGATTTTGTTTGGAAAAAAAGTACCGTTTCAACAAATTTACGACTTAATACTCGATATAAACGCTAGGAAAATGAATAGATAGAAAAATTAGGGCAAGGTAGGTGTGAAATTTTAAAATATCTTCTGAGAATCGACTGAAAGACGAAATTTTCAAAAGTTGAGGCAACTGCTTTTCGAATATCCGGACTTCAGAGTTTCATACCTGCTCTATATTTATGTAAAGCAGTGGGGGAAATATTATAATTCTTTTTCATAAATCCCGAAGCAGGTGCCTGTGTTCAAAGTGAATATTCGTTCGATTCCAGATTCTGGGACAAATATTTGATTCGAAATTCGATTTGAGAAACCTTTTTAAGTTCACAGGGCCTTAATATGAGCTATGGGAGTTGAGGCCTCAGCTTCTTGTGATCCATAGTAAGATCACTAGTGATCATTTCCCCGTATGAGCCATATGAGTGGAGTGACTGGCTCATAAACTCATCTCGGTCCCAAAGATCACTAGCGATTACTTCTGGCAATCACCCGTATGTGCACTATGAGCAGAGTAGTACTACTACTGCTGATACTACTGCTATTACTAGTAGTTGTATCACACTATCAGTAGTAGTCGTGTTCAATGACCGTTGGGAGCGGGAGAGCAGGAGAGTGGAAATTCACTCTCCACTTTTAAATTTTACGAGAGTGAAAAATTTTAGGAGAGTGATTTTTAAAATAATGCCTCGGGCCAATTCGCCCCCAGGTGGAATAACGAGGATTAGTGGTGATTGCTGTTGAGAAATCAGTAGGCCTAATAACGCGCGATTTCCAAAATAATTGGTTTTATGACGTTTCGGCCTTGAGACGTTTCGGCCCTAAGAGGCCAAAACGTCTTAGAAATTGGGCCGAAACGTCTTCACATTCGGTAATTCTTTTTTAGATGTGATTGTGTGGAGGGGTTAAAGTATGCTATCGCCAGTATTGGCGCATCTGGTTTCTCTCTTCAAGCATCGTGAAAGCGAAACTCGAAATGCACCCCTTCTCAGCAAACCTGTCGTCAGCGACCACCTGTCTTTAACGACCATTTTTGGCAAGTCCCAAGGGTGGTCGCTCATGACCAGGGGTCAGCCTGGCAGCTGATTTTAGGGAGAAGTGACTTCTCCCTTCAGAGACTTTAGGGAGAAGTCAGGACCCAAGAGGGAGAAGTCGGTGGACATGAAGGAGAAATCAGAAAAAAAAAACATAAAACGTATATGACATCGTGACAAAATAAATGAACATAGAGGACACAATTGTGGAGAAAAAAATAAATAAAAGTTTATACAAACACACACAAAACTAAGTCAAGATGGTTACATAACAGAATGTAGGTTAAAATCCCCCACCCCACCCTACAAAAAACTGTGTCGTTCATGGTTTCTGAATACCCCCTAACTCTTTGCCTAACAGTGATGACTAAGGTTACCGTGCAGTTGATTTTGTATTTGCCTCAACGATGTGGATTTGAAATTTAGTATGACCCATGGTGAGAGTGTTCTTCTTTTTAACAGAAGGTATATTCTTTTTAAAAAAATATTTAAAGTGTTTAAAATAAATTTCAAGTTCATATAAGAAGCTGGGTCATTCATGGTTTCTGAATACCCTAACTGAGTTGAAAAGCGTAGTTAAAAAAGTTTTCGATATCCTTCGTAAATTAAGCGTTATTAACAATTTGAGTTAATTAATTTCTTTGGTAAATGACAAAACATTTCAGTTGTCTCCCTTCCCGGCTGCGCTGGGTAAACTAATAATACACTGTTCAGAAAACTAACAATTTCTGCCAACCATCTTTCACTGACACGTGCGATTGGTGCTTTGAAGGTCTGCCATTCTTATCCATCCAAATACCTGTGATTTCTATTGTAGCCTTATTACATTTAACCCCCTTCCAACAAACTTCACAAGTTTTCAAAGAAAAACATTCAATGCAAATTGCAGGGCGAATTTCTGTTGTAGAATTGCTATATAATCCCACTCGCGTGACGTCATCAGAGACAGTCTGCGAACCAGGAAAGACTTCCAGAACTCTCCGGAACCTGTTCCAGCTGTGAAGATGAATGCCACCACTCTGAGGCCTCATGTGACAGGGATTAACCAACTGGAATCAAAGAATCAGGAAGACGACCAGCCTCTCTCTCTTATCAACAGGACGGCAAGCGCATCGGTTGACGAATTACAAACAGCTATCTTTTTAAGTGTTTTCACCAGGACTCATTGGTAAGAACCCTAGTTGTTACCCCGCAACTATTTCCTAAAGTAGAGATTTACCTAAACACCAATTCTACTTTACTGACGTCGCCCACTTTAGAACCAGTTTGCGGGGGGAACATTGTAAACTTTTTGCAAAATTTCCACAGGTCATGAGGTCGGGGTTTACCAATTCCATTGTTGACAATGACAGTGGGAATTAATCCACTGACATCGTCAAATTTATCTTATTGATGCATTTGTAATAACCTTGAAATTCAATTGTTGGGTAATTTACCAAACATTGATTTCCAAATTTGTGATTTTTGTTCGCAGATTATAATTTTAAAAATGTTTGTTTTTTCGATCGGGCTGTGGTAATATACTGCAGTGATCGGAATCATCTGCGATTTCAGATATTGAGATTTCAAAATTGTTTGTGTCAAAAATGGCTTTTTATGTTGGAAAATTACCGTTGCCACAATTTTCAGTTTTTGCGGAGGCGGGTTTTGTGATATGTGAAAATTAAAAATAATTGTGTATGTATTTTCTGTGGCTGCAGTCTAATTTCTGCAGATACAGATTGATTTTTGAAATTTCTGTGGCTGTGAATTAAATTTCATAGATACAGAAAAAATTTGCTGTGGTAATAGCACAGGCTACTGAGACAGATAATTGATTGAATTTGAATATTTCATTGTTGCTGTCGATCTTCTAGGGAATCTAGGGATTCACATTATTTTGTAAAAATTGCCGTCACCATAGCATTCTGCTAAGGATACGGTTTGTCAGTGGCAGTGAATTGATAAGTATTGTTGTAATATTGTGAATTGTATTTTGGCTGTAGGCCACATTGTTGTCCCTTACCACAGGCCTAGGAAAGCTGAGGTTGGGAGGTTGACTTGAGTATTAGTCGGGATTAGCAAATTTGTAGAATTTGTTGTGAATATACTGGCTGCGTGCAGTATATAGGTAGGCTCCAGAAGAACCAAAGGCCTAGGAAAGCTGAGGTACTGAGCAGACTAGTTCGGGGTAACTGTCAATTTGTCAATTTTATAAATTGAATTTCATTGAGTGAGAGGTAGAAATATGGCATACTGGGGTATCGAACATTCAAAATCAGGAGTGGGGTCCGGTGGGGGATCAGTCGACTATGAGGGGGCAGGGTATGTGGCCTATGTCTGCTCCGGTCGGTCGGGACCCACAATGGCAAGCAGTGCCCCCCCAACCGACTCTGCCGGTAGGTTACCAGCAAAGCCGGGCGGGGTACCATTCTTCCCCAGTGCAGTTTTCCGTGGATAACAGACAAGGACCATATAGGAGGAAAACGCAGGTACCCAAGTCTATGCAGTATGATGGGTCGGAACCGTGGCATTTATTTAAAAGGAGGTTTCAGGATTGGCTCCAGTATGAGGAGGTACTAGAGGAAAATGACCGGAAATGTCTGTTTGGGTTGTGTTTGAAGGACAGGGCAGCGGAGCACGCTAACCTGTTGGCAGAGCGTAACCAAAATATAACATGGGCCGAGTTGCTGCAGGGTATGGAGAACCGATTCGGGTTCCATGACTTGCCACAAACTGCCCAACTTAAGTTTCAACAGGCTAAACAGGGACAAACGGAGGGCCTGGAGGAATGGGGTGACACCATTTTGGCATTGGCTCATCGTGCTTTCCGTGATAGCCCTGCACACTTTACACTAGAGCAGGCCATTATCAAATTTTGTCATGGTTGTAACGACAGTCGAGCAGGGGAGGCAGTGGTAAACCAGCGTCCCGCCACAATTGAGGATGCCATAAACAAAATCAGGTGGCACCAGTACAACCAAACCGCCATATACGGACAAAAGAACAACCAAACGCAACGCGAGGTACGCGAGCTGAGTCCTTTCCTTAATGAGTCGGAAGACCCTCCCCAAATCAGAGTGTGGAAACAAACAGGACGAGGTAGGTCACCCAAAAGAGACGGATATTGTCATGGAAATAGAACTGATATAAACAACGGGGAGGAGGACCGTAATCAATCTCATTCACTCAACATCATGAACTTTTATACTGAGATAAAGAGTTTGAAAGCAGAGTCTTTTGCTATGAAAACACAAATTGAGAAGGTTCAAAAACAAGTGATTGGGAACCAGGAAGGGTTAACCAAACTCACTACCATGGTGGGAAATGTTTTAAATAAACTGGATAATCCAAAGGAGTCTTTGTCCCGGTGGAGGGATGAACAGACCCAGGAACAACCTAGGTCTGGGTCACCCTCACCTAGCAGGGCCCAGTGCTACTCATGCTCAGGTATTGGGCACCTCCAGGGCAACAGTCTGCCCAGAATTGCCCCAAATCGGGCAACTGGGAATCTCGCATATGACAATGGCGTCAAGGATTCTGATAATGTGATCACTATTCGACAATGTAAGCCGTCATTCTCTGTCCGGATCTCTCTCCAGATAGAGTCAGTTGAAACAATCGCAACTGTGGATTCGGGTGCCATGGTCACAGTTATGTCCGATAAATTGTTTGGAAAACTGAAACCAACTCCACCCATAATTAAGAAAGTAGTGTTCCAAACTGCAGAGAGGGACAGTAAACTGCAAGGTTACTATGTAGGCCCATTGGAAATCAAAATAGGTGACAGAATTTTTAATGAATTCCTATATGTGGCACCAATCAGCGATGCTGTCTTACTAGGGTGTGATTTCCTGATTAAACACGATGGAAGAGCCTACTTCAGGGAGGAAGTTCTCTCCTTGGGGGATTGGGTTGTTCCTAAAGTAACTAATGAATGTCAGGAATTGAGTGAAACCAAGCTCCGAAAAGTATACGAAAAAGAGTGTCTGACAACATTGGACCTTGGGAACCCACAGGGTCTTGGAACTAATTCCGAGACCAAACAAACTGAAGTACAGGGAAGATCCCTGTTGCCTCAGGGGTTTGCCCAGGTGACTATGTGTAAAGACGTTGCGAGTCCAGCAAGCTCTGTCACATCGCTAAAATGTGAAAAGGGGCCACGGATAACCAACTTTATAATTAAACCAGCAAAAACAGAACCAATGTTAGAGTGCCAATCGGTGCATGACAAACAGACGCAACCTGTTGGACGTGTTCTGAACGTAAACCATCGCAGTCGATCATTGCACAACTCCCAAATCATTGCAGAAGCCAATGGAACTGATGCTGCTCTGGGTACAAAGTCCGGCCAATACGTCGGTAAGGCAGACTGGGAGGAAACATTTGCTCAGGTGGCTAAAGAGTTTTCGCAAATCCTGATAAATGACGCAGAATCCCATGGCATTAAACAAATGAATGAATGCCCCACAAAAGAGCAGCGTAAGGTTAAAACTAGACCAGGAAGCCTAAGAATACCCTGGGATCCAGGGGCCATACCCTACCAATCACAAGCAGACAGGAATAGTACCGAAAAACAGAGATATACAAATTCATACATTGAACCAGGGTTGTCTGGGCAACCATGGGACCCCGGTGGGGTCACAGTTGAAGCTGACAAAATAAGATCGGGTTACGAGGTACGTCAACTTGGACCTGGAGTCTTAGGAATACCCTGGGACCCTGGGGAAGGTTGGACAGAATATTCACACGATGTGAGGTGCATTTGCCCTACTGCAGGGTTGGTTCATTCCCAACTTGCAGCAGACAGAAAGAGACTCAAAACTTGGCAGATATGGGCAGAGCAGTCAGGGTGTGAATGGGCTAGGGAGAACCTTGGTCCAAACCTGCTGCACCAGACAGGGAAAAGTTAGGCTTCGCAAAAAGGGAATAAAAGTCGCTCAGGGAAGTCCCCTGAGCAGGTTCGGAATAGTAATATCTTCCTTGAGGACCCTGAATTCAAACATTGGGGTGAAGTCTCACCTGCCGGGCAGCCCCCAGCAGAAATGTAGACTCCTATAACTTACGAAGCTTAAAAAAAAAAAAAATAGTGCCAACAAATGAAGCCCAACCAAAAGAGTTAAACTTGGGGAACAGATTTGGTCTCGACCAATGGCTGGGGCTTGAGAGATTCCAACCCCAAATTAACAGTGTCTGTCATCTGCAGAGAATTAATGGAGGACGTATTAGCTCAAAACAACTAGGAATGCCCGCTGGTTGTTTGGAATGTTGCCCCCATCACCCTAGACAGGAAATGGTGAATAACTATTTCCAGGGGGTGCAAGGGGTGGAGGATAATCAAAAATTGTTAGGCTGGCGACCTGAGAATTAACCCTCAGGTCAATATTTATGAATTCCTTATCCATCCACTATCAAAGGGCGTAGTCAAAAATTGGTTAGGACAGTATTCATTGAGGGCTCCTCTCGTCCACCGGGGATTTTCCCAGTGGTAGAGCGGATGTCATGATCTCTTTTAGGCATTTATTGGGATGTTTTATTGCTACATGTTTAGATGGTCACCCCATTTGGTATAGGGGATCAAAAGATCAAACTCTTAAAGTTTGAGCGCACTCTTCTTTCCTGACTTCCCAGAAGTACTCTAGGTCAGTTGGGTTCCCGAGAAGTTTTTCTTTGGCATGACAATCTTTGGCTTTTTAAATTAAACGGGGAAGAGTGTTGTAGAATTGCTATATAATCCCACTCGCGTGACGTCATCAGAGACAGTCTGCGAACCAGGAAAGACTTCCAGAACTCTCCGGAACCTGTTCCAGCTGTGAAGATGAATACCACCACTCTGGAATCAAAGAATCAAGAAGAAGACCAGCCTCTCTCTCTTATCAACAGGACGGCAAATGCGTCGGTTGACGAATTACAAACAGCTATCTTTTTAAGTGTTTTCACCAGGACTCATTGGTAAGAACCCTAGTTGTTACCCGCAACTATTTCCTAAAGTAGAGATTTTCCTAAACACCAATTCTACTTTATTTCAATGCAGCAAGCAATTTCGATATGGACGAACTGTCTCCAATACATTTTTTTTGTTTTGAAACGATGGTTAACTTTAATAAATTCTAATTAACTCGATGCATGTCTTGTGTGATTCGTTGTTGTCTGGTACTTTGTTTTTAAATAGCCATTTTGCGCTGGTTGCTATCAGCTGGGGCGAATTGTTCGAACGACTACGCCATTGCAATTCTTTTCAGAAATATAAAATTGGGCTAGTTTAGGCTATTTTCATAGCCGTGTGACGGACTTTAACAGCAACCGTGTTTACTGTTTTTTGCGGAAGCGTGTGTTTTTAAAAAATAAAACATAAGAAAATACAGTAAAGTACTAAACTGCCATGTCTCCCAAGGAAGTTTGGGAGGGCGACTTGAATTTCGCCCCCAATGTAAGCCAAGGCGACTTGAGGAATGACAAGGCGACTTCTTCGCCCAAGTCGCCCACTCGGCTGACCCCTGCTCATGACAGGTTCTTCTGTACTTTGCACTTCTCCGACGAAGGCTTTGAACACGACCGGAAGATAAACGTGCGCGACTAATTACTCGCGGTATACGAAAAAGCGGTGCGCGATGGTGCGCTGGCGCGATAGCTCGCCGTTCCCAACGGTCACTGTGTAGTAGTATTAGGACGATTACTACTACTACAACTACATTAGTAGTAGTAGTAGTAGTAGTAGTTACTCTGCTCATAGTGATCATAGGATCTTTCGGAGAAATAATTGCAAGTGATCATTATCAATCATATGGAGTTATAAACATAGTCGTTTTACATTGAATCATCTCCACAAGAGGCAATGGGCTAAGCAGCAATAACAGTAAAATGTCACATACCCGGACGGCTCCCATTGCCTGAATGTCATCCTGGATCTCATCTGACGTCATCACCCACATGACCGGAAGGGGTGGGGTTAAGGTTGCCATGGTAACCCATGTGAGAGGCCTCATGCACAGCACGTGTTTCTAGGGTGACGCAAGTTTCTGCCGGCCATTTTACTTATGGGCGCCGCCATCTTGGTTGTTAGGGATGCTATAGACCCCAATGGTTGTCTTGTTGCTAGAAGCATGTTCTGGGGTGTGTTCGATTGTGCGGGAGTATGTTCTGGATGCTATGGAATACTTCCAGTAGAGCAGAGTGTCCTGATTTGAAGCCTTTTTGGGGGTTTCTCTTGTACTGTGCTGCTGCTATGGTGCAGGGTCCCTTCTTCCGATTCAGCAGGAGTACACCGAATCACCACAAACAGTGCGACAACGGTCCAAATCTACCCCCAATGGACCGCTATCTGGTTCGAATCCCTACAGAAAGTAGTACGGGTGCTACTGTGGCAACCGTAGGACTTTCTTATCCCTTGGCGGACTGCCATATGGTAGCCTCAAGTAACTTCGATGTATGTGGGTCACCTCTGCCGGGTCTTGAGTATAGGGGCGCCTTGTTACAACCGATAATGTTACAACGCCGCATAATGTTACACCAACGCATAATGTTACAAAAAATGTAGTAAACAACCGATAATGTTATAAACTCCGCATAATGTTATAACTTTTTTCAACCCGTTATGTTATAAAAATCGACGCATAATGTTATAACTTTTTTCAACCCGTTATGTTACAACAAATTAACCGATAATGTTATAACTTCTGTATACTAATTCCAGTTACAGCTATTGTAGATGGACTTTACCACTTACCATTTTATTGCCACATAAAGGTATGTAATATTTATACTAAAGATTTCTGCTCTGGTTAAGGCGAGGAGACACCCCCCCCCCCCCCCCCCCCCCCCCAACTCCCGGGGATTTATCATAGAATGACCTAGTCACATTACATTGACGCGGATTATCCTCGTAACTCAATCGTGTGACGTCATTACCATGATCATCCAGTGCCCAACATGGTGAATGCGGGGTGGTGGAGGAGGGGTGCTATTTTATCCGGTTGGTACGTTTACCAACATGCGTAGTCTCCGCTTCCAGAAATGTAGTGTACCATAGTCCCCTGACGCTTTTGGGGATGGGCAAATGCCTATGTTTCTGCTTGTTTTGGGCATCTAAAACTTTGTTTTTGTCGCATATTTCTTAGTCATAAGAATATCTTATTGTTCATTAATTTGACATTTTAACAACTAACAGTGAACAAAAATGAGGTGGAGTTCAAAGAGGCCAAAAAGTTGGATAGAGCGAGGTACATATGGTGGTTATGGCAGGTTGGTAGTGTCGCACGGAAGCCGAAGAATAAGATGCGAGACTGGGTAGGAAGAGGAATGGGGTTTAGGAGGATTGAAAGGGGTGGGCAAGGATTAGGCTGAGAAAGAGAGGAGGTCATGGATTAGTACATCAGGGTGATTGTGCAGAGAAAGCTATCTGAGTAGTATGTAATGTTGTTTTGAGGACTCACTGGCCGGACCTCGGTGCAGACCTCGGATGTGACGTCATGCCACGTGACCTAGTGGCGCCATGTTGTGTGGTCATGGTAACCCGCGTGAGCGGCCATGCTGTGACGTCATATCTATAGTGATACGTGGTGTGAGTGCGCATGCACAGCGCGTGTTGTTAGGGTGATACGTGTTTCCGTCGTCCATTTTGTATACTGGAGGCCGCCATCTTGGTTTTTATGGCAACACGTGGTTGCTATATTACCCAATTTTTCTGAAATAGGACGGGGTATGTTCGGAGGGTATGTTCCTTTGCACAGGAGTATTTTCTGGAACGCCTTCCCTGGATAATTACCACAAACAACCCGACAAGTTTTACTATTTCGAATTCTTCCAGAATTCTCTGCTTCTATCTATATATGCAACAGTTTTCCTCTACCTAGCCATGTTCCTTAGTTCTGGAGTATACTCCAGTAGCGTAGAAGAGCCTATTAGTTGGAACAGCTTTACTTATTATTACTATAATTAGCTATTCTGGTCTATTCTTGTTAGTTCTGACCCTATTCCAAGTACTCTTGTTGTTTCATTTATCTAGAACATTTATAACCAATCAGATTGCTTGATTTCCCATAACCTGTACTTAATCGTATAGAGTTATCTCCCCTTATTACAAGGAAGTTATATCCGATTCACATCACATCTATATCCAATGGCAATATCCCCGGGCACCCCAATTTCGGCACCCCTTTTTGTCATATGTGCTTATGTGAAAGAGCACAATGTGACACAATGTGCCCTAGCACAAAGGCACATGCTTTATGTGCCGATATGTGCTTATGTGAAAAGGCACAATGTTCCCTAGCACAAAGGCACATACGGGTATTTGAGGATACCTATGACCTGGTATTGTATTATTTGAGGATACCTATCGAGGATACCTATCGAGGATACCTTTTATAGGATACTTATCTAAGGATACTATATAGGCTGTACATATCCCTGTAGGTCTTTTGCTGGCCCTTAGTACTATTAATCCACCTGATGCTTCATGTTATCCTATGACTGGTATAGGTAGTATGCAATGCTTGGCATAGGGGTATTGTGGGTAGGGGTACTGCCTGGTAGTTTAGAACGGTACTATAGTATGGGCGGTATATACACCTATAGGCCCCTGTTAGTGCTTGGTACTATTAACCAACCGATTGCTTTGTTTTATTATATGACTGGTTATGTAGTACGTTATGGCAGACCTAGTGATTTTGTGGGGGTGGGGGTAATGCTTGGTAGTTTAGAACGGTAGTATAGCATAGGCTGTACATATCCCTGTAGGTCTCTTGCTGGCCCTTGGTGCTACTGATCCACCAGGTGCTTCATATTATTGAGCGGTATTCTGGGGTGGGGTCAATGCCTGGTAATACAGAACGGCAGCAGAGTATGGTTGGTATATTCCCCTGTAGGTCCCATCTTAACCGTTGATAGTATTAACCTACCAAATACTTTGTATCATCCTGTTACTGGTAAGATGGTACGTAATAGCAGTAGTTCTGACCCTGTTCCAAGTACTCTTGTTGTTTCATTTATCTAGATCATTTATATAAATTATAACTAACCACTGATTTCCCATAATCTGTATGCGGAGTTATTTCCCTTGTGTATAATAAAAGCCTATATCCAATGGCCATATTCCCAGGCACCCCAATTTCGGCACCCCTTTTTGGGAATCCCATTTGGAGAATCCCTTTTTTTCTGAAATGAAGATAAGAGTTGTATTAAAAAACCCTCAATGAGGTCTAATTTACTACGACTCTTATCCTCATTTCAGAAAAAAAGGGATTCCACAAATGGGATTCCTAAAAAGGGGTGCCGAAATTGGGGTGCCTTCTGGAGAATCCCTTTTTTCTGAAATGAGGATAAGAGTCGTATTAAAAATCCCTCAATGAGGTCTAATTTACTACGACTCTTATCCTCATTTGACAAAAAGGTATTCTCCAGAAGGCACTCCAATTTCGGCACCCCTTTTTAGGAATCCCATTTGTGGAATCCCTTTTTTCTGAAATGAGGATAAGAGTCGTAGTAAATTAGACCTCATTGAGGGATTTTTAATACGACTCTTATCCTCATTTCAGAAAAAAAGGGATTCTCCAAATGGGATTCCTAAAAAGGGGTGCCGAAATTGGAGTGCCTGGGAATATGGCCATTGGATATAGGCTTTTATTGTACACAAGGGAGATAACTAGGCATACAGATTATGGGAAATCAATGGTTAGTTATAATTTATATAAATGATCTAGATAAATGAAACAACAAGAGTACTTGGAATAGGGTCAGAACTACTGCTATTGCGTACCATCTTACCAGTAACAGGATGATACAAAGCATTTGGTAGGTTAATACTATCAACGGTTAGGATGGGACCTACAGGGGAATATACCAACCATACTCTGCTGCCGTTCTGTATTACCAAGCATTGACCCCACTCCAGAATACCGCTCAATAATATGAAGCACCTGGTGGATCAGTAGTACCAAGGGCCAGGAAGAGACCTACAGGGATATGTACAGCCTATGCTATACTACCGTTCTAAACTACCAAGCATTACCCCCACCCCCACAAAATCACTAGGTCTGCCATAACGTACTACATATACCAGCCATATAATAAAACAAAGCAATCGGTTGGTTAATAGTACCAAGCACTAACAGGGGCCTATAGGTGTATATACCGCCCATACTATAGTACCGTTCTAAACTACCAGGCAGTACCCCTACCCACAATACCCCTATGCCAAGCATTGCATACTACCTATACCAGTCATAGGATAACATGAAGCATCAGGTGGATTAATAGTACTAAGGGCCAGCGAGAGACCTACAGGGATATGTACATCCTATATAGTATCCTCAGATAAGTATCCTATAAAAGGTATCCTCGATAGGTATCCACAAATAATACAATACCAGGTCATAGGTATCCTCAAATACCCGTATGTGCCTTTGTGCTAGGGCACATTGTGTCACATTGTGCCTTTTCACATAAGCACATATCGGCACATAAAGCATGTGCCTTTGTGCTAGGGCACATTGTGTCACATTGTGCTTTTTCACATAAGCACATATGACAAAAAAGGGGTGCCGAAGGTCATATGTTTTTCCAAAAAGGGGTGCCGAAATTGGGGTGCCCGGGGATATTGCCATTGGATATAGATGTGATGAGAATCGGATACAACTTCCTTGTAATAAGAGGAGATAACTCTATACGATTAAGTACAGGTTATGGGAAATCAAGCAATCTGCATGGTTATAAATGTTCTAGATAAATGAAACAACAAGAGTACTTGGAATAGGGTCAGAACTAACAAGAATAGACCAGAATAGCTAATTATAGTAATAATAAGTAAAGCTGTTGCAACTAATAGGCTCTTCTACGCTACTGAAGTATATTCCGGAACAAACGAACATGTCCAGGTAGAGGAAAACTGTTGCATATATAGATAGAAGCAGAGAATTCTGGAAGAATTCGAAATAGTAAAACTTGTCGGGTTGTTTGTGGTAATTATCCAGGGAAGTCGCTACAGAAAATACTCCTGTACAAAGGAACATACCCTCCGAACATACCCGTCCTATTTCAGAAAAATCGGGTAACATAGCAACCACGTGCTGCCATAGAAACCAATATGGCAGCCTCCAGTATACAAAATGGACGACGGAAACACGTATCACCCCAACAACACGCGCTGCGCATGCGCACTCACGTCACGTATCACTATAGAGATCACGTCACAACATGGCCGCTCACGCGGGTTACCATGACAACACAACATGGCGACACTAGGTCACGTGACATGACGTCACTTCCGAGGTCCGGCACCGAGGTCCGGCCAATGAGTCCTCAAAACCACAATACATACTACTTATCTGAGAATACTATAAGAGAGTAGTGCTAGGCGGTATGATAATATAGATGGTGGAGATGTTGGAAGAATGGAAGTGATGAATTTGGGATTACAGGTTCTGGAAAAGGCGGAATCACTAGAACAGGCAAGAGAAGGAGGAGATTGTGGAGGAGGAGTTGTGTTGATGTTTGTGTTGTGGCGGTGTTGGTTATGGTGTTGAGTAGTTATGTATGTTGAAAATGAGCCATTTTGTAGGACCCCGGGGCAGGACCCCGAAAATGGCGCCATGTCACGCGATTGGGCGGTCATGTTGGGTTGTCATGATAGTGCACGTGGGTGGCCATGTTGTTATGTCATTATCATGATGGTAGGTGGTAGGAGTACGTATGCGCAGCGCGTGTTGTTATGGGGACACGTGCTCCGTCTCACCCCTAACAACCCGACAATAGATATCGAATTAATCCAAACAACCCGACAATCTTCAGAAAACTGACCCAAACACTCCAGAAAACATTCCCGAATAAAGGTAGGATAGTATCCTTAATGAGGGTATGAGACGTATGAAGAGGTAATCATTGCGCTCATTTTCATAGCTTTCATTTTGAGACGTATGATTGTGCGCGCATCCTGCTCATTTTCATAGCTTTCATTGCTTCATACGACGAAAAAGGGGATTCCGTGGGTTTAGTATCCTTAAAATATAGGATAGTATCGTTACCTAATGTCCGACCATATAATGGACGCGTAATTTATCACAGAAATGGATTTATTACAATAATGGTTGGTTTATTACAATGGTCCTTCGAGTTTCTGGCGAGTTACTAAATCGGTACTGGCAGGATTCGGGAGTGTTTTCGGGAATGTTTTGGACAGTTTCCTGAAATTGTCGGGTTGTTTAGATTAATTCGATATCTATTGTCGGGTTGTAAGGGGTGAGACGGAGCACGTGCCCCTATTACAACACGAGCTGCGCATACGCACTCCTACCGTCTTTTTTATGATAACGACATCACAAATATGGCCACCCACGTGCCCTATCATGACAACCCAACATGACCGCCCAGTCACGTGACATGACGTCACTTCCGGGGTCCTGCCCCGGGGTCCTACAAAATGGCTCATTTTCAACATGCATAACTACTCAACATCATCACCAACACCGCCACAACACCAACATCAACACAACTCCTCCTCCACAATCTCCTCCTTCTCCCTATACTGCCTGTTCTAGTGATTCCGCCTTATCCAGAACCTGTAATCCCAAATTCATCACTTTCACTTCTTCCAACATCTCCACCATCTATATTATCATACCGTCTAGCACTACTCTCTTATAGTATTCTCAGATAGCCTTCTCTGCACAATCACCCTGATGTACTAATCCATGACCTCCTCTCTTTCTCAATCTAATCCCTGCCCACCTCATTCCTCTTCCTACCCAGTCTCGCATCTTATTTTTTTGGCTTCCGTGCGACACTACCAACCCGCCACATCCACCATATGTACCTCGCTCCATCCAACTATTTGACCTCTTTTAACTCCACCTCATTGTTGTTCACTGTTAGTTGTTAAATGTCAAATTAATGAACAATAAGATATTCTTATGACTAAGAAATATGCGACAAATGAGTTTTAGATGCCCAAAACAAGCAGAAACAGAGGCATTTGCCCATCCCTAAAGGCATCAGGGTACTATGGTACACTACATTTCTGGAAGCGGAGATTACGCATGTTGGTAAACGTACCAATCGGATAAAACAGCACCCCTCCTCCACCACCCCCGCCTTCACCATGTTGGGCACTGGTAATTACGTCACACGATTGAGTTACGAGGATAATCCGCGTCTATGTAATGTGACTAGGTCATTCTATGATAAATCCCCGGGAGTTGGGGGAGGGGGGTGTCTCCTCGCCTTAACCAGAGCAGAAACATTTAGTATAAATATTACATACCTTTATGTTGCAATAAATGGTAAGTGGTAAAGCCCATCTATAAAAGATGTAAATGGAATTAGTATACATTAGTTATAACATTATCGGTTAATTTGTTGTAACATAACGGGTTGAAAAAAGTTATAACATTAAGCGTCGATTTTTATAACATAACGGGTTGAAAAAAGTTATAACATTATGCGGAGTTTATAACATTATCGGTTGTTTACTACATTTTTTGTAACATTATGCGTTGGTGTAACATTATGCGGCGTTGTAACATTATCGGTTGTAACACGCCTCTGTAAGAAGGGGGTGCACTCGGTCAGTCCCCTGGGTCACCCCTGAAGAGTTTCTGGAAGGATACCTTTCTGATAGGCGGAGGTGGGGGGGGAGGTGTTCTGAGTGAGAGGTGTTTGATTGTGCGGGAGTACTCCCGTAGAGCGGAAGCACCTATCATTTGGGACAGCTAGGATCCGTTTGCTGACCTTTCATCCTCATTCTCCTCAAACGATCCTATTCTATTCTGTTAACGCAAAGAGCTCAAGTCAAGAAGCCACAGAGCAGTCTCTCCGACAGGGGCTCTGTGAACGACTCATTCCCATGAGTCTGTTAGCTATATGAGGAGAGGATCACTTGTGATCCTTTCCCTCACAGCCTCCTTCAAATGAATAGAAGAGTCATTCTCAAAGTCACTAGCAGGGAGTGACTCTCAAGCGACTCATCTACTCATTCAAATGAGTAGATGAGTCGCTCTCAGAGTCACTCCTGAGGAGTGTCTCTCAAGCGATTCATCTCAGTCCCAACGATCACTGGCGATCACTAGTGATCACCATGGGTGAGCCCATGCCCTATAGCAGAACTCTCAAAACCCATCAGTAGTGTGTCGTGATAGCTCATTTTATAGTCGCGTTTGAACAAGAAAGCTTACCTATGTACGTGTGCCATTCCCTATTGCAGGCCTTGCCCATAGCAGTTTGGAGTTGTCCTCAAGCCAAGAAGCCACAGAGCAGACTCTCGGACAGGGGCACCGTGAACGACTCCTTCCAATTAGTGCTATGGGGAGAGGATCACTAGTGTTTCTCCCCTCACAGCCTCCTTCAAATGAGTAGAAGAGTCGTTCTTGGAGTCACTCCCAGGCAGTGACTCTCAAGCGACTCATTTTGGTCCTAACAATCACTAGTGATCGCCTAAGGTGATCAGTAGCTTGAAGGAGGCTGTGTGAGGAGGATCACAAGTCATCCTCTCCTCATAGCGCTCACTGGAAGGAGTCATTCACGGAGCCCCTGTCCGAGAGACTGCTCTGTGGCTTCTTGGCTTGAGCACTTTGTGGCAACAGAATAGAATAGGATCGTTCAGGAGAATGAGGATAAAAGGCCAGCAAACAGATACAAGCTGTTCCAAATGATAGGCTCTTCTGCTCTACCAGAGTACCCCTGCATAAATGACTCTTCCGCTCTACCAGAGTACCCTCGCACATATGGCTCTTCTGCTCTACTGGAGTACTCCCACACAATCAAACACCCTCAGAACACACCCTGGGCCACCAAAAAGGTATCCTATTTCCAGAAGACCTCCAGGGGACTGAACGAGAGCAACCCCTTCTTCTAGAGGCGCCCCTATACTCAAGGCCCTGCAGAGGTTACCCACATACATACGAAATACCCGGAAGCTACCGTACTGCAGTCCGCCAAGAGGTAAGCCACTATAGCACTTTGTGCTACTTTCTGTGGAGATTCAAGACAAATTGGTTAGTTGTGGTAGGTTTGGACTGTTGTCAGGTTGTTTGTGGTGATTCTGTGTACTCCCTCTGAATCGAATACCCCCTCAGTCTGCGCCCCGATCCATCAAGAAGGGACCCCACACCATAGCAAGAGCTAAGAAGGTCCTAGGTTAGCCACTATAGCACTCTGTGCTACTTTCTGTGGGGATTTGAGCCAAATAATCGTTAGTTGTGGTAGGTTTGGATCGTTGTTGGGTTGTTTGTGGTGATTCTGTGTACTCCCTCTGAATCAAACACCCCCTCAGCCTACGCCCCAGTCCATCAAGAAGTGACCCTGCACCGTAGCAATCAGAATTCATGCGCCGAGGGTGCACAGCATCGAACAATTTTGATAGTTGGGTAATAAAGGCACTTCTGCTAATATACAGACTGGCTTTGCTCATGACCAGTGCCTTAGCAAAACAATCACAACAGGAAGGTCGAACTAATCAATTCCGAAAAGAAGACAACTTACTTGATGGGAGGCTTCAACATAGATTTATTGAATTTTAACCAACACCAAAAAACTAATGATTATCTGGAATCGCTGTTCAGCACCGGATTCACACCCATGGTAACTAAACCAACAAGAGTAACAAGTCACTCGGCCACAATAATTGACCATATATTTTGTAACAAACTAAACCCAAACACCTCTGGTATAATTATTACTAATGTGAGCGATCATTTCGCCACATTCTATATCGAAAATCTCAAAACAACCCATCCTATTGACACAGACCAACCTAAGAGAATCTTCAACACAAGGAACATCAACCTATTTAAACAACTGCTATCCGAGACTGACTTCAGCCATGTGTGCCAAGAGACAAGTGCAAATGAAGCGTATGAAAATGTATAACAATCCTAAACACAACGTTTGACCAAGCCTTCCCGTTGAGAATAACAAAGGCCTCGAAAAAATACATCAAATGAGAACCATGGATGACTTCCGGCCTCTTACAGTCCTCCCTGAACAAACATAAACTTCTGGAAAGAAAGTACTGATCCCCAACTAACCACAATATTACGCGATACAAAACCTATTGCCAAATTTTTAATCAGCTTAAACGTAAACAAAAAAAGAATTATTATAGTCAATTACTATTAGAAAATCAGGGTAACATTAAGAACACATGGGAAATTCTCCGTAAAGCAATAAATAAGTCAAACCTTCCTCCTTCCCTACCATCATCATTTATTGATATTTATTTATTTATTGGTGTTTAAGGTCACATTTTTGCACAATGGCTAATCGTGACCACAACATGAGTATCAACTCAAGACCTAGGGTGAGTGTTAATAAGCCATGCTGTCCATTTTAGAGAGGGTTTGCACCTCCCAAGCATTGGTGACTGGGTCCTATTTTACCAGTAAAACAGAGCCTGTTTACCGCAGTGAACAGGCACTGCTTCACTTCCCGGGTTTCCCGCGGGGACATCATTTATTGAAGATAACGCAGAGTTTAGTGACCCCATCCACATTGCAGAGAAATTCAACAGTTACTTCACCAATATTGGAAATCGAGTAATCAACAATATGGCAAGCTCCACTCATGCATTCTCGGATTACCTAAAAAACAGTGTCTCCGATTCATTTTTCATATCACCTACAAGCATCGATGAGGTCGTATCCTCCATAAAAAGCCTTTCCACAAAAACTTTGGCTGGCCAGGACAATATTTCTCCTAAACTACTTAAAATTACACAAGAAATAGTCGTTCCTTTAACCCATATTATAAATACGTCATTTTCGACTGGAATTGTCCCATCCAAAATGAAAATCGCAAAAGTAATACCAATTTTTAAATTTGGCGACAAACAGTCCAATACCGTCCAATAACTATTCTTCCCTCGTTTTCAAAAATCCTAGAGAAATTAATGCATAAAAGGCTAACAAATTTCTTAGATGACAACAACGTTATTTATAACTACCAGTTCGGATTCAGAAAGGGACATTCAACATTTCACCCAATAATGCATCTTATCAACCATGTTGCCATAATGAATAACAAGCATCTAAAGACTGCACGCTATCCATGTTTTTAGATTTTTCTAAAGCCTTTGATACCATTGACCACAATATACTCGCATAAAAGGCTAACAAATTTCTTAGATGACAACAACGTTATTTATAACTACCAGTTCGGATTCAGAAAGGGACATTCAACATTTCACCCAATAATGCATCTTATCAACCACGTTGCCATAATGAATAACAAAGCATCTAAAGACTGCACGCTATCCATGTTTTTAGACTTTTCTAAAGCCTTTGATACCATTGACCACAATATACTTGTTAGGAAACTCGAACATTACGGCATTAGAGGTATAGCTAATTCTTGGTTTCAGAACTACCTCTCTGGGAGGTTCCCGTATCTGTGATTCACGAGTGAATCCTCTGACCTACTAAATATTACTACAGGGGTGCCACAGGGTTCTGTACTTGGCCCTCTTTTATTTGTATTATTTATTAATGACATTTGTGAGTCTACTGACATGAGCATCCTATCATTCGCGGATGACACAACAGCTTATAAGTCTGGGAACGACCTCAATCTCCTGATGGAGATGGCCAACAATGAATTATCGAAGATCAACAATTGGTGTTTAGCAAATAAGTTATCGTTAAATGCAAAAAAAACCAAAAGTTATACTTCTTCACCCTCAAAACGACAACTATAAATACAAGAATGCACAGCCCAAAATTTTCTTGAACAACTCAGACATAATATTTGCAGGTAATAATAGTCATGACAAATTCATAAAATTTCGGGGAATTAACCTGGACGAGAATCTTAAATTTAATCAGCATGTATCTGCTCTCTGTACAAAGCTATCCAGGGCAATTTATATTCTGAGAAGAGACAAAAATTTTCTGCCGCTCGAGACGTTATGTTCACTTTATTTCACCCTAATTCAAAGCCATTTAATTTACAGGATTCAAATATGGGGTAACACACCAGCAAGCAAATAAATTCTGAAGTTGCAGAAAAAGGCTGTTCGTATCATAGCAAACAAAAAGTACAACTCACATACGGACTCCCTTTTCAAACGTTTGAAAATTCTCAAATTTAACGGTTTGTACAAGCTACACTCACTTCTATTCATGCACGATTGGTCAGAACACAACCTCCCTGTCAGTTTTGAAACTACATTCCAAGTGTACTCAAACCCCTCAGGCATGAATACAAGGCAATGTGGAAACCTGAACACACATAAACCCTGCACTCAGCATCTCTTCCATATTTTTCTATTCCTAAAATGTGAAACGACCTTGATACAATGTTAAGAACCTCCAACCGCAGGTTATTCAAAAAAACATTTATTGATCAATATCTAAACACATATAACGCCGATATCAGCTGTTCCTACCCGAGATGTCTCGACTGCCTGCTCTCTAATAGTTAGTCTCCTGGGTTGTTATCGCCTTTTTTTCTCCTCGAGAGCTCAAGAACATATTACCTTGCCATTTACGGTTTTCCGATTATATATCACCCATGACCTTACTGGTCTACTCAGCATAAATATATTATTTCATTTATTCGGAAATACAGTCAATTAATTAATTGATTAATTGATTGATTATTTGATTACCGACTAATAAGTAGACTCTCGGGTCGTTATCGACTTCTTTTTCTCCTCGCGAGCTCAGGAACATATTCCCCTCCAATTTACGATTTACGGTTTTCCGATTATACATTACCCCACCTTACTGGTCTACTTGCAAAAAATATATATATATTATAATTTCATTTATTCAGAAACACTGTCAGTTTATTAATTCATTAACTGATAAATTAGTTGAGTGCCCAATTGTTCAATTGACTGGTCAACTGATTAACCAATTACTCGATTACTCATTCAATGCACCAAATCAAAATAACAAATGATAGAACATTCTGGAGTTTGATTCATGACGAAGAAAATTTTAACCACTTCCAAACAATTCGATCTCAAAATAAAAGTAACAACTACTTGCTGTCCAGATATAGCTTATTTAACCTTAACATTTGCCATTTGCCATTCTGTTCTTTTAACTTACATTATTAGATTGTCCAGGGGATGACAGGAAGACAGTCATAAGACTATGTCATTCCCCACAGTATACATCTGTCAATGATTTTGTAACCTTGTTTTTTCGCCTCATGTTTGTATTTGTATGAAATAAATTGAATTGAATTGAATTGAATTGAGGGTTCGGCCAATAGACTGGCAATTTTTATAATCGATTACAGGTAATAATCGCGTTGACTACAATTAGTTGATTAATTGTTTTAGCACTGACCCCGTAGAAAAGTTACCTGCCTATTTAGTGATAGTTAAGCCCTCGTAATTATAGGAAGTGACAGTACACTTTCATAAACAGGTTTTTATTTATATATTATTTATATATTTTCAGACTGATGAAAGTGCTGTTCGAGCAATGTCAGACGTAGAATTGGCAGTGTACTTGCCCATCTATGGAGATAGGCTTGCCTGCCGGGGATATTGCATTACACCAAAGAAGAAAAGCGAAAAACTTGATTTGATTAAGGAACTAAAAGAAACATTACAAAGGCCGTCGCCTGAAACAAGTGAATCGAGGAGAATACAACGGGGCCTTGATATTAGGAATGCTGTAAAGGAGACTAGAAAAATTTAACTTGGTTGGAAACACTGGTGTTTTAAAACAAAGACATTTATCCAACAAAAATCAAAAATGGGCGGAGGAACACGCGAGCCCCCATTGTTCCTAAAAGCTATACAAAAACATCACTGATAGAATTAGGCAAAGATTTGTTTAATTCAAGTGGGAAATCGAAAGTTGGTGACGCTGATGACTTTACTTTCCAGGTTACTAAGTTTGATGGAAATGAGATAGACGACAATGTGACTATTGGCGATATATCCTATGAAAGTTTGTATTGCTTTGACTCACCTGGAAAGTTTAGCCATGTCACAACTGCCAGAAGTGGACGAGAATGGTTCTGATTGCTTTGACTCACCTGGAAAGTTTAGCCATGTCACAACTGCCAGAAGTGGACGAGAATGGTTCTGATTGCTTTGACTCACCTGGAAAGTTTAGCCATGTCACAACTGCCAGAAGTGGACGAGAATGGTTCTGATTGCTTTGACTCACCTGGAAAATTTAGCCATGTCACAACTGCCAGAAGTGGACGAGAATGGTTCTGATTGCTTTGACTTACCTGGAAAGTTTAGCCATGTCACAACTGCCAGAAGTGGACGAGAATGGTTCTTGAAGTCTCATTAAAATTAGGTCACATAACATTTACCTTACTAAATAAATAGGCCCAAAATGGCCGAAGCATTTTCCAAAATAAGCCCCCCACAGACCAAAATATTTTTATACTTCTCAATAAAAGCATACAAATATGGGTGTCATTAGAACTGGCTCTATGCGTTGGTTCTAATGATACAGTAAAACCTGTCTTGGGAGACTTCTGTCTTGAGAGACCACAGTCTTGAGAGACCACCTGTCTTGAGAGACCACCTGTCTTGATTGAGAGACCACATCTGCCAGGCACCGATTGGTTTTACTCTATAGTGGACCTGCTATTGGAGACCACCTGTCTTGAGAGACCACCTGCCACCTGTCTTGAGAGACCACCTGTCTTGAGAGACCACTGTGACCTGGTGCCAACTTGTACTTTTATGCCATAATGGACCTCTCTTGAGAGACCGCCCCTTTGAAGACTGAAACCATGACAAAAACTTTTTACCTGTTCTGGAATTGGAAAATCCATTGTGGTTATACTAACATAATTAGAAGTATTAAAAGCTCTTAATTGGGTTTCAACTGCTAATTCATTAAAGATTGAGATATTTTTATAAGACTCCTGTGAAAAGATTAGGATTATTGCTAAACAATTTCATACATACCTGGAATGGTGTCGTCCCACCTAGCCAACCTTTTTAATTTCATTAGTAGCGTCTGGCCAACCTTTTAATGATCAGGAGTAGCGTCTAGCCAACCTTTTTTTCACACTTGCTTAATCCTTGTTATAGTCTGTAGCATATAAATTGTCATTTTTTTTTTTGCAAAATAAAAATCATTTTTGCAAATTAAAATATTGTTGTTTTTTGTCAGTCGGTTGAATTGAGAAAACAATTAATTAGTTTGTTACTATATATTATCATCATCTTTGATGTCTTAATTTTTAAAATATTCTGCAGTTATGTTGTTTTTTTCTAATTTGTTATATGTTATCATTGTTTTTGATGTCTTGTTTTGCAAAAATAAAATATTCTGCCGCTGTCTTGTTTACACGGTGTTTGATATTTCTTAGATTCACTAATTGTGCCTTTGAAGTGAACAACAATCACGGTGTTTGTCTCATCTATTATTTTATGTTTTCAAAACACAGTCCCATATTATATATATATGGATCTTCTCAGCATGAATTGTCAGTAATCATGGCTTCCGCACAAGTTGACATTGATTTTCTTGATAATGGTAGAGGTGGTTTTTTCTTGATTCATGGTGGATTTAAATTCTCTATCAGAACACGAAATCATGGACGTCGCTATTGGAGGTGCGTTGATCGGAATTGTCCGGCTACAGTGGTGACAAAAGAAAGTATTCTTGTTAAGTTCGGTAATGGACATAATCATACTTCTGATATTGAGAGTATTGCTTCAAGTGCATTCTTGTCGAAAGTTAAGAAGCGATGTCGCGAAGAAGTCGGACCAATCCCGAGCATTTATGATGAAGAACTCGGAAGCTTGCGAAATACAGATTCACATGAAGTTCATGAAGTTATCAAAAAAATTCCCACATTTGAGAGCTGTAAGTCGTCTTTATACAGGAATCGATTAAAAGTTCTTCCAAAGTTGCCACGAGAGCAAAACCAAATTGAACTTGGTGATGAATGGACAAAAACTTTTGCTGGAGAATGGTTTCTATTGCGTGACATAGTAGATGAACAGAACCGACGAATCTTAGTTTTTAGCACTGACGACAATTTGCGACGATTGTGCAATTCTGACATTATTTTTGCAGATGGAACATTCTATTCGTGTCCCAAGTTGTTTTATCAGCTGTATTGTATTCATGGATGGTTGACCGTAAAGTTTTCCCCTTGGTGTTCGCGCTTCTGCCAAATAAAACTCAATCAACTTACTCAATATTTTTCAACATTCTGAAGGATGAGATTCTTCAACGAAACTTAACGTTTGCACCAGATACATTCATGATAGTCTTCGAGACGGCGGTGATGAACGTTTTGGAGTGCGTGTTTACTTCCGTGGTGGTTAAAGGTTGTTTTTTCCACTTTACACAGTGTATCTGGAGGAAGACTCAATCCGTTGGTTTAGTGAGACATTACAATCAAGATGATGACGTCAAACTTCTTGTCCGGAGGGCTGCTGTTCTTCCACTCATTCCCGTCCAACATGTTGAAGATTTCTGGCTAAATGCTTTAGAATCAGCCGAGGACATTTCCGTGGATGTCACCGCATTTACTGACTATGTTACCGAACAATGGGTAGAGGGTGTTCCCATCAGCAAATGGAACCATCACAACAACGACGGCGCAAGAACAACCAACAATGCGGAAGGTTGGCACAGCAAAATAAAAAAAAATGTGCAGAGCTGCTCACCCAAACATATACTCTTTCCTTGTGTTGCTAAAGAAATTGCAGGCAACCAACGAAGCAAAAATGATTCAACTTGAATCCGGAGGTCTTGCACCAAAAAGACAAAAGCGTTACAGAACGATAGACAATCATTTGTAAACACTGAAGAACTGACTCAATAGCGGCAATCTGGACGTTTTTGAATTTGGTGACGAAGCAAGTAAATTACTAAAATTGAAATAATGTGAAGGTACTTATAGATTTTATTATAAAGTTGAGATGTATTTTGATATGATGTTGTTTGATTATGTAGGTAAGACGATACAGACTATAGCCTAATCCTCTACTACAAAAGTTGCGTTCAGCCAACCTAACACCTTTCTGTAATTCACACCTATTAACTGGTATTTTAGGAAGGTTGGCTGAGTGGGAATAAACCACCTGGAATGTGACAGATAGGAATAAAAACAAGAGGCCCCAGGGGGCCTGAGGGCACTCACCTGACATGGTAGTCTAAATATCAAACCAGGGACTTGACTTGAATAAGCTGCATACGCCCCTCCTAAGAAAAGCATATACCAACTAGATGAAGCGATTGTGCCCACACAATACACAGGATTTTCCTTCTATTTTCAGTTCCTGCACTTTAACGTCCCAAAATTGAGATAAACACATAAAAAACAGATTTTTTGCCCAAACAAAATACTTTCAGTCTAAATTGTTTTCTTCTTAAAACGCATAAAAAACGCTAAAACTAATTTCCGGATTTTGGTCCAAAATTTTCTAAGTCCCACCCGAACCCCAAATTTTCGGTGTAAAAAAAAAAAATGGTTTTTTTTGTCTTAAAATTGACAAAAACGCATAAAAAACAAAAAAATTATGGATTTTGGTCAAAAATTTTTGAAGTCCCACCCGGACCCAAAATTTTCAGGGGAAAATTTTTTTTTTTTTTTTTTGTCTTAAAATTGACAGAAATGCATAAAAAACAAAAAAAAAAATTTCGGATTTTGGTCCAAAATTTTCTAAGTCTCACCCGGACCCCAAATTTTCAGGGTAAAAAAAAATTTTTCTCTCTTAAAATTGACCAAAACGCAGAAAAAACAAAAAAAAAATTTTTTGGGGATTTTGGTCCAAAATTTTCTAAGTCCCACCCGGACCCCAAATTTTCAGGGGAAAAAAAAAAATTTTTTTTTGTCTTAAAATTAACCAAAACGCAGAAAAAAACAAAAAAAAATTTTTTTCGGATTTTGGTCCAAAGTTTTTTAAGTCCCACCCGGACCCAAAATTTTCAGGGGAAAATTTTTTTTTTTTTTTTTTTTGTCTTAAAATTGACAGAAATGCATAAAAAACAAAAAAAATTTTTTTCGGATTTTGGTCCAAAATTTTCTAAGTCCTACCCAGACCCCAAATTTTCAGGGGAAAAAAGAAAACATTTGTTTTGTCTTAAAATTGACAGAAACACATAAAAAACAAAAAAAAAATTTTTTTCAGATTTTGGTCCAAAATTTTCTAAGTCCCACCCGGACCCCAAATTTTCAGGGTAAAAAAAATTTTTTTTTTGTCTTAAAATTGAACAAAACGCAGAAAAAACCAAAAAAAATGTTTTTCGGATTTTGGTCCAAAATTTTCTAAGTCCCACCTGGACCCCAAATTTTCAGGGTAAAAAAATTTTTTTTTTTTTTTTTTTTTGTCTTAAAATTGACAGAAATGCATAAAAAACAAAAAAAAAATTTCCGGATTTTGGTCCAAAATATTCTAAGTCCCACCCGGACCCCAAATTTTCAGGGGAAAAAAAAAAAAAATTTTTTGTCTTAAAATTGACAAAAATGCATAAAAAACAAAAAAAAAAAAATTTTGGATTTTGGTCCCACCCCGACCCCAAATTTTCAAGGGAAAAAATTTTTTTTTTTTTTTTTTGTCTTAAAATTGACCGAAACGCAGAAAAAACCCCAAAAAAAATTTTCCGGATTTTGCTCCAAAATTTTCTAAGTCCCACCTGGACCCCAAATTTTAAGGGGGAAAAAAAAAAAATTTTTTTTTTTTTTTGTCTTAAAATTGACCGAAACGCAGAAAGAAACGAAAAAAAAAAATTTCCAATTTTGCTCCAAAATTTTCTAAGAGATTTTTCCACCCGCACCCCAAATTTTCAGGGGGAAAAAATTTTTTTTTTTTTTTTTGGTTCTTAAAATGACCGAAACGCAGAAAAAACAAAAAAAACAAAAAAAAAAAAACGGAAACCAAGGCATTAACTAATAGAATGCTGTATTATTTTTGGCTATCAGAATATGTTTAAAAATAAAATAAAATAATATTGCGTTGTTGCAATTTATGGGAGAGTGTCTACAGCCACTCTCCCATAAATTGCAACAACGCAATATTATTAGGGCTGCTTTGCAATCACTGTATTTCATTTACCCAACAGCTAGTCAATATCGAGAGCTCGCAGAGACTTTGATCAAAGAATTTCCGTATTTAGCCAATGGTGTACCTGGTAGTGATGCAGTTGTAAGTACATTTATAAAATACACCACCCCATCCCGCCCACCCAACCTCACTCGAAAAAAAAAGAAGCATAACTTGAAGACAAATAAAACATACAAATATTGGTGACATTGGAGTCAGCTAATATAGAGCCAGCTCCAATAACATCCATGTTTGTGTGACTTCGCTAATGCACCGGTCTATTTAAGGTCATGCTCCTCTCTCTCTCCGCAATCTTTAAATTTTGATTTCTCTTTCCCCATCCCTCGCCCCCCCTCTCTCTCTCTCTCTCTCTCTCTCTCTCAGCAATCTTTAAATTTTGATTTCTCGCTTTCCCCATCCCTCCCTCCCCCTCCCCCACTCTCTCTCTCTCTATCTTCAGCAGATGATGCAGAACACTTTGCGGCGAGTTGGGGAGAGCACGAGCGGGGTCGGTAGGTGTCCAGGGGACCTCCCCCAAGAAAATTTTGAATTCTGGAGTACAGAATATGCACTATTGTTGATTCTGAGGAACTAAAACATTTTATTTCCAGATGATAACTTTAGTTCTGATAAACAGAATCAAATGAAATTTTGGATATGTGTTTATAATGAGATAATACAGGTTGGGATTGGTTTTGGTCATGCTCGCGGTTTTTATTCAAATTTCTTTTCGGTTTTTGTTATAATTTATGTAATTTATATGTACCATGGTTATGTAATTTATATGTACCATGGTTATGTAATTTATATATGTACCATGGTTATGTAATTTATATGTACAATGGTTATGTAATTTATATGTACCATGGTTATGTAATTTATATGTACCATGGTTATGAAAAGTAGTTCTTAATTCGAATCCAGACGAGTGAATGAATGAGAGTGTGATATTTCTTCTTTTCTGCAGATTTTTGTGATTCCCAGATGATGTAACTATGGTGTAGGAACATGAAGGCCTCATCCGAGTGGCCATCTCAAAAACTGCTCTATTTGATATTGTTAGCTCACCTGTGCGAAAGCTTAGAGGGAACTTAAGTGATCACATTCTGTCTGCCGTCAGTCGTCGTCTGGCGTAAACTTTTTTATTATCGACTTCTCCCAAACCACTGGACCATTTGGTTTCAAATTTGGGGTAAATGCTTATTACCCTATGCCAATTCAGATTTGCTCAAATTGAGTTGCTCCTCCCCTGGGGTGGGGGGGCACACCCTAAAATGAGCAAAATCTTTAAAAATCTTCTCATGAATCAGCAGTAGCAGAGACTTGATATTTGGTATATGGCATCCTTATGAGGTGTAGATTCAGATTTGCACAAGAGAAGTTTGTGCGCCAATATTTGCCATAGTTATGGGAGGGGCTGAAATTTTTGCCCGCCCAAAATTTCTATTTTACGAACCGTGAGGCCGATTTAAACCAAATTTGATTTCAGGTTGTAGTGTGATAAGTACTTAATCTCAGGTGCCTGTGTTGGGGGGGGGGGGGGGGGGGGGTGGGTGGCGACAGTGTCGCCCCGTCCTTCCGTGTGAGAAAATACTGTTGAAACAGTTATAATAGATATCTAGTTGAGTATAACTTTGTAGGGATGTTTTGCTCAAGATGTGGGGACAATTTGGCCAAAAGTTGGGGACGTTTTGGCCAAAAGTTGGGGCATTTTGTCCAAAAATTGTTGGGGCATTTTTGGTTTGGGGACGTTTTGACAAAGGATTCGTTGGTGAAAACATCCCCAGGATGGTCAAAACGTGCCCACCGCACATTTTGGTCAAAACGTCTCCATATGTTGATCAAAACTTCCCCATCATAATTTTTTTTCAATTATAAATAAATTACATTTAACTTATCATTGCAAATAAATGCTCTTTTTTGGTTAAAAATGCCCATTGTCAGTTCGTGAAAAATAAATTACTGCAAATTGGGCAACGTTTTGTTCCATTCATTGTCGAACATTACTGTTAATTGGCACTGAAAAGACTAAAAGTAGGCTTCTGATAAATAATTATGTGATGTATTAATTTCAATTTCCATTGATCTCTTCTTATCTATTTCTTTGCAAGTCAGACACACACATAAATGAGGGAAAACTGAAAACAATTCTGCAAAATTAATTTTGCAAAAGTGTCTAAAACTTTATTACACACAGTTTAATACAATTGGAAGCTCAAATCGATATTTTGCCCAGATACGCAACGCATTTTTTGTGCCCCTCTTCGAATGTGCTGAATTTCGTGCCATGTTGGTTCGCAAATGGCTTTGGGTTTGCAGAGTCGGAGAATAAAAGTGAAAACGCAAGTTACATATTCGTAAACATATCAGGACATTTGTGATCTTTTCATTGCAGGGCAAATAAGCATGACCTTCCAAGAGATGGTCAAACAATTTGTTGGTGTCAATGAGATTCGATTAATGGTTGGGAGGATGAAAGTAGAAATGGAAAACAAATTTAAAAAGGAGTTGGAAGGGGTTGAAACAAATATTAGCAAAAAAGTAGAAGATGCAAAAGCAGAAATAAAAAAAGAAGTTATAGACACAATTGATAGACATTTGTCTAAAATCAACGAGCGATTGGACGTGGGTGTGAAAACAATGTTCAAAGATTTCCAGAAAGAATCTAGACAGGTTAACTTGGACGTCATGAACAGTTTAAAGGACTTAGTAAAAAGAACAAGGGGCCCCAAGGGGCTTGAGAGTGCTCACCTGACATGGTAGCCTAAATATCAACCCAGAGAATTGATTTCAACAAGTTGCATCTGCTCCTCCTAAGAAAAGCTTATACCAAATATCCAAAGATTCCCACAGTGAGTCCAAATATGGACCTAGGGACATGGCTTGAACAAACTTGAATCTCACCCCCCTAAGGATGCTGCACACCAAATATCAAAACATTCCGACTGCTGGATCTGAAGAAGATTTTTAAAGAAAATTCCTCATTTTGAACTAAGTTACAATTCGAGCTCCCACAGTACATGAGGCGAATCATCTTTCTCCAGTAGCCAAACCATTTTAGGCCTGTGTGTTGGAGTGACGGCGATAGAAAAAAGACAAGCGGGTTGCTTCTTTTAATTGGGGAACGTATAAATGTATTATTATGTATAACTGAATAAAGAATGGCAGAAGTGCGCTGTTACCATTTGATGACAGGCAAAGTGTCTCGCCAGCCATTGTTTTGTTTTTTTTTTTACTACGAACCGTCTCTCAGACGAAATTAATTTTGACAAAAAAGTACTTGTAACCCACTGCGTTGGTGCGAGTTATTTTGGAACGAAATGCCACCTGATCCGATTTTTGCAACACGCATTCCAAGACAGTGAAACGACTTTATCTGCACGCACAATTTTCAAAGATCCGGTTTCCGAGCGCCATTCTCTTTTTTTGTCTTCTACAAGTTTACAGTCAACAGATTCAGCATTTTGGAAGAAACCAGCTTTATTCAAAACCTTAGAAATCTAACATGTCAGCCGTATCAATGCTGGTATTTTGGAACGAGGAGAGATCCTGGTCGGTGCAGTCAATATCAACGATAGTCGAACCAAAGAAAAAGTATGGAGAGGTGTTCAACACTGGAGAAGAGATCTCGGCTCGTTTTAAGGGGTCCTCGTACCCTGGAACGATCATTAAGATTTCAGGTGAGTTGAACAAACATGTCATGGAATTTTTATGAACGTTAATTAAAACTGCAAAATGGTACTGACCTCAGTTATTGAATTGGGGTTGTTGGGTCAACGAAAATAGATTCACAAGCTGACTGAACTTGGACTTTGTGCTCCGTGACCGTGGGTATGGGACGTTTGGGCCCCAAGACGTTTCGGCCTCCATATATATCGGGGTACCGGTACTGGAGAAAGGAATTGGAGAAAATTTTCAGTGGATCAGGGACAAAAGATAAAATTTGGTGTAGTCCAAACTTGGACCCACAGTCCGTAATATAATTTTTGGGGTTGGTACGTCCTGTTTGTCCAACTCACTCGATACCTGTGGCTGTGTTGTACTATATGATGATTGATCAGGGGACAATTTACTTACTGGTCTATCTCGCCAAAGCGAAATACCAACCAAAAGACAGTAAGTACCGACCAAAAAAATAAATGAGTACCGACCCCCCAAAAAAGATTTTTTTTTTAGAATCTCGGAGGTTTTAATAAGGGATTTGTGGGTGATTAAAAATAGAGGTAGCGGCCGATCTCCAGTTGGGGGTTCGACGATTTACCCCATAGAACCCCATAGATACCCCATAGAACCCCATAGAGCATCACCTGTACCCCATAGAACACCATGGAGCCATACACAAACATTAGTGCACCCTAATTCCAATAGCGTAGGGACATGTCAAGAGATATCTTTAGGTCAGAGGCAGGGGATGGTGTGGAAGGGAATGTCCCCCTCACATTAATTTGAAGATTACTGGACTGAAATGGTCCCCATGTAGTCTTAACATTGCCCCCCCCCCCCCCCGCGTCTACACACACACTCACGCAGGAACGTCGTGAACACTGTCGAATGGACATGCCTTGATGGTGTTGGAATAAAAATGAAAATATTTGGTAATTTAGCTGTGGATAAATATAATATAAACCTATTTTTCATTATTTGTACATGCCCCGTTTCACTTTGCCGTCCTATTCCGCCGACTGGACCAAGTGAATTGAGTTTCGTAAACTGGCACTTGAAGGGTGCACTAATGTTTGTGTATGGCTCCATGATGTTCTACGGGGCATCTATGGCCATAATGGGGTACCGGTGATGCTCTATGGGGTTCTATGCGGTATCTATGGGGTTCTATGGGGTTCTATGGGGTAAATCGTCGAACCGCCAGTTGGGGTTGTCTCTGTAAAATGGGATTATTGATAGTGGTGTCACATCACCGGGTAATAACCAGGGTGGGTGGATGGTTGAAACTCTCTGAGTAAAAAAATGGGGTGGTTTTTTGGGGGTGGTTTGAAATTTACCAGATGAGCAGGCGATCATGTACTAGTATTTATTTGTGAGTAAAATGAATGTACGGTTTTGTGTATGGGTTTGGAAACTCACTGTGTCTGTAGGTGGGGAGGGGATGGGGCATACATCAGGGCTCAAATTAATCGGAAAATTTTGAATAGCAATTTTCTCTAGGGTGCCGAATAATAGTGTTGGCACTATTATTAATTTTGGAGAAAAATGCCGGCCATCACTTTTATTTGGTAACGAGACAGAGTGAAAACGCCATCACTATTATTATTTGATGAAAATGCAAGCCATCACTATTATTAAGCCATCACTATTATTTGGCACATGAGAGTACTATTCACCCTGGAAAACTGATTAGCAGTTGATTCAAAAGCACTGCAGACTGGTAATTATTGAATAGCAAAATTCAGAAATTACATAGCGAAATGTTATGCAAATCCAGTTATTTTGAGCCCTGGCGTACATATGTTTAATTGTGGGTAAAATGAATGCAGGGTAGGTTTTGTCTGCCTTTTTGCAGAACTGAGGTTGTGTATTTGTAAATTATATACGTACTGGTGGTTTATTTTACCTGGTTGGCATATTTGGCGTATGTGTCTCTTTGGCTCCCCCTTCCCCCCCCCCCCCCCCCCCCCCATCCACACAGTGAGTTTCCAAACCCATATCTTATACTGTGCATTCATTTACCCACAAATAAATGCATGAGCGCCTACTCTCACACTAAAGCACCCACCGGGGCACCCCCCCCCCCCACACCCCCCAGATTATTATCTAGTGATATGATGCCACAATAATCCTGTTTTACAGAGACAACACTGACTCACCTTATCCCCTACGTCCCCTTTCTTGAAATTTCTCTCTAGCTGGAGGTCGGCCGCTACCTCTATTTTTAATCACCCACAAATCACCGATTAAAACCTTTGCGATTCTAAAAAATCTTATATTTTTGGTCGGTACTCTTTTATTTTTTTGGTCGATACTTGTTGACTTTTGGTCGGTAATTAGCACTTTTGGATGGCTTTGGGCTGTTTTGGTCGGGTAATTAGTAGGACCCTGTGTAATTGCATACGGTTTTGTGTGTTTGCATGTCACTGCGGTATTTATACATGTATGCAGGGCCACAGATCTCTCTCTTAGATTGGGGGGGGGGGGGGGGGCAGACAACGCGCAGGGCGAACCATGGGAAAAGCCAAAACAGATGAAATATTTTCACTCAGCCTCAAAATAGAAAGCCTATAAGTTCAGAATAAAGCCCAAACATGGGCTTGCAGCCCTTTACCAGTTAAAGGGTTCTCTGGTACAGTGTATCCGTGTATGGCCCTTGCACGTGTGGTTATTGTCACTGGTAGCTTTTACTTATGACTAACATTTCGTGATTATACGCAGCCTGAGCAACTGGGGCTCAAAATGTCCACCTGACACAGACAGTCAGAAATTGTGTGGAGACAGGTAAAAAAGAGTCAAACCTGTCACATATGACAGGTCAGTAGTTAACCCTTCACCAAATGAATCGGTCAAATCTGCCCGCGTAATATACAAAATCGTCATTCTATTTTAGATTTTTTTTCTTCAGTTTTTCTCTTCCAAACCATACCTTATGTCACCCCTCATGGAACAAGCTTGTTGGGCTCATTCCAATGAGGGGTCATAAGCTATGATTTGGAAGGAAAAAAAAATGAAAAAAGTTTGGTTTTCAAAAAAATATTTGGAACAGTCGTCTGCAACTAGCATTAGATGAAGGGTTAATAATCAGTGAATGATTTGATTCTGAAATGAAAGCATCAAGATCAGGGAAAGACCAATAGTATTTGTTCATTGATGAAAGTTATAGCCCAACACACATGTACATTTTAAACATAACTTTTCACAGTACTTTGTACATGTACATGTATTCATAAATTCACAAGAGTTTTCAATGTTCAGGTAAAAATTTGGAGCTGACGGTAAGACAAAATTCCACCTGTCATGTGACAGGTAGAAATTTTAGAACGTTTCAAGGCTTTTAGTGTACTGAAAGTATAAACCAACTGCTTGAAAAGAGAATTAGGAAAGGAATTTGGGCAAATAATTATGGAAATGTGTGATTATTGTGACAGAAAATCAAAAGCAGCAAATAACCATAAAAGAAAGATCAATTATTAACCGTGGCCTTCAAATTTCTGAGATCAAAGCAAGTACAATCAAACTTTCAGCACAATCAGCCTTGTGGTGGTTTAGTTGTCGAGAAAGGTACAGAAAAACTGCAAGTGCATCCTGTGTTTTTTGCTGTGACGAGCAGATCTATATGTATATGTGGCAATGTCTCCCTGTCTTACTCTTATTTTTTTCATTGGACAGGCAATTCAAATTAAAACCAAATTAAAAGTTAGAGTTTAATTTATAATTTCTTTTTTCGTAGACAACAGAACTACACTGAAAGAGGCTGGTCTTAAGCTTGAGGAAATTCTGAAAGAGTCAGAATGCCTTGAAACAAATCAGATCATTGAGAGACTGAAGAACATGGACACATGTACATTGGAAGGTTAGTAAACTGAAAGTACTCTTCAGGTGACTGATAACCACTTCTTTGGATGGGGCATAGTGGCATCACTGTAACCAGTTCTCGTCAGATCACCGAAGTTAAGCAACGTCGAGCGTGGTTAGCAGTTGGAACGAGTGATCATTTCAGCGACTGGTTCGCTCTCCTGTGTTGTGTCCTTGGGCAGAGCACTTAACCCCAGTTGCTCACATGGGGGCATGAAGATGCTCTAAGGCGTCCTGCACGTCGATGGTGCGCATGTCTTCAACCCATCGAACCCTGCCAGTGCAGATTTAAGTTATGATATTGGAGAGCGGACAGCTGCTCATCGTTGCTCGGTGGTTCTCTCCGGGTACTCCGGCTTCCTCCACCCGTAAAACTGTCACCGAATGATATGACCCTGGCTGTTAATGTGTCGTTAAACCCTAATAAATAAATAAACTTTTTTGGATATTTATTTATTGGTGTTTAAGCTCACATTTATGCACAATGGCTAATCGTGACCACAAATATGAAATTGGAGAGAAAGTGACTTTGTTGTGGGGGGGGGGGGGGGGGGGATCGTATTGAACAATTACAAAGCCAACTATATACTAGTATACATGTTGAATGCAGTACCATCAGGATAAGTACAGAATAACTACACGTCAAATAAAATGTTGATTAGACTTTTCCTTTTAAATGAGAGAAAATTTCTTGTGCCTGTCTTGCAATTTATTTTTGGTGGTTATTTAATTATTCACATGTATGATGCTGTCAACATAGATTGCATTCATCTGGCTAACCCTGCATGCATGGCTTTTTAAACATGTTTATGATTATCAATTGCATTCTTTTGCTAAAGATGTAAACATGTAGATATTGTTTTCAATTTGGAAAAATGACAGAACCACTAGTGGAAAATGGATAGACTTGGCCAAAAAAGGGAAAACATAATTTGGGCACAAAGGCCTTTAGATTTGCTTTATTTTGGGCACACCTTTTTTAGGGCTTTTCATGTGCCCAAAGAACAGAGGCTGAGAATTCCATTTTCATGAGATATGGTTGATTTTTAAATGTGAAAGTTACTTTAGACTGCATAAAAAAGACAGAATCAAACTCAAGCAGTCCAAATGTTTGAAATACTTTAAATTGAGACAAAATCAAGGACAGTTTTTTCGCAGATTTCCTATTTGGGCACATCCTTTACCCGTAACCGCCTTGAATTTGGGGTAATTTTAATGCATGTGCACAGTGTTTATCATCACTAATTTAACTGGTAGAGTGCTAAATTATTTTTGGCTATCAAATCTTGTACTCATGTTTTTGCCTTGTTACAATTTATGGGAGAGTGCCTCTAGGCACTCTCCCATAAATTATAACAAGGCAAAATCTTACAGACTAAATAATGTCACTTCAAAGATAATACAAAGCACATCCACTGAATAGGAGCCTTCAAGTTGTGGCACCTCCACTTTAGAATGAAGCCCAAATATGGGCTTCCAGCACTCTACCAGTTAAAGGAATTCGATGGAGTATTTAAATGCCTACTGTTTTTATAATAGCTTTACACATATAATAGAAAATTGCTGCTGGATTTAATAATTTGAATTAACAAATTAAAATACACTGCAATATTTTATAAAAATATCGCGATAAACAATATTATCGTGATATTTTATAAATGACTTTAATGTTGCATTTTTAGCTCAACTTTGACGAAGTCAAATTTGAGCTATTGTCATGGCCTGTCGTCCGTCCGTACGTCAACAATTGGCTATGGCTCGGGCTAGAGGTCGTATTTATGAACCGATCTTTACGAAACTTTTTGGGTGCCTTTGTTATGACCCTGGGACGGGTAAGAGTGTTTTTGGGTGCGGTCCGAAATTCAAGATGGCTGCCAGTGGCCATTTTGTACCGATGATGCAAAAATCAGTTTTTTGTACAGAACTTCTGTATGAAAGTTCTGATTTGAATAAAGTTTTGTACAAATGTTTAGTACTATGGGATACATCACATATAATACAGGTTTTTTTTCTCGTGTGTAATTTATGCAAATTAGACTAACTTTGATTTTTTTAGTGTTACTTTCAGCGCTGTAAGTGCATAGCTGCTATGGCTCAGGCTAGAGGCCGTATTTATGAACCAATCTTTACGAAACTTCTTGGGTACCTTTGTTATGACCCTGGGTCGGGTAAGAGTGTTTTTGGGTGTGGTCCAAAATTCAAGATGGCTGCCAGCGGCCATTTTGTACCGATTATGCAAAAATCAGTTTTTTGTACAGAACTTCTGTATGAAAGTTCTGATTTGAATAAAGTTTTGTATAAATGTTTAGTACCATGGGATACATCGCATATAATACAGGTTTTTTTCTCGTGCGTAAATTATGCAAATTAGACTAACTTTGATTTATTTAGTGTTACTTTCAGTGCTGTAAGTGCAAAGCTGCTATGGCTCAGGCTAGAGGCCATATTTATGAATCGATCTTTATGAAACTTCTTGGGTACCTTTGTTATGACCGTGGAACGAGAACGAGTGTTTTTGGGTGCAGTCCAAAATTCAAGATGGCTGCCAGCCGCCATTTTGTACCGATGATGCAGAAATCTGTTTTTTGTACAGAACTTCCATGCGAAAGCTCTGATTTGAATAATTTTTTATGTGAATGCTTAGTACCATGAGATACATTACATATCATACGCGTTTTTTTTCTCGTGCTTAAATTATGCAAATTAGACTAACTTTGATTTATTTAGTGTTACTTTCAGCACTGTAAGTGCAAATCCCTATACGGCTCGGGCTAGAGGCCGTATTTATGAACCGATCTTTACGAAACTTCATGGGTACCTTGTTATCACCATGAAAATGAGAACAATTGTTTTGGGGTCTGGTCGGAAATTCAAGATGGCCACTGGCAGCCATTTTGTACAAAATTAGGTGCAATCAGATTTTTGCGCAGAACTTCCAAATGAAAGATCTGATTTGAATAAATTTTTGTATGAATGTTTAGTACCATGGGATACATTACATATAATACAGGTTTTTTTCTTGTGCATATATTATGCAAATTAGAAGTCCGGGTGGGACGTGGGACTTAGAAAATTTTGGATCAAAATCCGGGAATTAGTTTTTTGTTTTTTTATGCGTTTTGGTCAATTTTAAGACAAAAAAAAAAATTTTTTTTTTTACACTGAAAATTTGGGGGCCGAGTGGGACTTAGTAAATTTTGGACCAAAATCCGGAAATTAGTTTTTTGTTTTTTGATGCATTTTGGTCAATTTTAAGAAGAAGAAGAAAAAAATTTAGTCTGAAAATATTTTGTTTGGGACTGAAAATTTCCACACAAAAATAATAATCTTCAGTGATTGGTCTTAATCTGTAGTCCATTACAGTCACCTTGTAATTCTTTTATTATTGTCGACTGGGCCACAACAAATACTAATTCCTGTCATATTCATTATTCAGTTGTCTTGGTCACAGCAAGTACTAATTCCTGTCATATCCAAGCTGAGCTTCAGAGTCATTGACTCTTTCATTTCATGGTAGAAAGAAAAAAATAATTGTTTTTGCTGGACCTTCACAATGGATTTCACAGATCAGTACCTCATTTTACACTAAATTATCAATGGTAGGCTAGTCTTCAATGCACTAATTTACAGGGTTTGTATGCCTATCCCAGAAACAGTGCTTACAAGAAGAAAAATTTTTTAGGCCTAAAAAAAGGCCTCGAGTTTTGAAGGTCGAGGCCTACTTGTGGCTGATAAAAAGGCCCCAAGTTTTGAAGGTCGTAGCCTACTTGGGACTGATTTATAGTTGATCAGGTAAAACTGAAGAGTACCATGATAAGTTACGAATGCTATGCTAATAATATTAGATACAAGCATACTCTGGTGACTGGCTGACATGTTCTTTGAAGATCTAATGATTAGGCCTTCAAAGGAACATGTCAGCCAGAGTATGCTTGTAGTAAATGAAAGTTTCTCTGGTAGATACTTCAAACTGGTCTGAAAAAGTGAACCGCTTGAACGATGAAAACAAAATTGTTTTTAAACAGTCGAAAGACATGTTTTTAATTTCTACTTTCACTTTCGTTATAAGATAATTTCTGCTACAGACGGTGCTCATGAAAAACCGACTGGGTCATAGCCGGTGCACATTCAAATGACAGGGCTTATACTTCCACGCGAATCCGCGAATATATTCGCGCAAATATTCGCGCAAAGCAATCTGCGAGAATCCATGTGGATTCGCGCTGCCTGTTAAGTAAGATTCGCGCCGATGTCAACATTCAAAACGTTAATATGCCGACCAGGCACACACGTGCACCTCGAGAGGAAAGTTGTCAATATTATATCTGTATTGAATCAAAATTACCAATCGGCACGCATCAAAGAAATTATTAAGACTTAATTTCTTTGATGTGTGTCGATTGGTAAAACAGAGACAGACGTTTCCCTACAATGATCAAACAGGCACGTGACAGCGAGTGGAGAGTCTGTGGCGCAGAATTTATCACTGCGTTCATCAGTAGAACTTCGCAGTGGACTGTTGAAGTGCTGTACCGTACGACAACACGCGTGTATGCTAATGCAAAATGCTTAAAAGTAAAGTAATTTCAAAAAAGGCGGCTGATAAATGGCCAGAAAGCATTAGAGAAGTGTACGAACTGGAAGAAGACCCAGAAGATAAAACTAAATACAATAAAGCAGTATGTAAATTATGTAAGAAAAATGGCAAAACAATATCGGAAAAATATTCTGGCCAAATAGCTAAAGATATTGCAAAATACGCCGAGGGTACTACGTATCTGATGATTCCAAACTTGAAACGTCACACACAGTCTATGGCACACAGAATGTGTTATGAATTGGAATTTCAAAAGCCAATGGAGTCGCATCACAGACCGACTCAGTCTACTGCCGATTCTGAATCCCAGACTCAACAAGCCGGCACTTCTGCCTTGACTCAATCGACTCTTCATACTGCATTCAGTGTGGGTGAACGAGAGGGTGTCGCACGTTTAACGAAGCTACTGAACATTGCCTGGTACCTGGCAGAAACGGAAAAGCCATATTCTGATTACCCCCGACTTTGTCGTTTAGCTTCTGAATTGGGCGTTGCTATTCCAAATGCCTTCACTGGACACACAGCCTGTCATGTTTTTGTACATTTATTAGCAAATAAACTAACGGCGGAAATAAGGCAGGCTATTCGTGATTCTAAATTTTTCAGTTTCCTCACTGATGGGAGTTCAATATACAAAAGAAAATTAACACACGAGGGAGAGCTTTTTTATATTAGAACAGCACATAAGTTGAAGGTGAGGGTTGACTTTTTAAATCTTCAGTCTATGAAGAAATATGGAAGTGTTAATGCCAACAACTTATTCCATGCAATGATGGTTAATATTCTAATGGTGATGGACAAAGATAATAACTGGCAGAATAGTGATGTGTCGCGTGAGGCTCTAATAGAAGCGATACGGCCATTCCAGAAAAATATAGTTGGTGGTGGTGCCGATGGCACTAATGTAAATTTTGGTTCACGTACAGGACTGATGACTCAAATGAAGCAAATTTTTCCTTGGTTTACGCCAATCCACTGTTTCAGCCATAGATTTGAACTGAGCATCAAAGATGCAGTCAACGAGGCAAAAGAATACCAAGAGGTTGACACATTCCTTGATGATATTTATAGACATTTTAAAAACTCACCACTAGAATGGACATTGTTGCAGAATATAGCAAGTGAGACAATGAATTGCCACGTTACAAAGCCCCCTAAAGCATCTGGAATGCGTTTCATTGAGTTTAGGTACAGAGCATTGATTGCGATGTTTGACAATCTGTTGCCAATGATATTTCATTTTTCAAATTCAACACAAACCAAGGATGACCCGAAAGCAACGGGGTACCTTAAATTACTTATGGATGGTCGTTTTCTGCTAACAGCAGCTTCGTATATGGATGTACTGGAACTCTGCAGCAGAATTTGTGTAACATTACAGGCATCTAAAAATAGTATCTCATGTGCTTATCAAAAGATTATGGCACTGCAGGCAGAGTTGAAACTTTTGGCCGAAAACGATGAAGGGCCTTTTTCAACAAGAGAAAAAGACCTTGCTGATAAATTTTAAAATTCTGCCTGTTCTGTGAATCCCCCATTGACAATTACAGGATTATCAACGAGGTCACACAATGAGAGGTCTCAATCTAAGCCATCCTCTACTACAAATGCCGATTTCAAGGATGTGCTCATATCTGTCAAGTCTTTGACGCGTGTTCGAAAACGCAAAGCAGACCAAGATGGGTCAATAGCTGCGTCTCAGCGCTACTTTGAGTACCAGGAACCTGCATGCATCAAAGTTGGGAAGACAATTCACACTGATGTCTGCAAATTAAGAAAGAACTTATGCTCAAACATTATCGAAAGTTGTCTGGTGAGATTTGAAGAGATGGAAAATCAGTCCAGTGTGTTAGCGCATTTGGAGTGGCTGGACGTCAAATCATGGCCGGTAGGTGAAGGGTCGAAATTGGACTCCAGTGAGAGAGACACAATAACAGGGTTTCTCAACGAGGATGTGGAACATGTAGCTAACCACTACAAACAGCCACTCTCAGCATATAACATTGATGTTAAATCGGCCATTGCAGAATTTGCACGTTTAAAAATAGCACATTCTACATCATCAGCTCAAAGAGAAATGGACTCAACTGCATATTGGCCATATGTTTATACCAGATATAAAGAAGAATGTGCAAACTTTTTGACAATTGTAGAGCTAGTTCTGTGCCTGCCTTTCACTCAGTCTATAGTTGAGAACGGCTTCTCCAGTAAAATGAGAATTGTAACAGACTGGAGACAGAGTTTATCCGACTGTTCGATTGTTGACTGTTTGACATTTTCTATCAACTCAAATAAAATGATCGGATCGAAATTTGCCATAATCGAAGCAACAGCACGGGAATTCATAACCGGGAAGGGGTCAAACACTAAGGGACTAAAGAAAAGGCGTATCCGAAAACTGGCTAAATTGTTGGAAGTGCCGCATGATGATTCATCGTCAGAATCTCAATCCAGCGACGAGTCGGATCATGACAAGTTTGAACAGGAGACTGTACACACCCAGTCAAGTGTCTAGAAAAATACCACCGAATCAACGAGCCAAGTCCAACCTCTAGTATAGTACGAGACGTTGGTCTACTCACCGAAGCCACGGACCAAGTCCATTGGACTTGGTCCGTGGCTTCGGTGAGTAATGAGTTATGACCCTTGTTGATGAGTGATGACACAAACTTCTGAAATTTTCATGTGCAAAAATAGTAACTAAACAGCTTATTAATATTTGGACTTTGTATTTCTGTCACAAACTTTTGTCTCAGTAGAGAGTGCCTGAGGCACAGGTACAAGTATGGTAAAAACCCATTTTATCATGATTGAATCCCGCGGCTTTCCCGCCCCTTCCTCAAAACCGGGAAGAGACTAAAATCATGCTTTCCTCTTTTTATTTAGGTGGAGGGAATCATGATTTTAGTGCCTCGCCGAATCACACCTTATGGGAGTAATAGAGATAATCACGCTTTGATAAAAAACCATAGAGAGGGGTGGGGGTCAATAAAATTCTTACACCCCCCCCCCCCGGCCCCAATCTCTATGGTACATATTTGTACCATAGAGATTGGTGGGGGGGGGGGGGGTAGGAATTTAGTCAGATCTCATTTGCACTCCCAATCAGATTCCTACCCCCACCCGGTGGGGGTAGGAATCTGATTGGGAGTGCAAAAGAGATCTGACCAATCATTATGGTACATATTTGGTGAAAATGTTATTTCTTTTGGACAAGCTTCTACGAGTGAGCATCGTTTATTTTCATTTTAGTGAATTTGCCAGACAGAGTTTGAGGCTATTATAATTTGAAGGTTCAGTTCATTGAGAGCCATAATTTTTGGCAACTGATTTATATATTATAAATTAATTTCTATGAAAGTTCGGGTAACTTTGAAATCCATTGAAAGGAGTTACAATTTCTCATAGATCTGATTGATAAATACTCACATTTTTATCCCCCGCCGACGAAGTCGGGAGGGGGATATTAAAATGCTGTTTGTCCGTCCGTCCCGTCCGTCTGTCCGTCACAATATCTTGTTCAAATAAAAACATATAAATATGGATACCCGTAGAACTAACCTGATGAGCTACTCGTTCTAATGATAACCACATTTATGTGCTTTTACTTATGTAGTGGTATTCTACGTTCGCTTGATATCTTCGCGAGGTCATTTATATTGTGACAACTGCGAGTCTGGGCTTGGTGAAGGGTTTACCATTAACTCTTCACCGCCTTGTACTGTAGTGTTAACAATTTTATTTTTACCCAGCACAGTGGTTGAAAAGTGACCGATTCATGAACACAAGAAACATTTGGAAAACCGGCTAGTTTGAGAGGATTTCAGCGTGTATGTGTGTGTGTGTGTGTGTGTGTGTGTGTGTGTGTGTGTGTGTGAAGGGGAGGGGTGGATGGTTAGCAGCGAAAAGAAGTGAGCACTCTGATGCCTTTTGGCTGCAGTTTTCACGTTTTAAAATGCTCACCCCTTCACGTATAACTTCAATATCTAATGACTACTTTGCTATCGCTAGTGTAATTTGAAGCATGACGACAATGGGCGCCCAGGCCAATGACAAAAGTAGTTTTGTCTGTCTGCATCGGGAAACAAAAATGAGAAAAACACTGACACAAAATATTAAATTTTTTTTCAATAAACGAATCAGCAAAACTGAATGATGTTTTGTAATTCTGTTAGAAGTATTTTCTTTCTGAACGCCCCCGACTCCCGTCGATTCTTCATCACTTCCACAGAGTGCACTCATATTCACTGCATAAACTCGGTAAGCAGCATCTTTTTCATTCGTGCCCACACAAACCTTTACCAAAGGTAACAGCTGAAGCCACCAAACAGCGGTCCACACGAAAATTGTGATAGTCTTTTTTACATATTTTCATTTTTTGCTTTTCAAAACATAGGTTGTCACCCTTCATTGGAACTAGCGTGTGGCGCTCATTCCATTGATGGGTCACAACCTGTGTTTTGGAAGTCAAAAATGGAAATTCCTTATTACTAAAGGAATTTTTGGGGGGAGTGTCATCTCCTCACTAGATAATGGGTTAATGCCTCCTACAGGGCGCCAAAATATAAACATTTTTAGGGGTGAAATATCCGATAGATAATATTTGTACGGTCTTAAACTTAGGCACTAAACCCCATCCAACAACACAGTGCTCTGCGCCGTCGCGGCCCTTAACCTGAAATGAATATTCATGAGAACTTGTTTGCACGATTCTCAGTGGATGAAGCTAACACAGTCACTAGTAAGTCACGTGTGAACATATCAACATGACGTTCTGCTGCACACGTCGTGCCTCGAACTAGTGTGAATATTGTATGTTAAAAACAGAAAAATGTGGATATAAAAATAAAATTTCGAATGGGAAATACCAATCAGTTCCACTTACCAGCTGAGATCAACACCGTTTCAGATGTATAACGCCAAGGTAAGTAAGAACAAAACTCCTTGCCGATTTAGGCAGCCTTGTTTTATTTGAAACTGAACATCGGCTAAAAATAACTAAGGTCAAGTTCAGACATTCACAAGTAACGAAATCAACGGCCCGGACTCAAAGACTAAATATGTGAGCAAGGCGAGACAACAAACATGTGGATTCGTGTGTTTCGTTTTTCCAGAGTATAACAGATTTTGATAGGTTTTGATTTATTTTTACGCATCATCCCATGCCATTTAAATTTACAGGAATTTTTACGAGTGATATGCTTGCAATACCAGTTGTTTGTCAATCTCCATACCATGCAATTTGATCGTAATTATCACACCAGGTGCAAGGAAATCGCTCTTGCAAGTGTCAAAAATCAAAAAAATTTCTCCCGTGGGGCCAACCATGGTGCCCCACGGGGACCCTTGGACCCACGATTTCCGTTTGAAATTGGATTCGCGGCAACGAATTTGCGAGAATCTATTGAGATTCGCGGGTAAGCAGACGAAATATAAGCCCTGAATGATGAAGAAAACTTTTTGATGGTCCAGTGTTTTGAGTTCCCAATGTTTTGTTCATGACTCTCAGCAGAAATTTATTGGTATCGGGACAGCTTGCACCCAGTCGGAGTCCACATCAAATCGTAACACCCACTCAGGCCGTACCTAAAATTAATGCGCACCGCCAACAGCTGGTAGTTTTTTAGCACCGCCAGTAGCAGAAATTACGTCATAAGTATAAACAAAAGTGAAACAAGAAAATGTGAAAATATGTCTTTTAACTCATCGAAGACAATCTTGTTTTTCACGTGTAAACGACCCACTTTGGGAATGGGATTTGAGTATTCACAAACGAAAACGAAGGTAAAGTGTTTTTGGAACGGGTGGCTATTATTAATATGGAAAAAGTGCAAAACTCCTCGGAATAACTCAAATGTTTTGAAACTGGACACTGAAATTGTCGCGGCCGACTAAAAGGCCCTGATAATACTGGTTCCGGGGCCGATCTCGCGGCCGGGGCTGATCGGCCGCGACTTATTGCAAGCACTGCTCAGAAACTGAAAAATACTGGAAATGGACATGAAGAATTCAAGGTTTTGAAAACAGTGAAAATCCTGGGAAAATATACCTTTTTTTCACTTGTCCTGGAGAAGACTGGAAAACCTGGCATTGTGTCTGAAGCATCAAGATTTACGAATGACATTAAAACGCTTTTGTAATTGTGACACACACATTTCAGTGTTATGCTTGTCTTTTTGCCTAGGAAACGTAACAATACACTAATAACTCGGGATTTTTCTGGGTGCATTGGGAATGGTAGGGGTCCATGCAATTAGGAGAATAGCCATCTTATTGGACCAAATTGGGAATTCTGTTTACTCTGTGCAGTTTAGAAAAGTGAACGTTTCTTCTATACAGGCACACTAAAAACGAAGAAGATGGTTTTATTATTTTAAATTATGGTTTGATAGTTTTTTTATCAGCTTAATAAGGCCTACTTTTGCAGTAAATGTTCACAAAAGTTATGACCAAGCTGATACTGGGTACCAATTGGGAATTTAAAGTTAGAAATTGGGAAAAATCATGCCCAAATCTCATTGGGAATGGGACCTATATTCGGCCTCTGTTGTCACCCAGAAAAATACCTGTAACTGGGCAATCATGCCTATTTCCATAGTTAGTATTACCATTATAATAAGCTTATAAATCGACATAATACAAAATACCAACGGTAATGACAAAATACTGGAAATTTTGTCCTTTTGTACTGGTACAGTACTGAAATTTCAGTTTAAACAATGTTTATGAACCCTGTATTTATATTTCAGTTTATTTTACTTTATTTTTAGAACACTTTCAATCAATTGTGTGGCCAGCCAAAATCATTAAAATTTAAGAATATCATACGTACATATTAAAATATCGGAACATTCCAATATTGCGGTAGGTTGTATCACATCCGATATTTGAACCAGTTGACATATTTCTGTCAACTATATATCGAAAAACTGGTACAACATCCGGGTCTAAATAGTAATAACTCATTGTTTTCTTGAATTCTTCATTGTCAAACTGAGATAAACAATGTATCTCTTACTTGTATGGTCTGACAGAGCTGTGCACATGACCTACTTTTGTTTTTTTCCCCTAGAATTCAGAAACAAACAGAAACAAAATGGTGCAGAAAAGAAAAAAAATGGTGTAGAAAAGAAAAAAACTGAGTTAGCCAGCCCTTCAGGTTCTCTTGATGTGGATGGTGAGAGAATTGTGCCCCTGTGTGAAGAAAGCGTTGTTGCTTCAACAGTGACCCCTTCAAAGGAAAGCAACAAGGACACGCCTTGTACAACTGTAAAGGCTGGAACAAGTGGGAGTTCTTCAACTGACCAGTCATCAGCAAATATTTCTCAAGGTACCAGTTAATAATAATTATTTTGTATTCTGACAATGGGACAAGAAGTCCTTAATACAGAAATCTGCTCTTTGGAATCAAGATATTCATACATATGTGATTATTAATTTAAGTGTTTTCAGGAAAAATTCTGACTTGTATGATCTTTATTTGGGCCTGTACTGGTAAGAGTATAAAATGTGATCTGATGTATATGTGGCGTCCAATTTTACTGAATTCGCATCGCAGTGATGGTCATGTTTTTTTAGAGAGGGGGGGGGGGGGGGGGGGGATGGGGAGGAGGAAGCATTCGTTACTCCAGTGACATCTATCTTGTTTTTAATTTCAGCAGCACCAGAACAGGAAATTGGTCTGAGTAGTAGCCCCTTTTTCCAGAAGTCAAGGCCCAGGTAAGCGAGATAAAATGTATTTATTGGTTTTTAAGGCAAAAAGAAAAAAATGTTCTATTTCCGGTAATGATATTTTTTTTATTATTATTTTTTTCCAATTCGACATGTAAAACATACACACATATTACAAAAATAACATCCAGCCCCGTCGTGAAGGTGTTTTCACAGTCAATACTTACTGCCAATACATTTTAACGAGGTAAACGATCATCTTGAAATCGAAACTTGTGCGACCTTGCATTTTAAAAACATAAACCTCGAAAAACAGACCTTGTTTCCAACACAATAACTTCTGATTAATATTAAAAAAGTCATTCACAAGAGTCTGATCTTATAAAGCCCAGGTGTAGTATTTTTCACACAGAGAAAAACAAAAACTGTGACAAGGCGGAGATTAATCTCAATACCGAACGTGACGAAGAACCCCACCAGCGCTGTACTATTCGATTGCTTTTTAATATATATTAATTTTTTGCTTCCAAACATTGGTTTTAGAGCCATTTTGTCTGTTTCATCAGCGTTACCATGGAAAAGATATCGGACAACTCTGTAAGTTTTCCCTGTGTCTACGAAACTCGCTCAGGGGTTTTTCCATACCCTTTAAGTTTCATTCATGCCAAAAGAAGGATTTGGGTAGAAGTAATTTGAACCAGTTCTATGTGCCCCCCCCCCCACAACCTCCCGCTCCCCCCCCCCCCCCCCCCCCCCCCCCGCATCATGAGTCCAACCAGCCAGCACCCCCCCCCCTTAATATTTACAGGCCCCCCTTATTTCGAAATCCTGGCGCCGCCACTGGGTAACAAGGGATGAATATTTGGCAGTGGGCTTAAGTAACAGCGTTAATGTATTCAGCACAAATCCTATTCACTTCTACTGTTTGGAAAAACCTGGTGTTCTCTGAGAGCCTCGTTCTTCAGACTTCTAATCTCCTTGTGTTAAGGGCAGATATTTTTTTTAGACAACAATATACAGGTTACGGTCAAGATAATTTAATTTTCGGGGGAAACTTCCTCCGAAATTATCTTGACTGTACCCTGTATATTGTGGTCTGAAAAAAAAT